>JBBPCS010000130.1:15658391-15676881 GCA_037974645.1 Hollardia meadi
ACACACACACACACACACACACACACACACAAACACACACACACACACACACACACACACACACACACACACACACATATATACATTACATATAAGGATATGTAAGGACACGTAATGATAAACATCTATACCCTAAAATAATATGATTTGTTTAACCACAATCACATTTAAACATGTTTACAACTGACACGTATGGAGTCCTTCATCTTGTATTCGCTTTAGAAGTATAACATACAGTATAACATGTAATTCATTAAACAATATCATAACCAACTCTTTAAAGGGCAACTTCACCTCATGCCACATGTTCAACTTTAACTCTATAAGCACACACACAGATTTTTTTTTTTTTAGTCATGACAAAGTTTGAAGGCATTACATGGAAAATGGTACAAGCTGCAGTTACAATCTTTTTTGCTCTTTGTTATTATTTTTTTTATATGGCACAGAAATGTTTCCTCAGCTCATGAAGCTGATTTTAAGAAGTGAAATGTTGCACTACATTTGTTTTTTTCTGATCCCAATCCTGGATCCTAACGGGTCCATTCAGTAAGAGAAGATAAGAGCGATTTTATCCCAAAGACAGAAGCCCTTGTATCTGGATGTTCTCCACAGACAACTCCCAGACATGTCCATCCTTGGCTTGGCTAGTTGGAGGTGCGAATCAAGAAGCTATAGGCATTCAGACAGCACTTCGTGTCTGTCTGTCATCGAGGACATTTCTGATTTAGGCTCTGTGATGAAACTGGCACTCAGCTGGATTTTGAGCTTCTCCACCTCGTAATTATGCAGGTACTCTTGAATCAGGTAGCGTTCTCGTTTAATCCGTGCCTTCACGTCTGATGGGATGTCTGGGATCATCCATGCCACAAAGAATTTCACCACAAACACCACATGCTGCAGAGGAACAATTATTAACTACGGTTAGATCAGTTTAATCAGTTTCTTACATTCATTCTGAGCATTTTGCTCTTTCAGTAAGGAGTGGCTGAAAAAAGCTGTGTTGTCTTACTTCCATGATAATAATGAAGGCCATTTTAGCTGCCAGTATGTGCCAGAACTGCATGGTGTGAGTGTACTCCCTCTCGTGGCCTGGAGGGTAACGGTAGTCACGATATCTGTACAAAACAACAAGCACAAAACAACAGCATCTTACCATCGGCAGTGTTTCAGTAATGTCAGTAATTTCACAAAATGTGCCGGTACCAGTACACATCAGTACAAAACTTATCCGACAGCTCAAACAAAACATATAAACACGTATGATTCAAATTCTTGAATTTATTAAAAAGGTATTCATTCAGATGAGTTGCACCTTTGTGGCCAACAAAATACTTGCATACACAACTTCAATAAAAGACCTTAAACTTGCAATATTTTCACCTACTTGATGGCAGCACAACAAGCTGTAAACACGACACTGTCATGGTTTCATTTTTAAGTGTGTCATTTCCTGTGTTATGGTTAAGAGCTTCCAGTTTGTTTTTCCTGTGTTTACTTCTTGTGTTATAGTTTTGAGTTTGTAGTTTGTATCCCTGTGTTTGTTACTTCCTATGTTACCATTTGAGTTTCTAGTTTGTATTTCCTGCTTTATTTTGTAGTCCTTTCCTCGTGTGTCTTATCCTGTTTTACACTTCCTCCCTTTGTTCTTTTCCCTCCACAGTGATTGTCTGCCCCGCCCTGATTAGTTTCACCTGTGTCTTGTTAACCTTCCCTCCCTTGTGTATTTAAGTCAGTGTGTTCCCCTTTGTCTGCCAGTTCGTCATGTTACCCGGTGTGTCTTCATCCTAGCCTTGCCTTGTTTTTGCCTCTGTGTTTTTGGACTTTGCTTGTGTTTTTTGCACTCTGGATTTTGCCTCTACCTTTTGGATTTGTTTGCCTGTTTTTGCTCATTCCTGGTTTTGACCCTCGCCTGCCTAATCTACCTGTGAGTCTTTGTTTTTCTAAATAAACTGTTGAACCTGCTCTACCTGCAGCGTCTGCACTTGGGTCCAAAAACCCCTGTTCCTGGTGTTTCTGGCACTAACGTGACATTGGTGAATGTTGATAGAGCTAACATTCAGCAAACACAGACTAACACTAGTATTCATTTAGGGTTATGTGTTGGGCCAACTCTCATGTTTAATTTAAAAAATATATATTTATTCATGTTTTAGCTCAATTTTTGGTCTTCACCAATTCCTTGAAGAAATATCTGGCTCTTTGGCTGCCAAATGCTCCATTTTGTTCCCTAGCTAGTTGCTATCTTTGTTTGTTTGTTTATAAATTGTACAGTGGGTTTATCAGAGCTTTATTTTCTGAAAACTGGAAACAACACAGGCTGATGAGACTACCAAACAGTAGCATTGCAGGCTTTGCGACAAAAACAATGAGCAGAAAAATACTAAAATGCTACGTAGAGCTGAGGGGAACTACAGAGGCAGGGTTTGTCACTATGAATGACCCCTGTCACATTACACGTAGTCGTTTGATTAGTTGTTTATATAAAAATATTGATAAGTGCAGTTTTAAAGCTCCATACAAATGTAAATATAAGCATAACTAGCTCTTTAAGTTCTAATACCTGCAGGTCGTAGTCGAGTTATCAAACCAGTAGTCTTGCTCTTCCGGCATGTTGTCCTCAGGTATTTGTGAGATGTTGTATATTGACAGGCTGTTATTAATGTAGCCCCTCATGTTGGCCCCTTTACTGTAGGCATACAGGTAGGCCATACGGGGAATCATGTCGGAGGTGAACGCCATTATGAAAGCCTGGGAAAAAGGTGAGCAGAAAAGGCTTTTGATGAAATTTTTGCTTCTGGAGTGAAGTTGCTGCAAAAAAAAGGATTAGTTGGATGCATGGGGTCATGCTGAATATGCGGAGCACTACAATTCATAACCCTACACATTTATCATACATGAAAATGCAAAAATGGAATACAGAAGGAAAAAAACCCCTGACAATGTCACTGATAAACATACTCTCACACTACTACGACTACTGCGACACTCACATTGGTAACAACAGACAAAATGGCCACTGCATTGAGGATTTCCTGCCATGCTCCGATGTTTCGGGCTTTGGATGCCACCGGTCGTCTGAACTGGGTGGTGAACTTCCAGGCGTCCACCCTGATCTCCAGGATGTTGTTGAACAAAGCCAGAAGGGGAGCCAGGGGGAAGGAGGCCACAAACAAAGTGATGAAACCAAACTGGACCACTGAAAACAACAGAGCAGGCCGAGAATTAGTGTTTTCTAGACAGCGTTCAGTCAATTATCTCTCCTGTCTAGATGTGAACTCTGTTTTGTAAAGAGTGAAGCATCTCACCCATCTCCAGGTACTCGTAGAACAATCCCAGCTGGCTGAAGTTCTGCAGGACGTGGTCCTGCTCCCAGCGGCTGTAATGGTTCTCAGGATGGTGCCGTCCCTTCCTGCTACTCCACAGGTTACGCATCACCCTATCAAGAAGCACGTGAAGAAGAAAACAGCCGTCAAACTGTTAAAAACGCTATATATATATATATTTTAGGTGTTATTTAAAAGTCTGCACAAAGGCTTGGGACTGCTACTCTGCATTTATAATTATATATCTTCTAGATTCTATGTAGTTCCTCTACAAAACATCTAACAATTTTTGAGAAGCAAATACACACAGCCAAAATGTTTGCATTGTTAAGTGTATTGACGACATTCATACATGTGTCTCATACACTGCCATTCGATGCTTTTGACAAGCACCGCCATCTGTGAGATCGTTGGATGCTCATGATTCATCTTGGCTAATAATATCTTCTTCTTGGCAGTAAGTGAACATTCATCCACCCTGTAAATCTTCCTCATGACCATGTCATTGATCATGGGTGAAGTCGGACAACGTCTAAATCTGAGTATACTTTTCCTCGTCTAAACATATTCTTTAAAATTTCTAGATTTTTGAGGTGGAGCAGCAAGAATTTCATTATACGAGATCCAAAGTTGAAAATAAAACTTAATAAACTGAACGCTACATTGTTTGATGTGGGCATTGTGCAGCTGCAGTGGGCAAGCTGCGTGGTAGGAAATTATATTTAAGGGGGGTGATTGTACTTGCACCCACTTGATGATAACTTGTGCACACAACATAATGAAAAACCCTAATGAAAAATTCTTCTTGTTGTGACGTGAACAATTAACAGGTGAAAGACTGTGTGGAGGACATGGACTCACGGCAGCAGGGCTTCCTGAATGTTCCCACACAGTTGTTTTCCTGTCATAACAATCACCAGCTGTGTGGTCAGCTCAATCAGACAGCCTCCAGGGTCACACTAGGACAGCAAGAGGTTTTTAGTTTATGAAACACGCTTTTATTTGTTGCACTTCCTTTTGACAGCACCAGATTATGAGGCTGTCCTGAAAAACGTTAGAGGTTTACCTAAAGAAATACATCTCAGTTCAGTACACAAAGTAACTTCAATCATTATTTGAATTTGAGTTTACTTGGGTCCAATAAAGGACGAGAAAACTCACCTCCTCGTTCCTCAGTTTGCTCCATTTACCAAACATATATGAGTAGTCACCAGGATAACCCACAAATTTGCCTTTGAAGAAGGCCACGTAGAAGCAGGACGAGTAGTAGTTGACAAACTGGAACAGGAACATCTTCATGGTCAACCTGTTCTCATACTCGAGGTGGGTCTTTGGGATTTCTGCAGGGAGGAAACAGTTTGAAAATCTCCTCGGGTTGCAGTCAACACCAGATAAACTCAATCGTGCACTCCTGTCATTTGTGTTATCTCAGTAGATGTCTGATTGAATCTGTTTACCCATATCGGTGATCCAAATGGCCACCCGCTCGTAAAAGAAGTTGAGGATCATGATGATGACAAAGTTGATGCAGGAGGCAGTGACAGAGGTCGCTAGCTGTGGAGTGATGAATCTGCCCACCAACTGGATCTTCCTCATAGGGTCTTTAATGATACTTGCAAAGGCAGCATACACGGCCAGCCTGTATGCTATGACACCAATAATGCAGGCCACTATCAGAGAAATCTGTTGAGGAGCACACACACATTTAAAGCTGCTGACACTGTGATGATGCTAGACATGACGCTTGTTTAATGTATACATACTGTATGCACGCAACATTCACTTACCCAGAATACAACAGTGGCTACTGAGAGGCAGAAGCGAGCACACTTGCTGGTGACAGGGAGATACGGCTCCATTTCCTGAAAGATTAGTTGTTGTGTTTAAAGTGGGCATCATGTCATTATTTGTGAACCACAGAGCGCATACTATTTGTCATGTTTATTTCCATGTTTGAATGAAGGGTTTAAAGCACCTGAGTGATCTTATTGAGTCTCCTTTTAGTGCATCGGATCTCAAACTCGGGCCTGATTTGGAGCTGTTGCTGTTCCTCCTCAAAGTCCACCAAGTTCCACTCGTACTCCAGCCGGGCCTGACGCCGTTTCCAGAACTCCAAAAACAGAGTTACTGTCAAAGAAATTTAAGAAAATAAAAGAAATGTAAAATCTTCAATTGGGAGTCACCTTTAACAGGGTTTGTTGTACAATGAGAACTTTTTTGCCGTTGTGCATGTGTGTTTGTGAGTCCGTCCAGTTTTGGGACTTTTTGAACTTCATGTTGTGGCTCTTGCATTGACTAAAAACAGAGAGTGTCTGTGTTGGCTGTGTCATGATGCTCTGGGCAAGCTATTGAACTGCTTCATGCATAACAATGTAATCGTCCTGGCAAGCTGTTTTCGGCTAAAACAGCATGAAGTTTGGTGCTACAGTGTGAAAAGGCTTTGACTGTGTCTCACAAGAGCTGGAGTTAATTGGACCTCCTGCACAGGTCAAACACAGGAAGAGCTGCATCAACTACACTTACCCCAAATCCCCATAAATATGGCAAAGAATACCGTTCCCTCATTATCAAACAGATGGGATTGCTGGAAGACAGAATACGGAGAGGAATAAGTTCCATAGAGAAGCAGAAGACACGCTGAGCATAAACAGGCGGACACACTGCTGACTCAGCAGGATACAATTTACAGCAGATATTTGATAAAGTACTTCAAGTAGTTCAAGTTTGTGATATGTACTTTAACGTTATCATTGTTTTTTAAAATGGTGTTAAATTAGGTGTAAAGTTTTACCCAGGAAGAGAGACACGTAGAGTTGAGCTTCCAGAAAGGGCACTTTTTGTCGCAAAGTGGGCACATGACAATACTGCCTCCAATATTGGCGTCACATATTTCTTTACTAAGAGAAAAAAAGAGAATTTCTTGAAAGTGGGCTGTTTGAAAACAGTTATATCCATCTAGCATATACCATTTTATTGAAATGTTAAAATCAGTCAAGCTTTAAGGGGTAAGAGTTAATATATTATATGGCCTAAAGTATGTGGACACCCATGTCTCTGTCTCAGCCTCTGTGTTGAGGCTGTTTTTCGTGGTTTGGTCTGCACCCCTTCGTTCCAATTATGGTAAGTCTTAATGCAACAGCATACAATGTTAATTGGGAAAGACCCTTTCCCGTTTCAACATAACAATACCCCCGTGCACAAAGCAAGGTCATTAATGAAATGGCTTTACAAAGTTTGCTGTGAAAAAACTTGACTGGTCTGCACAGAGCCCTGATCCCATACCCATCCAACACTTTTGGGATGAACTGGAATGCAGACTGAGATAGGCCTCATTACCTCACATCAGTGGTCACTGATGCTGTTGTTACTGAATGGGAGCAAATACCTGCAGCCTGATTCCAACACCTTGTATTAACGCCTTCTCAGAAGAGTGGAGGCACTTGCATCAGCAAATCCATGCCCATGCTTTTGAAATGAATTGGTCAAAAATCCCATGTGGGTGTAATGTTCAGGCGTCCATATACTTTTGGCCATACGGTTTTCAGCTCCCTGATGCCCTCTGGTGGTACCAACCTTGATATGTTTTCATCATAACTGAGCACTCCATAGGTGAAACATATGACACCCATGAGGGCTGCAAAGAACAGCATCTCTGTGTAGAAGCCCAGCCAGGCAAAGTAGATCCCAATCTTTTCCCCGTAGTACTTCCTACAACCACAGAGTCAAACACGAACACATTGAGCACAGAATATCCACCAGTGAAAGGAATATTATATCCTGTGTGACAAAACAAAAGGTGGCAGGTGTCGGTTGGTTACCTGATGAGGTTGAGAGGTTGCTCTTTGTAAAAGCAGAGAAATCTGGCCCAGTTCCTGTACAAGTTGTAGCGCTCACTCTCACATTCAGCATTTCTCGCCCTTTTCCAGTATCGACTCTGAAAGGAGGAAAAACGATGCAGCGCGGCCTGGTGAGTGAAACATCTTTGGAAATGATAAAGTTTTTCGGCATGAAAGTGAATAAGAGTGTTCCTGAAATTGTATTTCATTAAAAACTATTCCTTTAACATTTAACATTTTTTAAAAAAGTTTCATCACCTTACCTCGAAGTGAAAAAGTGTGTGAGGGTGTCCTATGAAATGTCATTAGTTATGAATATATAAACTACAAATATGATGGAAATTAAGTCCTTATGTTGACACCATGCTCATCAATATATTAGTGCTCTGAAACTACAAAATGTTCAAACAAATGATACAAGTGTGCTTGAAATAAAAGCACAAGACCAGATTAGAGTACAAAACCACTTTTTATACTGTACATATAAAGTAAAGTAGACACAGTAATAGTAGAGGTAAAAGTAGAATTTACTCATTCTACAGAACTTCCAGTCAGTGTGTTCGATAATGTACAAGCAGCATTTTGATGTGTGTGGTCCAAGAAGAATCACTTCTAAGTACTTGTGGAATTCATATCAGAAATCTTGTATGTTGAATCATAACTTGTAGGGACATACGGATAAAAGCAGTAGACACAGTTTTCTACACACTGAAAGGCCACATACTCCACTGACCTGATGGATTATGAACACAGTCCGTTTCAACTGATTCAACTCGTAACCGCAATATTCTTAAACTCCCTTAAAATCGTGAAATTTTGAGAGTTTTAAATGATAAACTGGTAAATGGGCTGCATTTATATAGCGCTTTTCTAGTCTTAACCATTCACACTGCAATCACACACAAATGGCACAGCATCAGGAGCAATTGTAGAGTCAGGAGAAACTTGATAAACATTTCCAAATGCCTAGGGCAAATTCTAAATTGTGTTTATTTGCATATAGAGCGGTGAAGTGAGAACCGATCACTATGGTCACTCGAGACCTATGTCGAGACGCGCGCTAATGCCAAGTGTGATCTGACAGACTCAAAGCTGTCCACTTGTGATGGGATCACCGGGGAACACGTGTTCATACCAAATCTGAACAGGCTCTAAATGTTGCTTTCTACTTGAGTACATGTGCTTTCATATGTTTGACCTCTGCATATCTATGTTCTTTCTTCCAAGTGTCTTACATCATGTAGTGGAAAAGCTGCTGTGTACGTCCCATTGCTGAGTAGTCGCTTGATTCCCGTCTTGTCTCTATCCTTCGGACCCTCTTTGTAGTACGGACAACGAGTCAGGATGTAGAACACCTAACAAAAAGGGAGGGATTCAACAGGGGATTAAGGGATTTGGATTATTAGAGACCTTTTAGCTAAAGGCATTTTAAATGTTGCTTCATTTATCGCGCAAGCGTTATCTAACACTGTAAAAGTAAAAACACAAAACATCTCTACAAAGTCTTCTAAGGTCAGCCTGACCTGAAGAATTAAATTTAACCTGGGTTAACTCGTAGAAGGGTTATTATTCTTCGAGAAGAAATACTCACAATTCTGTTTCTTGTGGAAGGCGGGAAGAAAGTGTCCTTGTCATTGATGAGGAAGAAGTCGGTCTTGGTCTTGTCAAAGGGGTAGGTAAAGTAGTCGGGTTGTGGCCGCATGATGTGCTCTGGCAGGCGGAAAGGATGCGAGAGCCACTCCAGTGGGACATCCTGACCATGGGGGATATCACTCTCCTTGAAGGGAACCTTGATCTTTAAGACTTCAGCATAGGTGGCCAGAACATCCCAAGGAGCATGAATCTTCAGGAAATATGTCTTTTGGTCTTTGGATTCCTGATACAAGTATAGACAGAGAGGACAAAGATTATAAGCGTCATTGTAATTATGTAAAGAATTTTTTCCACAGTTTTAGTAATATGATGTGTCTAATAGTGACCCATCCCTTTAAGGCTTTTTTTCTCTAGAATATGGTGTGCCTCAGAAAACTATCCACTAGGTGGTGCTGGAGCTCTGTGGTTGAATTTCTTACTGATTTGTCTTCAGTCTCCAGCTCCAGTCCTGCTTTCTCAAGGTTGGCCTCGAACTCCCTCCTCCTCTCCTGTGGATAAGCACAGAGACACACTGACTCAAACTTCCTGAACATGTTTTCTCCTTTATCCATCCATATCGGATACATCGAACAAAGCCTCTGTATGAAGTTCCTCTAAAAAACGTTAAAGATATTTGTTCATTCATTTCTCTTTTTCAGGTTAAATCTCAAACTTTTATCTCAAACTGCTAACCCTAACCCTAACTGCCAGTTAATGGCCCTATTAGACACTAATTGGGAAACGTAACCCTAATTTAGACGTAACCCTACCACATTTTCCAAAACTGCACACTGGCATTAGGGTGACCCTGGAAAAAATACATTGTCGACTGGCCACATTGAATTGAATTGAAACAGTTTTATTGCCAAGTACGTATTCACATACAAGGAATTTGCTGTGTTGTATTGGTGCATATAAGGATTAAACAACATAAATACAAAAGAATAGAAATAGAAATTATCAACATAAAAAGAAGTAAATGTGTAAAATTATGAACAGTAGAAACAATATGTACACATGTTATTACAACAACACCCGTACCAACATTTCACACGTTCACAAGTGCTTTGAAAATTAAATAAACACATTTTTATACATTCAATTATCATTTAACAAACAAACACAAAAACAAAAGATGGCAAACAAAGACATTAAAGTGCAAAATTATTGGCTGAATTTCAAAAGTCTAAGTGAGTCTTTAGCTGTTTCTTATAGCAAATTTTGAGAAGTTGCATGTCAGATGTTTACAGACAAGCTATTCACACAGTTTTGGTCCAAGTGACAAAGAAACTAAATGACAAACAAGCTAAATGCTACACAGTGGGATCGTTTGAACTGTGGAGCTTCCAGGTATAAATGTGAGCAATGCATGCCTGACAAAGAGTCAAATCTCCCTGGATAAATAAAAGTTGATAATGTGGTGCTTTAAGTGTTTTCACTTTTCATATGTGTAATTCTAAAAACATTGATTAAAGTCAATTTAAAATTTAAATGAAGGAAATTATGACATAGTCAGACTAGTCAGTTATCATTCTACTGAGTGCCATCAGACAGGAATAACCTTCAATCCTGACTCACAACCGCATATATGTATTTTCTGCCAAGAGACATATTTGGTATGTTCCTAATAAGTTCCTTCTAAGGAACTTCTCTAGCTACAGACAACTAAATCATTTAAATCTGTTCATTTCAGTAGTTGTTTCAGGTCACTGGTGTCTGTAAAAAATGCATCATCTGAATCTCACTTCCTCTCTGGAGTACCATGTATTCCTGTTCTGGATAGACATTGTGTAATAGTGACAACAGCGTCACACAAGCCACATTGTAAAATGCTGAGTAATCGACTAAAGGCCAACTTGTCACTTCCCTGCTACACTTACCTGTTTCTTTTCTCCGTCCTTGTCGTCAACATAAGACAACACAAAGTCTATTCTTCGTACTCCATCCCTGAAGAACACTGTGTCACTGTTTGGTTGTAGCTTGTCCATCTGAAGGAGAAACAACAGGCACAAAATAACACTTTTATTTTTCTGACAGAGTGGGAAGTGAAAGCCAATGGAGTGGACACGCAGTGCTTGAACGACAGATACTGAAATCTGAATCAGAAGATTCTGAGTCAGAATCTTAATGAGAGACATAAAGGGCTCTGACTTTAACACTGACAGATATACAGTATTATATATTACACCTAAGGGACACAACGTGATTTGAGCTGTACTCGCCGCTGGGTTCAGGTCAGTCATAGGTTGAACTTTCAAGCCCGGGCCAGTGGAAATAATGTGTTTCAGAGCACAGTGGTGCCACTGTTGCATTGCATCTGAAAGGGCCTTTAGACTGACCAATCGGTTTGCAGATTAATTGGTGCCAATAGGATGTATTAACAAACTATTGGTATTCTGCTCCGATAGTGGCCGGTGGCTGTGCAGCCTCCACTGGTCGGCTTCTAAACTGGAATTACCGACTTTGAGGGAAAAATAATACCTCAAAAGAATAAAAATTGCTCCCACATAGATTTTTTACAGTTAGTTTGATCTGTTTCATATTTGTTTTTTTATTACTTTGACTTGGATATTCAGTTCCAGATTTATATATTAGTTATTAATAAATTGGATTTAGATATTCAGTTCAACAGTTACCCAGTTTCTCATAAAGTTAAAGTTTGTTCATTTACATCAGTAAGTAAGTTTTTGTGGTGGTGGGTGGGTTGATATCGGCTGATATATATATATAATTATTATTATATATGTCAGTGCTTGCAGCCCACAAGCACCATATGTCAGAGGGAAAAGAACAACTGGTTGTAAAATCAGCTATTTTCAACCAGTTTTCCAGGACTTTCTTGTTAACAAGTGAATGACAAAGCACACGTAAAAAGTTATACTATAAAGGGGTAACAATGGCACGGAGTGCCCAGCACGTTCAGTAGTTTACTGAACTCCACCCAGCTTGTTTATCAGACCCTCAAATGCACAACACACCTTCCTGTCACATGGGCGTGGACACTGCCCGTTATAATGTTATTAACTCATGTTCAGACCTAATGAGGACGTTAAAAAGTCATTGATTAGGACTGGTAGAAAAGTGTTTCAATTGCACACTGAATCTTGGAGTAATATATCACACAATCATGTAATAAATGTTAGAAATTAAGATGGTTAAAGCATCTGTTTGTTGGCCTCACTGTATCACTGAAAACCCAACAGACTGACAGCAGGTTATTTCTATGCTTTTAAAGACAGAGGACTTTTGACTCAGCGATGTAGCGACGGTACCCCTCACATCCGATTCTAACTGACTTTTCTCCAGGTAATTAAGGAAGTTACATTTCCTGCATACATGCAGAGCCTTAGCTCTTGCTCTGCTCAAACCAGCTCTGACTCCATGGTTCTGTGGTTGCTTGCTGTCTAACCATCAACCTGTCCCAGATGCTCTTAAATGCACTTTCAAACTCTTAGGAAATCTCTACTAATCAAATCGAAATAAAAATATTAGCTAAAAAGGCAACAATTAAAGGAATAGTTCAACATTTTGGGAATATTTCCCCAAGAGCTCAATATGACTCTTATGTCAGTACAGTAACGATGACGCTTGGCACAAAGACTGGAAACAAGTGAGCTCATGTTGTCGAAGTGAAGTTGCCAGGCAACCAGCGGAGACACTAAAAGTCACAGCCAAAAAAAAAACAGTCTGGCAATAAACCCCCATGAAAGCAAAATCTGGCAATTTTACATGCAGTTTTTTGTATGGATTAAACAAGCAAGATATAAGTTAGAAAACGTGTTAACTAATAAGCTTTAGAGATGCTCGTAAGCTTTTTTTACCTTCAGAGACAAAAAGAGGCAAGCTGGTCCCGTTTCCAGTCTTTGTGCTAAGCTAAGCTAAACTAAGCAGCTCCTAGCTGTAGCTTCATATCACACAGATATGAGAGTGTGATCATATTTTGAAACACCCGCAGATGCACATCGGAACTTACTTCTGCATGTCCAGGAAGTGTTGTCCTTTCAGATAATGAAACACCATTTCCATTGTTTTCATCTGCAAAAGAAAATAAATAAATAAATAAATAATGTTTTATGCAGTTCAAGAAAAAATAGATGCAACAATCACATCTACAGGAGCAGGTAGAATACGCTGTATGTCTTTAAAGTTGAATTTTGTATAGAAGAGTAATTGGTTCTTATATAATAGAGTGCAGTAAGAATACTTCATCTTCAGTATGCAGCAGTGTAAATTAAAATGCTCTAACAACTTAAATGTGTTAGTGAGTTTGAATTATAAGTGTCTGTGTGCATTGCCATATCTAGTCCCCCTGACAGCTGACAGCTGCTAATTGATGTCAACTGGATGTCTTTGCCTACAATGTGTGTTGTGTGTTGATGGGTCATGTTAGTGTAGTCCATATATTAGCTCTGTCGGTGGACGGCTATAGCATCTGAAACATAGTCGCAGAATTTATGTAAGACATTTTCCTTCAATCACTCAGTCCACCTGTTTACATGTACCCACACACCCAATGAGGGCAAACAATAATTCCAACACAATAATGTAAAAAAATAAGCTCGTTTAAATATCTTAGAAAAATTCCCATGCTAGCCTAACAAGTAGACAGTACAGCATTAAACCCTTCTGAGCATTGGAGTAGGTATTCTTCTCTACCGACATCCAGTAATTTAGCTAATCTAAGTTAAGCCCTGTTTATATCCATGCTACATATTTGATATGCAGGATGATAATACGATTTACTCTCGACCAAACTATCCCTTTAAGAGTAACCAGCCGTGTTATGGCAGTGCATGCAACTCAGTCAAACTCATTCTAACAAGGCCCGAAGTAAAATCCAAGTCTCTTGGCAACATCAGTAGATGCCATATTGGTAAGCATTTAGAGGAGAGAGAGAGAGAGAGAAGAGAGAGAGAGAGAGAAGAAAAGAGAGAGAGAGAGAGAAGAAAAGAGAGAGAGAGATAAGAAAAGAGAGAGAGAGATAAGAAAAGAGAGAGAGAGAGATAAGAAAAGAGAGAGAGAGATAAGAAAAGAGAGAGAGAGAGATAAGAAAAGAGAGATGAGAAACACAAAGGCCGGGACAAACAAACACAAACACGCACGCGTGACAGACAACATTCCAGCAGTGCCTCCCTCTCCCTGCGTGGCAGAGAGGGAATGTGCTCATGTAGCACAGCTCTGCTCACTGCCTGCTCCCCCCTATTATTCCTGAATGGTGGGAAAGTAGCACTTCCTGTGGGGGAAGCGGCAGGCATGAAGACATCAGCGAGGGGGAAGGGCCCGGGGGGGGTCCAGCCTCCTTCGGGACACATTGATCTGACAGACAGCAGCGTGAGCCAATGAGAGACGGACTGTGGTGTCTCCATGTGGAAGCTCAATGATAGGCCTGGAGACTCACTGGGAAGGAATAAAAATATGCCACATCAGTTAGAATTTAGGAATCCCTGAGTACAAAGGTCAAATGACACTGGGATTTTTCCACTGGGATTGTGGGAAGCATTGGTGACTGCGCAGCTGAGCTTTTAATTATTCTCAGCAGCTTTTTTTTCTCTTTCCTTTTTTCTCTCACTTTTTTTGGTCTTGTTCCAACTGCGAGCAGCCAGTTGTCAGAGCCAGGCTCGAGCAAACAGAAGCAAGGGGCCAGCAGTGTGTTTTAACGGCTTCCACAAATAAATGGAGAACGAACCAAATTCCAACTCATTTAAACGTTCATGTGTTGGTTTTTTGTAACACACTTTCCACCCCAGAAACCCAATTAAACTTGAGCTGCTGTCTATTTACAGTAGCTAAGATATTCTCCTGTGAACATGCTCACCAGCAGAATGCCAACTTACTGACAAAATATAACCTCTAGTGGACTCCAAAGATACAAATTTAAACACCTAAAAGCGAACTAGTGTCCCAAATAGTCAGCAGGAATCCAAAGCTGGTGCCAAAGCCCCGATTCTAGCATGAATGAGATGAACCTCTATTTTTAATATGATGTCTTACTATTAGATATAGGGAAAATTCATCTTTTAGGGATTCCAACTCCTAAAATCTTGTGAATGTGACGGACAAATTACTAACACAACTGTCCTGATTAAAGACATTCTTAAACTGATGTAGACTGGTGCAAAACCATTCACGAAGCAGTGACAAGAGGCTGTGATGTGAAGCCAAGAGCACAATCAATTGGTCTCTTTTCTAAATGCTCTAATTCTATCCAGAGATACATGCAAAACACATACATATCCAACCCCTGCTGTTCTGTAGAACAGATGTTGTAAAACGTTTTTCATGGCAAGGACCCCTAAACAGACACAAATTAGACCACAGACACTTTTTTGTCATGTTGCTTTTACACTGTCTTGATGCTTTTTATGTTTTATGTAAAACACTATGAATTGCCTTGTTGTTGAAATGTGCTATACAAATAAACCTACCTTGTCTTGCCTTGCCATGTGTACCCCCAGATGAGATGCACATTTAGTGCTCTATAGTTTCATATTAAGTGAGAGGAGCCCTCTCCAGTGTATCCCGAAGTGAGTCATCAAAACAAATGTTATGAAAGGGAACCTGAGTCTCTCTAAATCTGAACAAACATCCAGGTTAGAGTGTTTGGCTGACAAGTGGATGTGAGACGATATCTCAGCCACCCACAGACCCACCTCCCACCATACACAAGCATAACAAATAACACAATTACCAATAAGTTCTCATAACCTTGCCATCTATATCTGAGGCATACACACATATACTGGCAGTGGTGGAGTGTAACTCAGTACATTTACTCAAGTCCTACAATAAGCACAATTTTTAGTAACTTGTATTGTACTTGTATTACCTTATGTAGTGATATTGGCGTAACATAATATAGCTCTTTATCTGGGAAGCCAATCGAGTAACTGTTTGTGAATAAGGTCACCAGACAGGAATATTTGTTTTTAAAAGATTAAATACTTTACACATCAAGGTCCTAAACTTTTTTCAAATCCAATATTGACATAAAGCTGATCCTGCTCATTGATTTGCAACATTGTTGACATTGGCATGATACAACCAGCGGTATTAAAGAGAGAGCTACCACAGTGTAAACAGTATTGTAAATTCTATGAAATGTACAGTGTATCTCCTCACGGGACACACTGTCAAATCGGCCAGCCTTAACTGACACACTACCACAATCACATGACTCATACAGTATATGAGTGCATGCATCAGAGCAGATTTGACACTCCAGCCATGAAAACAGGACGCAGCACACATTACTGCCAGGAGCCAGGCTCTACAGATGAAAGACATTTGGGTCTGATTAGCAGACTAACCGGAAAGCACAATAAAATGAATCGAAATAGAAATCAGGTCCATTATTGAGGAGAGTTTAGCATGAAGAGAGAGCAAGCAGGGGACGATGATGAGATGACGGACAGACAGGCGTCACATAAAGCCTCTGATCTGCCCGTACCTGAGTGCAGGTTTATCCTGAATGCAGTCAACACTGCGGGACCATCTTTAAAAGGACAGACAGATAAACACTGGTTAGTCTTAAACTATACTGTCGGCCAGCAGTGGTGAATATGCATGCTTACAAAGTGCTGAGACACTCTGATTGACTGCAGAATACATCAAAGAGTCTCGGCTGTAAAACAGTGCCCAGGGTCTACTTAGACAAATCAATGCAGGGAAAATAAAACACCCTAAAAGCGCAGCAGAGCATTTTATCACTTGTGCCAATCGGACTGGGGCTTTCATCCGCAGCCCAGCATCGAAACAAGCAGTGGTGATAGCCTGAAAGCCTGAAAACCTGAAAACAATGCAAACGGTAGTGTACATTTGATGCAATAACAAACCCAAATTGTTTTTCGCTGTGACTCAAAGTCGGCTGTGTGGATGTGCACTGTCTAAACAAAGGACCAATAACGGCTCTTGTGTAGCTCCTCCACAAGGCTGGCACTCAGCTAGACCGCCCTGCTCACTCCTCTCAAAGGACACACCTATTTTTCTACTTGATTTAATCAAGTAGAAAAAGATCAAGGATCATGACAACATAAACCTTTTCTCAAGAGAAGTGATAAGAACATGTCACAATGCCCTACAACTTCCCTCTAGGAAAGAGTTGTGTGTAGACGTATATTACATCCAGTATGGATGTGCAAGTCATCCACTATACAGACAAGCTTGGAGCCTGTCTTGATTATTAGAGAGCAAGTGTAATGCTAAAGCACTAGACTGAAATATTAAATGTCATGCCAAAACACGTGAGTGAAATGAGTCTCCATAAACTAGCAGACATGGTGTGTACCGTGATGGAGAGAAAACCACAACATCCTGAGCTCGGACCGGGCTGAGGTCTTCTATGACGAGACATTCTCGCTATCTCTCTACTCACATTTCCTGTTATGTCAGCTTGCTATCTACAGAAGGAGGGGGGGGTCATAAACTATTACTGACTACAGTCAAATATGACTTTTGTTATTAAACCTCTAGAGTGTCAACATGAGGCATAAAACATACAGTTGTAGAATTATGTTTGCTAAGAGTTAAAGACAAAAATTGTGACGAGCTTCAAAGTTCATTCGTGATCTTGGAAACGGCTCTTGATAAAACAATCTCACCTCAAGGTCTATATAGTTGTCATTCAGGGGCTTTCAATCATACCACATGATCTTCATCAGCAAATGGCGTTTACCCAGTTTTCATGGGATTGTAGATGTTCAGACGTCCATTTTTCTGCACGCTTTAAGGACCACTCGTCTGTGTTGTCCTGAACGAAGCTTCAAATTTGACTCCATCTACTGGTGAGGATCATGTGATATGACTGACGGCTCCAGAACAGTTGCTAAATGGACCTTGAAGTGACATTAATTTGTCAAAAAATTGTAATGTCAAAAAAAAAAAAGCAAACACACCAACTCATGGCACATATAGACCCTATGAAACATAAATAATAAGTGTTTATTTTTAGTAAGCTGTGTGTTTGAAGTGTTAGTTGTGTGTTTGTGTTGCTTCAGGCTTGTATTGTCATGAGTAAAAACACACGTCATTTGTTATCACCGGGATATTGTGGTCCCAAAGGAGAGATTTCCTGACAATCCCCAGGAATCTTGAACAGTGCAAAAATACCACACGCTTTTTCACAAGAGGTCACATGCAGGGTAGAGAGGATAATGTATTATCTTCATAAGAGGCAACATAACACACTGAAAATACCATGTTTGATATTGTTGGTAGTCTGTTGAGGAAGGCATGTTTGAATAAGAGTACTGGTCAACACAGATTAGGACACAGAAAGTCACTTTTGATATGACTCATGTGAAATGGCAGCAAGGTAAAAGTAGGCTTGTTTCTGTATTATAGGTGGTTTTATAATCAGATGAGGCAAGTTTATTAAGATATACTCTACTGTCTGTTCTATAAACAGCTCACATACATACAAATTTGGGCCAGAATATTTAATATTTATTTGAATCTAAAAATCAAACAATTAGCCAACACAAACAAACTAGCCCCAACAACCCTACCGTAGTTGTCCTCTACTTTGTCGGTTGTTTTCCATGTCTGATTTAGTATCAAACCTCCATCAAAGGGGGTAATACAATTACAAGGCCTGTTTCCATAGCAGCTCCTTGGCTCTGTTTCACCTCTGACTGGAAGATGACTTCACCGGCTAGGCTGCAGATAGCAGAGTGAGATCACCTTAAATGGAAGCAACCC
>JBBPCS010000130.1:15679723-15693697 GCA_037974645.1 Hollardia meadi
AGAGAGAGAGAGAGAGAGAGAGAGAGAGAGAGAGAGAGAGAGAGAGAGACTGTGGATACAGCAGTCAGTGAGGAGGAGAGAGAGAGAGCGGGATGCTGACAGATTCTTGATAGATGGTTAAAATGGCGAAAGCTTGTTTGACCCCAGCGAGCCACCAAACTGTAGCACTGTAGGGTCGGAACATGTAGGGTAGTGCGCTGAAGCTGGATACTATCGCTCCCTGCATGTGTCTGTGTGTTTTTTTTTCTCTACCTCCATCTCACGTTGTTTTCTGCAAGTGCTGGGATATTTCCTCTAAGTGTTTAAATGGCATCCGCGGGGCGCCGCCGCCGTGTTCCGTGCTTTTTGGGAATACTCCTAAATGCTTTAATCGGTAAGTTGCGTTGTCTTATTAGCAGAGTGATAAGAGGACAGTCGGCATGCTGGAAAGCAGCGAAAGGTGCGCTGCTGAGAGTAGTAACCCTGAACTTGGCCCCTCTCCGGTGTCCGTTAGTGATTCGGCAGTAAATGCCAATGTGAGGACTAATGCTGGAGCCTAGTGCACTGCGGAATTTGTAGCCTACCTGGAGGTTACACAGGCTACGGATAGTCTGCTTATCCATGAGAGTGTGTGTAAAGTTATATTTAGTCCGTTCAGAACTTGAAATGTTCTGTATGCACAATATGTTCCAATGTAGTCGACTTTAGAGATCTTGGATGTCCAGGATGCACCATAATAATACGCGGTAGCCACGTGCAATGCAATCAGTTTCAGTAATAAGTTTGTAGGTTCATATTTATTTTCACAAGAACACGATTAGAAGAAAGTAAAGAATGCCGCACATACTGTAAATGTGTCCAAATGGTGCACTGAGAAAATCACATTTTTTTTTGGTTACAATAGCTGTGAATTGTGGTCTTGTCTGTCATTATAGGTGCTTTTTTCTAGTTCTCCTGCCTTTTAATCATGTGTCCCAGTAGGGCTGCAGAGTTAGAGCCACTTTACTCATGTTATTGTTAACGGCATGGTCTCAATATTACTTCATCAGCACTGAGGGGAGAATCAGGACCAAATGCAATGCGAATTTTAATACTTATAAACTTTATGGAGCCAGATATTAGGATATTGTTGTTGTTGTTGTTTTACATACTTACAGTTTTTTGCATTGTCTGTCTATCTCTTTAAAATGATCAAATGTCCTACTTAAACTTTAAGAAGTTTAACTTTTATAAGATGGCGTTTCATGAGGGGACTTCAAAGTGGATGGCGTTCTTGAGTGGTCAGCGCAGCACCCATTGGTTGGGTGACATGACAGTGGCTATTGCTCTAGGAACAGTTTTAAAGACATGTGGTTATTGCCTGCTGGGGAGAATATTTGTACAGATTAAATGTCAAGACTGTCCCTCTCCTCCTTTTCAAATTTCTTTTTTTTTCTTCTTTTTTTTTTTGGTCCTTTGTTCACTGACAGACAGTTTCTCTCTCACTAGATGAGGCCCCTTAATTCAAAGGCAGGAGAGAGTATTGAGTATTTGCACAGCATACCACACAGGGACCCACAAAGGCCCCCACTGGAATTATAAAGGCTAGCACACAGTGGTTCATAATATGTTTGGCTGGAGAACTGGGACATAAAACTTCAGACACACGGCTATGTGATGGACGTAGTTCCAATTTGCCCATTACATGACAGAAATGAAGCTCTTTCAAGTGGCTGTCTGCCTCGGAGATTAGATTCAGTTTAGATAAAGGCACTTTTATGACATTTAAAGCAGTGTTGATAAGAGTGAATGAACCAGTGAGGGGAATATCTGCATGAGATATCGTATGGTCTGAAGAGCTCAAGCTCTTGCTTAGAATCACTCAGAAGCTCTCCACAACTTTAGTTTCTCAAAGGGTAATTGATGCTTTGAACAGAGTTAGTGTGAGTCTTTCAGCTTGTGAGAAGGAAAAAAAGGATCGAAAATGGCTGGAATGTAAAGTGAAAGGAAAGAAAAACACTGAGAACTTTCACTCATAACCGTTTACGCTCCTGTGTATGAATCAAAGCCAGCAGAATGTATTTGGTTTCTCTCTATTAGGTCGTGGAGTTTTATAGAAAAATACTGCAGGTGAATAATTAGTTAGGGTAAGCTTGTACAGTAGTGGAGAAAATGCTTGAGAGGGGTGAATTTTTTAAAAACTTTTCTCAGCTTTCTTGTGATGCATTTTACTTCTGTAAGTCTATATTACTGTCATTTCTGTGTAACAATCACTGAGCCGCTTTTATAAGAGGTGAAAATCAGAGAATGACACTACATGCTCATGAGTATTAAGGTAGCTGTATGGATTAATAATTTATCAAGCAGAAGCCTATAGGAGGGAAGTATCAATGCGTACATAGTCTCCCGCTGGAAACAGAATACATATTGCTTTTAGCCAAGACACTATGTAAAAAAAATAACTAATAGAATGCACACAATAAACCTTGCGAAAAAGAAATCGAGCTGTTCGGTGGATGGTTGATTTACGCTGGTGACTCTGGTGTTTCATCCTCGCACATGTTCTTGAATTAAAGTTTGTGCATCTCTTCAAAGTGCTTCAGCTTTCCATCTACAGTTTAGTAAAACTAACGGAGGGCCAACCCACCATTCTCGTCCAGTGTGTAGGACATTATGCAATGTTTCAAACAAACCCAACATGATGCTGCAGCAGCAAATTAAACTGGTTGACTAAGAATGTTAAGTGAGCTGCAACAGATGGTTTCTGAGCAATAAGGAGAGAAAGCCAAAAGACTATTTATATGCATTATGTAGCAACTATAAGATACTACTTACACTAAATCTCTTAATTCCAACAATATTTTGTCACAGGACTATCTGATGCCAAGTGTTGCTGCTGTGTCCTAAGATCACCTATAGCTCCACCAGTGGTGCTCATGTCTGCTAACTACATCTGTCTGTCAGTAGCTGGTGTGTGATCCCCACTTTACTGTTGCAGCAGTAAACCTCGGTGCCAGCCAGCCACACGTATCTGTCAATAGTAAGCCAGAGCATGAGCCACACTTAGCCAACACTTGTCTCTGGTCTCACCCGGTAATCCTACATGCTAGTGTCTGTTTCCCCTGCATGGAAAGAGCATTAGCATGTGTGTCTGTCTGTCTCCTTATCTAACCGTGAAAATCCACCCCTGTTTAGATTCGTGTCTGTGAACATGTGCTTTGTGGATAGGCGTGTCTTGACACCGGTTTATTTCTACAGCTCTGCTTATACCCCCTGTCTGGATGCCCAGCGCTCACAGACGACCTGAACCTAAACGACACAAACTGCAAGTCCCGGCTATCCCCTCTTTCTTTTGTCCTTTTATCTGCGCTGTCTGTCGCTGGATCTGTCTTAATATTCCAGCGTAGGCTTCAAATGATTTTCTCTGACCTTTTTCCACACTGTTGTTTGTAACCTTCTACCCGCCCAGAGCTCAGGATTGCATTAGCCAGTCACTCTACCGGCATGCTTCATTCATTAGGAAAACCAAAGCCCAAGAACCTTCACATTATTCTGGCTAATGGAAGAAACTGATTAATTGAAGTCATCAGGAAGTATATACAACATCAATAAAGCTGTTTAATCAGCTCCAAATCAATGACATTGTAACACACTGAGCACTGAACTGTTATAATCCTGTGTGCTGCAAGGCTTGATAACATTGACTTATGTCATTTGACAGCCGTGAAAGCTGAAAATAAAACGCCTCTAATATATTTTCATCTACCTACGCGGAGGAAGGTTGAAGGTTGTAGCGCTTTCACATGTTTTACATTCGCAAATTTGTCCAGAGGCTTTTTTTTTTTTTTTTTTAGTATATAATACTTTGAGAATTATAAAACATAACATGTGACTGACTGGATGTGTGGCTGCAGGCTCTTTGCATGCTATTTGTTCCCCGCTTGCTGTGTGAAAACGTAATCTTTGTTTGACCAACGGAGCTCAGTGGTCAGCATCATTTCGGAGATCATCGGCCCAACCAGCGGGATCACCGCCTGTCAGCTAAGGGTTAAATATTTCTCCCACCACCACCCCCTTGTTTTTCACAAGTGGTAGCACTGATGTCTCTCTGGTCCCATGGCCATTTACTTACTGTGCTTGTTGAGGGGAAAAAAAAAAAAAAAAGAAAAGAGGAGGGGCGCATAAAGAAAGGATACAGCGCAAGAAGAGAGCAAGAGGAAATGTTTCTTTGCATTACACTGTATATGGGATCTTCATGGAGGAGTGTGTCAATGAATTCCTTGTCTGCACCTAAAGGGAAGTATTTCTTGTCTGGAATTTGAGAGATGAAGCTGGAGGTTCTCTGTTTTGACCCTGTGCCTTGCACCCACCCCTCCCCTGCCTTTCCCCTAGCCCCCCTCGCACCAGATTCCAGGGCCTGGGGCAGAGACTGGTAGTGCTTAGTCCATCAGCAGCTGAAACATGATACCAAGAGAGTCCACTAAGCTCCTCTTTTATAGTACCAAGTCAGGTCAGACTGTTTACATCCTTTATTTATTGTTCTTACAGTCCCCCTCTTTACCTTCAGAAACCGCAAATACAAGAATTAGATCCTCACACCGTTGTAAAGCATCACTACAAAGAAATATAACTGAGCATTTAGTGAGAAGAAAGAAAAAGAACACAGCCATCACGTTGACAAAGTTGCTGCCACCGGTTAACTCGTACAGCACACACTGTACATACATGAATGTGTGTTGATATAGTACAAGAGTACACATGCTCTGGATGTATTCAATCTGTAGCCTATGTATGAATTCCCTTGTGACTGTAGCCTGGAGGTAGCTCAGTCAAGGCTTTTTATTTGTGAGCTATAAGACCTGGTGAGGTGTTATCAGTGATGTAGTAGGGATGGAAAATGAAAGAACGGATGGAAGTAAATACAGCTTCAATCAATAACTTGTCAAAAATCGGGATAAGATTAAACGAACAATATGTGTTATAGGTAAAATAATCTGTGAAAAATGAAAGATAAACAGCAGCAGCAGAATGCTAGCTGGAGTCTTAATGAGAACAAATAGAGAGATCACATGAACCCAATTTTAGCCTCTTTGTATCGGTCCAGTTGATTACAAGAATTTACTCATTTCTCTTCAAGCACTTCATCTTGTCTGGCTTCTGCATAATTTGTGAGCTATTTGTGCTCATACTGTATTTACCTGCACTAACCCCAGATCCAGAACCCCCCCCCCCACCCCCAAAAAAACCCCCAAAACAATCCTGCAGTCTTTAACTAAAGGTGATTTTGAATCTGCTGTAAGGGCCTCCAATCCCTGGAGCAGTCTTGAAATTTAAAGGAAAGTGAGAGCACCAGCTTGCCAAGAAATATGAAAGAGAGACTGAAGCAAGTTTGGTTAATATAGTATCAACTTAAATTTGTGAGGGACTGGGCTCATGTTTGCCTCGTTGGAGACAGCCAGAGTGTGATATAGGGACAGTGTCTGTCTGCAGTGACTTCTACTTCAACTGTGAGATACTGTGAGAAGTCTCAGGAGTGCAGTGTAACACATACTGAAGCATGTAAATATAGTTGGGACAGATTTTTATGAACATTTTATCTTTGTTTTTGGGGGGAATTGGATAGAGAGATGACAGGAAATGAGGGAGAGATTGAGAGATGAGTCATCAGCAGGACTCGATCTGGGAATGTTGGGGTCATGGTTGCCATTTCAACCCCTAAGCCAAGAGGTTGCTCTCATATAGCTATATTTCACAGAAAAAAATGTACAAAAAAAGCATCCACTTTTTCATTTATTCTTAAGCTCTAATGGAGTTTGACCATGACAACTGAGCAGAGGCCACCTGCTGAAGAAAAGATGAAAAAGCTTCCAAGTGAACCTTGAGTTTTCTTGTTAAATGACTACTTACAAGGTCAAGAATGAAATTTCACACTCAACTATATCATTTCTGTGTGTGCGTGTCTCTTCAGGTGTGATGTGCGAAGCGGAGCTCTCCTTCACGCTGGAACCCAGTGACATCATCGCCGTACAGGAGCAGCCCCTCGTGCTCCACTGCCAGGTGAACGGCATCCCCCCAATTACGATACAGTGGAGACACAACGGCCTGCTTTTAACTCAGGATCAGCATCACACCACCTTCGTCAATTGCTCACTCCTGATCGGTCACTTCCAGAAGACCAAATCAGATGGCTCATCGGACGAGGGCGACTATGAGTGTGTGGCCCAGAATTCCTTTGGGTTGGTGGTGAGCCGCAAGGCCCGAATTCAGGCAGCCAGTAAGTCTCTTCTTTTGTCATAAAGTGATGCACTTGTAGGGGCTGTATGTGCTTTATGGGGGGGCATATGCCTCTATGCTTTGTCGCCAAGAGCATAGAGTTACAGTAGATGAGCAGCTCAGTCCCTCTGTTCGATATGCAGCTGGTTAGCTTAGCTCAGCATAAAGAATAAAAGACAGCTAGCCTGGCTCTGTCCAAAGGTACCTGCTTGGCGTCTCCACTGGTTTCCTGGAAACAAAATGCTTACAACAAATCACTATCCCTGACAAAAAGTCCAGCACATAATCTCTCATAAACCATTTCTATACTTCAGTTTTTATACGGATTAAACAGACAAGCTATAACTTGTTATATATGGAACTTTAGAGATGCAGGCAGATCGAGCCAGACAAGGTTTTTCTGGGCTTTCTACCTAAGCATTCCTAACTGGCTGCTGGCTGTATTTTCATATTAAACATAAGAGTAACAGAATCCTCTCATCTTGAACTCCTTTAAGCAAATACCTGTGTTTTTTGATTTCATTCAGTTTTTTAAAGCTGCGTGTCTTAGTTAGATAAAACTAACACGGTGCCATGCGGTCTGGAAGCAAGGAATACCCATAATTGGCTGCGGCTTTGATGTTGTTTTGAGTTGTTGTCTTTAAATTTTGACTTTTGATTTATTTTACGATACCAACTCAGTAGTTTGTCTGGGATTAATTGTGTGTGAAAAGACCCAAGTGTCAGAATAAGAAATCAGGATTGAGCCATGAAGACATGACACAAGCAGAAACTGCAACTATAGCTACTTTTTAAAGTTTGATTAGTTTCGATTTGTGTTCCCTACTAAACATTGCAATTGAAAAATCACCTTAAATAATCACATTTCAGTCCAGTTCCCAGTCATCGGAGTATTTCTGTGCTGCTAATGTACTTAATATGCCTGAATGTGGAGTAATTTGAATATTTTAATATCAGTCTTTCAGGCTAATGAACGTTCTGAACCTCATCTACAGTGCTGCTGAGAAGTTCAAGCCTTTGAGTTTAGCATTAACAAGCATTCACGCTGAGAGTTTCCAAGCTGCTTTGTAAGAGTGTAATAAGCTCGACGCAACCCAGCAGCCCCCTGGTAGAGCCATCAAGATAGATTTTCTCTGGCTTGACCACCAAATCTCTTTTTTTGAAGTCATTATGGTTCAGCATTAAGTTCTCAGCATTGTTGCCATGGTTCATTAACAACATTTTTCATCATATCATAATGAGACAACGTGACTCTCTGTACTCTTCTCTATTCTCTCGCACACATACAGTGCATGTCTCAGCTTACTTTAAATCAAAGGCATTGAGGATATGCACATTCCTCTGTGCACATGCTGAGATGTTGCAGCGGCAGCTTTAGTGGTACTGTATACACTGTGCTGAGTTAAGACTTTTTGAGCGCTCTCTTATATATATTCTGCAACACAGAGATGGACAAAGGCTCGCAGAACCCTGTTGATTCCCGGGTTGTGTGTAGACAGCATGCCTCTGTGCTGTTGTGGCCAATACAGCTTTTCCACTCAGTAGGATAGAGAGGTGAGCACGGAGGTCTCACTGGCCGAAAGGAAAAGTCACTTCTGCTTAGTGGCTTGCGCTGTCAAACACATGCAACCTTTTAAGGCCTCTCCAAAGGTTCTTTCTTTTTCAAAGGTCAGATTGTAGCAACTGTTTTAGCACATTTTAATTAACATTTTAATTACGCATCAGGGAAAAGTCATCAAATTTCCTCCACTATTTTATTATTTCATAGAATTTCTTTGAAACAGTGGTAAGAAGAATTTTCAAAACACAGAATATATACCTAAATAGAATCACCTAAACAGAGAAGACAGTAGAATTATCTGATGGTTTGTACTACGGTAATGTTCAGTATATTATTTACAGCTTCAATATCTGATAGCATTCACATGTTATTCACTTGAAGTTTTGGCTTAATATTCTTTTAAAATTTTCATGAATTTCTTGAATCATTGACAATCTGATTGCCAGATAGATCAACATGTGCTTTGAGGCGCAATTGTAAGTTTAGCCCTTTTTACACCGAGCTTGCGCAATACTGCCGCCACCAAGACCCTTCTCTACGCCACCTTTGTTTTTTTTACACTGAACAAAACAATGGCGGCCTCTCTGTGTGATTTTAGATAGAAACCGGCGTTACGCAATGTGACGTTTTACATGTGCGACAAGCAGCGCTTTCTAAACAATGGAATAAGATTGCAATAACAATCATTTACTGTCCCTGTCATGTGGTGGTTGATCTCCCGAAACCTTGTGTTGTCTTTCCAATTTGCAGACACTTTTGGTTGCTTTTCCTCTGGTTTGAGTTAGCATGTAGCAAATTCTGGTTCTGGTTCTGGGTCGCACACATAAAATGTCGACAACACGTCACACCCCTGTCCCGTCATTCCACCTCACCGGCTCACTCCTTTTTATACAGACGTCGATTGGAGCGCTGTTACTACCTCCGCTGCCAGCTCTGAGGCCGAACAACATTGACCTCTCATTTCGCCTTCGTAACTTTTATACAGGCCGACAAAGGTGCAACAGAGGCACAACTGTCCCGCTTTCAACAGGCTGTGTAAAAGGGGATTGTGTGCACACTCAGAATACATTAAGATTTTGTAAATAATTTAGCTAGTATGCACTCACCTCAAGATTAGCTTATAATCATATTTCTCTCACTGGAAAGAAACTGCTGCATATTTCAGTGAGAATAGTGCAGTGTGGTGAAAGTATGTTATTCTCTGCATTTTGTAAATTAATTAGATTTAATTTCTTGATAAAAATAAAAAAAGAGTTATGATGCAGTGGAGTCATCCAGCAATCCTGTCCTCGCTTCTCTTTGCCAACTACAAACAATGACACACCGTCCCTCGCTAATCTGTTAATAGTTGGAATTTGCTGTTATGGCTGCACACGATAGAATAATCACATATCATTTTGAGGTGTCAAATTGTGCCTTACAAATTAATCTTTGATTTCCTCTCTGTGCAAATTCATCTTTTTAATAGAATGAGCAGCAATTATGCAAGTGTAAAACAATCCCCCGTCACTCATCTGTATCTGACAAATCGAATGTGAGATGTGATGTGAATGCAGATGTAATCTCTGTGAATGAACCTGACCTGGAGCACACCTCAAGTTCAAAATCATAGTGGAAATATTCTGTTTTGTCTGAGCTTCGCTCTCCTGCTGACCTTTCCCAGCTTTTCTTCTTGACTTTTATTTATCAGGAAGAATATGATGTATTACTGAAAGTCCCACTCTGACCCCCGGCCTCTGAGCTGCGTTGAGGAGGCTTTTGGCGAGGTGTACAATGCGTAAAGACTCAGCTATAATGATGCTCTGCACCTCCTTAATGGACTCTCACTTCTATGAAGGCAGCAAGGAGCCATCCCTGTGAAAATAATCCTCCAGAGACCCTTCAAAGGGACGCACAAGATAGAAACCTTTGACTGTAAAATTTCCCCCTTGTTACTCATCATTGGGCTCTAATACCCTCTGTGTTTTGTAAGATTTTCCATAAAACAGCAATGTTGGTATTTCACTGTAGATCTGATCATGTTTTGAGTTTTTACCGTTTTACAAATGCGTGGATTGTTTTTGAAGTCAGATTAATGAGGCTTTCATTGCACCATTAGTTGTGGTAGTTTACTTCCACCATTAAAAAGCAGGCTTTAACAGCTTAATTTCTCTTAAGCTCTCTTGGGAAGGCTTCACAGACGATTTTTATTTTGCGCTTTCAAAAAAACCCTAATCATTCTTTAATGCTCAGCCTCTTGCACTCCTCAGCCTCCAGGTTCTTGCAGGGGCCAGTTCAGTACAGAAGGGCTGAACCCAAACTATTATGTTTTAGGGTTTCAATATAAGGTCTTATAGGAGCTTAATCTTTGAGGTGAAGTATACACTACATGGGGTTTGGGCAATTACTCATCGATTTCATCCTCTCTAGTTCTGCACCAGGCATAAATAGTTTAGAGCTTTCATTTGGTTTGAGAAGAGAAATGGCCCAAAACAAGTAAATGCTCCCCTTACAAAGATCGGTGACTCGTTTTTGGTTCTTTTTCTGTACCAAGTGTTTGTTAATGTTGATGCTCGCTTTGTGTTTTGGAGGTAATTTGCTGTCTTATAGTCCCTCTTACAACAGAGCTCTGACTTGCACCACTGTGATGCAATGTGTGGTGTGATTACTGAAGCCTCTTTATAGCCCTCTCAGTGGATAAAGCTTCCATCTTACCCTCCACACTAACTCCCTCCATAAATTTCACTTTTTATTTGCTTGACAACCATTTGTGTAAGCTCACTGTCGGGAGCTGGTGTAGGACGGACACCCCGTTGCCCCTCTAAATCGCCGGTTGGTCCAGAAAACTCTTTTTTTCCCTCCTAAATGTTATCTCTTTGGTGGTCAGTTTCTCTCTCTCTTTCCTCAGTTTCTCCTCATTAGCTTACGTTCAGGAAGCTTTTCATCATTTGGATGAATGACAAGCCTTGTACAGTGGACCCGGCCAGGGCTCCTGCCCCTCCCCCACAGCACACCCGCGTCACCAGGCAACACACCACAAAAGCCCCCCTGTTACAAAATAGCTTTTAGGATCAATTGAAATTACTTGCTTTTGTCAGTTTGTCTGGAATTAATTGGAAAGAGTTGAAGCTTTGTTAGGAAATAATTTTTTTCTGGTCCCATTCATATGGGGAGACTGCAATTGACCTCAGGGACCGTTTGAAAAGATTTGCAAACACAATATGAAGTGTGCTGAGAAAAGGCAAAGTCAGTGCAAACATGAGAGGAGTGAAAACAAGTCGTAAAAAATACAATAAATGCATAACAACTGTTTATTATGTGTTATTTCTTTTATAGGCTACTTCAGTATGTCTACAGAGCCCTTGGCTACTTGATGATAATTTCCACCTTGTTTAATTTTGAGATGGTCACAGTGAATTGTGCTGCCGTTATAATGGCAGACTTTTGAATGAGACTTTAATGAAAAAGAGCAACCCAGGGGGCTGTAAAGGATGAAATAGGAGGAGACAGGGATGCCTGTAAAAGTGTCTCAGTTTATACATTTGACTCCTTTCAGGGGTGTAAATGTAAATAATTGCGGTGTCGACGAGGAATTGTCTGATAGAAACTGGATGTGTAGCTGCGGCAGAAGATGAGAAGTTGCGACGTGCTACATTTAAAAGCTGTGTGGATGGCTTACCACTAGCAGCCACGGAGACATTTAGTGAGAGTGATTTATGGAGGGCCCATGTTAGTTTACGTGAGAGTGTGTGTACGTGTGCATGCGCGTGTGTTAGGAGGATCGACGGAGGCTCTCCATCACCCTCTGACCTTCCTGTCCCCACCCCTTTCACGGCCTCCTGGCTGGGTGAATGCTGAAGCGCCATCCCTGCATCTCCTTGTAGCTCCCTTTGTCTGCCAGCCAAACCCCGCCCTCGATGGGCCCCCCCCCCCCCCGTCCTCCTCTCTGCTCACTCTCCACAATGCAAGCAAATCATCTCTCTGTCATATAGATTAGCCAGCTAAATGCCATGTAAGCTTGTTTTGACATTTAAGGATGAAGCCTCTTCAAAAGCAAAATCAAGATTATTTCAGGGGAAAAAGAAAAAGTGCTGCATGTTTGAAATTGGAGCATCAGTATCTTCATCTGTCGTGATTTTTGAGAAACAAAAAAATGGTATTGCCATTTTGTTCCACAAAGATAATATAGAAAAGTCATTGCTGTATTGATCTCACTAATATCACTCCTCCACCTGTGCATACAGACATAACTTCCCTGTTACTTCTTTTGGGCAGGTATGTGGCTGATGTTAGATCAGAGTGTTCCCCCCCTGCTGTGTGGTCAGCACCCCTCCATCTGTCCACCAGTGTGTCAGAGGGTTTGAGGAAGAAATGGCTTTTTTTTCCTCTGTACTGATGAGGGGGGACTGAAGGGATGAGAGCTCTGACCTCTGCTGTGTAATTACACTAGAAACCAGTTTATTACTGTACACCTGCAGACTAAATACTCAGATCTCATTACCTGATTATGCACACTCTATTTAAGTTGATTTAGAACTATCAACAATGAATAAGGGATTTTATTGCTTGTTTTTGAATAGCTGTCAGCTTGCCAGAATTGGTTCAATACTTAAATGGGAACAAAGGCGAGGGTAAACAACTGTAGATCTCATTGTCTTTCCCTCTCTCCCATCTATAAAGAATGTAGCTGAATAAAGAGCAATACTGCATGTCCCTCATGCCAACTCTGGATATTTGCATTGACAAATGATTAAGCTTGTCAAACTCTCCTGTGGGGAAGGGGCTAGGAATCCCTATTATTTCTGAAGATGGCACATCTTTGACCTTGAAGCAGTGGAAAATCACCAAGTGATCCCATACTGCCCCTTATTGTCTTAGTTTACTGTATGTGTTTACACCATTGGGGAACAATGAGATGCAATATAAAATCTGGCTTTGGTTAGATTTACGAACCAATTAAGACAATTTAGCCACTTGTTAATGAATTATTAATCAAATAATTATTAAATATATTAACTAATTATACAGAATTTTACAGACTTATCTGTAGACTAATCTCCTCTCTCTCCAAATGTCAGGAATAAACAGCGACCACAACAAAATCCAGAGCACAATGATTTCTACCGGGCTTAAATCTTGAGCTATGCTGACAGGACTTCAGCCGTGCACAGAGCTATAACAATTTGATGGCAGAGTGGAGCCTCTTCATAATACTGTATGAGGCATGAGCTATGTGGAGCAGTATGGGCAACCTTATGCTCTAAAAATATCTGCCTGTGTAAACAACATCACTTGGCAAATCAAGTCACTAGACAGAGGAAGGGATACTGAAGGTGGTGTAACAGCTGGGTGAGGGAAATATTGAACTGCTGAAATAAGCATTTCGCTTATTCCTCCAGGCACTCTCTTCATGTTTGACATGACTTTAATCCTATTTATGTCTCACAAAGTGCAGTATAACAAATATAATCATGGCATATGTTTGTTCATATAGCACTTTAAAAAACAAACAGATTTTTTACCAAAGTGATTTATTACACGAGAGGACAACAAACAATATACACACATTATCTATCTATAAAAGCAAGGAATCTCTGTCTGTCTGTCTGTCTCTCGCATATCTTGAGAACCGCTCATCTCATCTGCTTCAAATTTGGCGAGTGACTCACTGGGGACTCGAATGAGCGCAGTGTCGAATTTGGTGCGATTTGGACACGCGACACGTTCGATATGAATACATTTCCAATAAACTGGTGAACGACCGCTCTGTGGCGGTGGGGGGATGTGACAACACGTCGACCGCCAGCAGCCAATAGCGCAGGCATCACCAAATGGCGGACCGCGGTCCAGGCACGGACCAAGTTACGGTTCTATCCAGGTCAGTGACCAATTTCTGATAAATGAATGAGAAAATGTAATAATCTTCACGGAGCCTTGTTTTTTTTCTCCCGACAGGCGCGGCTACAAACTGCAGGCGCAGCTAATCCAGTTAATACGGCGATCGTTTACCGTGATCATAGCGTCACTCGAATGAGCCAATCAAATCGATTGTTTACCGGAAGAGCGTTATGGGAATGAGAAGACATGGCTTGCTCGAAAGTAACGAAAGTTTATACAGAAAACAGAGCGTTTAAAAGTGAATGGACGGACCAATATATGTTCATTCTTCTGGCAGCCAGTACCAAACCTTTGTGTCTCATATG
>JBBPCS010000130.1:15693797-15703990 GCA_037974645.1 Hollardia meadi
TTGAAAATTGAAAATAAATATTGTTGAAATGATAAGGAAATGTGCGGTGTTGATTTTATTTGATAGACATAGGGGTATGCTATTGGATGCAATTTAGACATTATGAGGTTCGGTGCTTTGCTGGGAGGAAATTTTAGTAACTGGACCTCTGAATTTTAATTGAATATCCCTGCAATAGCGTAACAGTAGGGGATGGTCTGAAAACAGTGAGTCGCCAACACGCCAGCACGATTTACCTGGAAAACAAGCTACAAAACACCTCGCTCACAATCACCTAAACTGTTTAGACAGCGTTTTGTGGCCCTCTATAAACTCTGCAAATCGGACATGGCTTATCAGGGTAGGAATTTTCACGTCAGCCGTGTCCCGCCAGTGTGGACTCGCAGCCACAGCGGTGTTGCTGCTTTGCCCGCCCCGTACTGCTTCAGCTGATTTCACTGTTTTCCCTTCTGCCTCTTTCCTGTCAATATGGTTCTAGAACGGCCTTTATTTTACAACAAATCACAGGTAGTCCTCTCTAACATTAGCGCTAGCTTAACAACTATGCAGTTTAGCTGGCACAACGATGTCTATCAAGTGTACTGCAACCAGTTATATCAGAGGACATGCAATCAGCCCTTTTCAGACAGCTATGTTTTCTACGGGCACTGCACTAGTATGTACTAAATGCATTTATGCACATACAGAGAAAACGCATACAAGTTAGCGCTTATAAGTTGATGTGCTACATTTAGCTGTAAACCAACTACAAATGTATATATTAAACCCACAGAATCATAAAGAAGAGAAAAGAAAGTATGTCAGAATGTAACAAGTAACGGAATCAATCACAGTTTTATGCAAGAAAATAAATAAATAACAGATTGAGCCAATCTGATGTTTGGTGCTAAAAGAAAGAAACAAACAAAAGTGGCACTGTCATGGTGCTATACGTAGAAACATTAGACAGAGATGTAAAAAAAGTACAAGACAATTCAGGGCTTTACATGCAAATATTACATTTTTTTATTTGAAATTAGATCATAAACAGGAGGCAATGAATGGAGGTGAGGAACAACATATTATGGAGATCCTTTTACATAGCACAAGCATTCTGTCTAGGAAAATCCCAAATTAAAAGAAAGTTGTGTGTCATCCAACATTTGATGTCCCAAAGACTTTTATTAGCATACACAGCTCAACTTGGGAGCTGGATTTTGTTGGGTCACATATTTGAGCTGTGTGTAGTAAATGCTGTATAGAGGGAACAGAAAGGGACCCACAATTTAACCCTGAGGGATCCCACATGGAATAACAGCTGAGGCTGATATTGAACAATCTAGAGATGGAAAGACTTGTGTCAAAGAAGTATTTCAGTGCTGGAGAGATGGTTATTTAAACTGTAAACTGTGCTGTTTTTGCAGTATAGAGAAAGACGCAAATATTTTTTTTATTTGGTGCTACATGACCAGAGAAAACAGAGCAAAAGGTATACCCTTTTGTTTAAAAGATAGAAAAACCATAACAAGCAGAAAGCACTGCACTACACGGGACAACTAAACACTCCTGCTGGTTTGGTTTGGTTTCTGAGTTTCTGAGCCGCCGTTTTTCTTGATTCAAAAGAGAGACTCTTATACTATTTTTGTCAGCGAAGGCAGCCATACAAAAAATGCCATGGAACACCCTCCTGTAGTTTCTGCTAGTGTCTTTTTATTTCTTTGCCATACAAAGCAGTGTTAATTTTGGAAAGCATTCTACTTGGTCGGACTGGAATCTTATTTTTTCTAAAGTGAAAATGTTTTCACTATGTCGATTGATAACATTTTTTATATTAATACGGAATAGCACGTGTTTAAATAAATTTAAAGTATATTAAAGAAAATATCACACCTTTACCTGTTTACTACACAAGGATCAGCTTTGGTTGTAGTTCAATTTCAAGTTCAATGATGGGATTGCGCTCTTGTTTGTGTAGCATTGGTGTGTTTGTGTGTTGGTCTCCGGATGTCTCTGGACCACCCCAGCTATCCTCAGACAAACAAATGAAGAGGGGGTCCAAAATTCCTTCTGCCTACTTTTAAGGCTCATGGGAGGAATTCCTCACTAATAGAGGTGAAAGGTGAAAGGAGGGAGTGCAGGGGCCGGGCCAAAGGTTCGACAGTCTGGCTTTAAAATCTGTACGCAGCAATCTTGCTTTGACCTGTTTTGATTTGGACAAATCTGAAATTATCTCCTCTTCAAGACTTTTGTCTCTACCGTGCATGTGCTAGTGATGAATCCCGTGTTTTCATGTCTTTTTGTCCCCTGGCCCCTTGGAAGAGACTGTTTGAATTTTAGTCCTGCAGAGTGAAGACAAAATTGGTATTTTGCTTGGTCCCCACTTCTTTAAGGTTAATTTAGTCCTATGTAGTGTCAAGATTAAAATCAGGGGTGTATTGAGTGTGTATGCCGGTGTTTCTGATTCCAGGCTTCACAAGGGGCTTGGCCAGCCCTCGCTACTGCCCCGTCATCGCGCTTCACTACACTTAACAGAGCCTTTATGGCCAGATTGTGCAGTTAAAAGCCTTTACGGGGTCTGCACCATCCACCAATAAAAAAACACCAAAACTCCCTCTTCCTGTATTGTCCTTTGGCAGACGTTTTGTTCTCCATGTGTGAAAATGTGTAATAAGGACAAAAACAGACATCTTATCATAGTTAGTGGTTAGTTTCTTACTAGCAGTGATAATAGTAAACAGAATCTTATGACATATTCACACCTACCCCACCCCCCAGCACGCACACAAACACGGGGCCCCTCAGTCCAATTTCCATGTTGTTTAAGCAGGGATCAGGAAATCTTTCTGTGGTGGCCAATAAGCAGAAGTGACGGAGACAAAGGCCAGTCAGTGATGGACAGACAGCAGCTCTCCTTTGAGCCTCAGCTACCTCTCCCTTCTCTGGCCTGTGTGTGTGTGTGTTTGTGTGTGTTGGGGTACCTCTCGGAGCTGAGCAACACCTATTGTTAGTTGTGAAATGCAGAGCAGTGGAGTGGCTGGGAACGGACAGAGGCCATGGAGATGTGCAGCCTCTGGTTGCTCCGCTTTGTGACGGTGGCCTGGCCGCTTGTTCTCCTGACCGACTCAGCTAGCTGTGGCTGAGGCCCCCTTTTGTCACTGCTGACTCTGGGTGGGTGTGTTTCCCCTTGCACCCTCCCTTCCCCTTCTTCTCCCACTGTTTCAGCATTGACTCAAAATAGAGGGTCAGAGGTCGTAAGGGGCTGGACGATGGAGAGGGGGTTTATCTGGGAAATGGTGACCTTTTTGTGTGCATTAGGGCAGAATACCCCTCCCCGTTTTTTAATTCTCCTCCCATGACGCCTCCCCTCCTCCAGCCCTCAGCCTCCTGCTCATTCCCCAGTGGGGACCCATCCCCCGGTCTGATGGCCCCGGGCAGTGGCAGTGACCTTGGCTTTGGCAGTGAAATAAGGTGGCCCAAACCTGCCACAGCATCACAGCTCCAACCCTATCCTTTCCTTAATAAGCAACTCAGCAGCCTGGAACAACAAGAGCAAAATAAGCACATTTTCCCTCACCCAGAAACGACTTTTATTTGTCTCTCTCATGTGTTTTCTTTTTTCCATGAAGAAGACGTAAAGGTGCAATTTGTAAGATATGGCCATCATTTTAGTTTAAAAATGGATTAACATTATCAACAGAATGTGAAGTGTTGACATTATGTCAAAAACATCTTTGTATTGTGTTGCAGAGATATCTAGCCCCATCCCATACTGTCACATAATACCACTTTTTACCTCTAGAGGCGATAGTCTGCTAGCCCCCCGTAATTCCAGCTGAGAGATGTATACGAGCTGCAAGTTCGCAAGTTTCACAAGCTCTCTTCGCGTTTAGTCTAATAAGTAAACGAAACAAACTCACAAAATGTCAAGAAAGGGAATATTTTTACACCTATGTTCCTTACTAAACAGAAATATACAACCGTACAGCTTCTGAATTCAAGTTTCTTTCTTTTACCGAACTAAGATCTTATTTGCCTTGTTAATTCATCCTAAAACACACTTAATTCAAATGAGACATAAATGATGTAAAACTCACCAAAGCTGTCGTAGCTTGTCTTCCTCCAATCACCTCTGGTTTAGTCAAAGTAAATCATCAAATCACCAAGTAAGTTGTGAAAATATTCAATCTCTACTTGCCGTTTTCGATCGCTGTTCTGCCACATCTTTCTCCTGTCCCTGCCGGCTGTGTCCTATCGTCCCCGGAGTCATAACATTAACTTAGTCCTCGCCAGAGCTGCTGTAAATCACCTCCGTAATGAATCCCTTGTCACCAAACGGGCCTCCACCGGCCTCAGAGGCTGTGTCCGTTCCCAGTTTGGTTTCCAGCCGTGTTCAGGCTGCGGAGCCTGGTTGAGCAGGGCCCTGCTGCCCGCGGTGGCTCCCCCTGTGATACGAGGCTGCGATCTAGGCAGACTTCAGTGATGCAGTAGTCGCTATAGCTACAACCCAATATAATTACACAGCTCAAGATAACTAGAACAGACAGTATAGTGACAGCAGTTGGTGGTTACTCTGGTGACATGCTACCCCCTATGAGGTACCTTCAAATTCTGGCTATATTTTACAAATTGCACCTTTTAATAGTTTAATACTATCTGTGGATAGAAGTCAGATGTAATGTACAATATAGTTGTTGTTTTTTTATCTCTGTAACTGCTGTTATTTTCAGATGTGTTCCAAGACTAGGTGATCGATTGATGTTGAACTTGACTTGAGTACACATTTGATAATGATTAGGATTTGCACCGAAGCTTACATTTGACCAGTATTGACCAGGACTGACTGCAGACAACATCAGTTAAGCCCTTTCCTCAAAGTGGAGTTGCCGGCTCTGCACACTCTTGGGTTGGTAGTAATCGTCTTCAAATCACATTCTGAAATGAACTCTTTGGGATCAACACTGAAAGTAAGAAACAGTTTTTACTCTGTCTTCTCCATAGTTTCCACAAACAGACGGAGCACCTAAAGTATTTGGGGTTAAAAGCCTGTCAGGCTCCACCGTGTGTGGAGTCGGTCACCAGGGATGAAATGAATTCCACAGGAACCAATTAGAAGAGGTAGCTGCTCGCATAGGATGAAAGATTTCTGAGATGATCAGTTTCCTACTGACAACCTGTTTACAATATCTCTAGTTTTGTTACACTTATCACAAATGATAAGTTCCAATGATCCACAAAATGTGCTGTTAAAGAGGCTCAAATTATTAGAACATTCAGTTATATGTAAAACAACTACAGATTATGAAGAACACCTGCAGTGAATCAATTACATGGATAATATAATATCTCTTATACCAGCTTCTTAACTGTTAGGGTTTTTGCTTTTCTTTGTCTTATACTAAACTAATTATCCTTATTGAACTGTAGGTTGGATGGCACAAGATATTTTAAAGACGTCATCTTGGGTTTTAGCTAACTATTTTTATTTTGTAAGGCAAATAGGTACTTAATCAAGAAAATAATAAATCAATCAATAATAAAATAGCTGCAGCCTGAAATACCACGTGTATACAACATGATACACCACGCAGTTCTACCTCTCATCTCTTAATTTCTCTTCTTTGAGAGTAAAGTTCATTTAATCATGATGCAGAAGTGTAAATGACTTGCCAGCATCAATTTGAGTGATTGCATATAAGCTGCCATCAGTAAAGCAGGGAGCGGTAGATGAAAGAGGAGAGATGTAGGGAGTAAAAAAGATGGAGCGTGTCGGTGGTCTCAAATGATCTTTGGGCCCCTCTGGAGACTGGACCTTGAACCAGGAAGGAACATTCCATTCCGATGCTGTGCTGTGACCTCCTGATCCCGGCAGCTTTCCACAGGCAGCACGGATGCAAAGCAAAGGCGGCTGGGCTCGCTTAGCTTGAAGAAGCACGCCTCTGCTGTTTGAACATGCCGGAAAACTGCTCCCCTGACCCCACACTCGTAATTCCTCACTGTAACGTGCACATTACCTACGCTTAACATCAAATAACTGCACTGACATGCACATGTGTGCACTTTAGCACGGGGCTCATGGTCAGTGACTGTACATACTTAGACCCGCTGCGAGTAAAAATCAGCTATTAATGTGCAGTGTACATTCCCTCCACACACAGACATGATACTGAGAGGGGTTTTTTTCTCCCTGAAAGTACCACTGAAACGTTAATTTCATTCTCACCTCACGTGATGTAGTAGCAACTTTAAGATCCTAAGAGGTGTTTCAGCCAGCCCTCCTTCAGTAGCTGCTCAAGGGGATGAGATGTGTATGTGTATTTTATAACGATAAAGAATTTGTATCATCCGTCCAACTGCAGTCTTTAATCATATTTATGAATGTTTTTTGTTTTTTTTCCTTTATAGAAGTGGTGTCATGTCATGCATTAGTAAGTTGTAAGGCGGACCATTTCATTGCCTCGGTGTGAAAAGATGAAACATGATGCTAGTAGTGTAATAGCCCTCTCCATTTGCCAGCATAGGCGTTATTTGTTAGTGGTACGACAGTTTTAGAGGGTTAGCTGGCTGATGGCAGGCTGGAGGAGCCAGTGATATGTGCTTATGTCTGACAGCTGATGGCAGTGCTCCTCCTCCCATCCACTGCAGGGAAAAGACGCGACGAGAGCGTGACAGTCAGGAAACCACCACCACAGGCTGCTCGTGTGTTCTTTGTCAATCTTTGTTGTTTGAGGTCATTATTTTACATCACATCTATTAACAGAGTAGATTGAGGTGTACTGCTCAATACATTCTGGGTGTTGACTTCAGCACATGCCACAATATGTTATGGTAAAAATAGTAATTTAGTGTCAGCGGGAGAAAAAAAACATTAACGAATATGTTATATTCAGCTCCTTCCACTGTTAAAAATAGGTGGGCAAGAGCTGAAAAGATTAGTTAATCAAATAGACGTTGCAGAAAATGAAACTATTTTGATGATCAGTTAAACATTTGAGTAATTTTTTGAGCAAAAAAAAGCCAAACATTTGCTGGTTCCAATGTGAGGATCTGCTAGTGTTCTTTACTTATAGGATAGGAAACTGAAACTATCACACCTAATAGAAAATTATATAGAAAAATAACCAAAAATTAATGATTCAAGCTGCTTGGAAACACAGTTAGCCAGTTTACAATCCTGATTAATGAACAGGTATTTGATTTACAGTAAGGAATCACTACAAAGACAAAGCCTATATTTTATTCCTTTGTCCACAAGCCTTAGCCATGGAATGGTTTTTCCATAGGGGGGAAAAAAATGTTTCTCTCAATTTATGTAAATCCAAAAGCAGCTCTTTGTTTACTCTCTTCCTGAAAATGGTATTTCATTATCTGATAGAAGAGATGTGCCATCGTAACAAATACACTATCTGCACAGTCTTTGTTTGCACACACGCAGAGGCAGAGGCAGAGACAAAGGGCTTTCATTTCTCACCCACTGTCTTGTAACACTAAGTGGCTATGACAGGACCTGCACTTGCCTTTCCTCTTCCTCCTGTTCTGCTCCTCTTCCTCTATGTTTTTTTTTTTTTTTTTAAATCTCGCAAAATGGTGTGAACTAGACTCCATGCAGTGGGCGTGGCAGAGGGGTCGCACATGTGCGCACAAAAAGAGCCAGGGGTTACTGACTGCATATTAGCATAAATTCATCAGGATTAGCCAGTTTGGAGGCGAGTGGGGGGCTGGGGGCTGTAACATCCCCCCGTGATCGCAGTCAGCTGGCAGTCTAAATGGAGAGACAGAGAAAAGAATAGGAGACAGACTTCGAGTTTCCAGCTGTCTCAACAAGAGGATGTAGTGGTGGAAATATCTTGATGTCACAAAACAAGGTGATGGCAATTCTCCATACATTAACAGCTGCCCCCCCATCTTTATCTTAAATGCTCCATGCTCATAAAGGAATGCTGTCACTGCAGCTGCTCTGGAATTGTTCAACATTTATTCCACTGCCTCTCTCTTTGCTCCCTGTCATGAATTTGAGTCTTCAGCACACTCAGCATTTCTGTCTCTGTTTACATGTGCAAGAATGTGCGTCTGTGTTGCCGCTACAAGTTCCTAAAGGCGAGCAGAGGCTGGCAGAAGTATGTCCCACCTATCTTGTTGGCCATGATTGATGTTACAGCATCTCTCCTCCCAGTAATCGGGCTCCTATTTACAGAATAGAGCATCAGGGATTTTGATACTTCACGTCTTTATCCTCCATTTAGCCCAGTTTGAGCCAAGGCTCAGAAGAATATAATTTACCAAACCAAATTTTTTCTTTTTTGCTATTATATTTTTTTTATGGTCTTTCTTAGTCCTTCCTCATCAGACCACTCCCTCTGTCATAGTCACAATTGCAAGCTCCTCCTTTTCTATGTTGTAGTCGCATTGACCCAAAAGCGCATCTCTGTTTGCCACACACATGATGGCACCGTGTTGCCCAGCATTGTGATTAATGGCCACAATTCAGCCAGAAAAATTCCCTTGAGTGGGTGCCAGTTGGCTTACGCAGAGAAGAAACTCATTACTGTTGTCAGTTGAGCTGACGGAGCAGGGAGGGGTGTGAGTGATTTTACGTGTGTGTGTGTGTGTGTGTGTGTGTGTGCGTGCGTGTGTGCGTGCGTGCGTGCGTGCATGCGTGCGTGCGTGCGTGCGTGCGCGCGTGAGAGAGAAACTCATTTTGGTGCATGTCAGTAAGTGCATGCGTGTCTGTCCACCTTTGTTGTGTACGAGCCATCATGCATGAATAAGTGTGTCCACGTGTTTTAAGCTGTAGTGTAGAAGTGACAGCGTGTCTCAGGGATGGTATCCAAGTAACGTGGGTAATTTCTCAGAAATGACTTGAGCCTGATTCCATCAGCACCCTGCACACACAAACACTTCAACTTTTCAATGGCTAACCTGTGCGCACTATGCTGCTTTATGACTACATTCATTCTCCTGTAACAGTCTGTATGTTTGGATATTTTTACACATCCTCTATTCACAAATACACTGTCTCTCATCTGTGCTAAGGTAAACGTGGATGTGGAAGTTGGTGGGGATATTGCCCCTATGTGTCCTATGTTAAAGCCTATTCTTATAAAACTGATGAAAAGGTTTTCATTCTAAACCCAATAATTGCCAATCCGCTCTTATTAAAGATAATATAGCAGTGAGAAAGTATAGGAGGGCAGAGAAAAGGCAGAAGAGAAGGCAGTCTAAAATGAGGGTAGGCCTGCATAATACGGATAACCAGAGTGTGCATTCACTGAGAGATTGCCATCTACATTCACTGACATGTACATATACATCGTTCATATTGAAAGTAGCTCCATATGTGGCTCAGGCCTTTGTTTTGCTGTTTAGTTTGAAGAGAGTGGACCAAGGCTGGAAGAAAAATCTTATTGTGGTTAAATCAAATTTAATTGTACGCTGCATGAAGTCAAATTTATTTTATTTTATTTATGCAGCCCAATATGATAAATCACAATTTTGCATCTTGGGCATTTGCAATCTATACAGCATACAACACCTGCCTTTTAAAGGTAAAAAAAAAAGATTGCAGTTAAATATGTAGAATGAAAGCTGCTGAGACACAACTCTTTCCAGTACTTTTGAAAAGAACATAAGTTTAGGGAATGGACGACGATTATTCAGAGACCCTGGATCAATATGGGGTCTCTTAAGTCAAGGGGTGCCTTTATTTTGTTCTTGTAAAACTGCGTTTGAAAGGTGGAGGGACATTTGGTGTCTGAAAGACTGGATGCAAAGTTTTGGTATTGTTTGACAGACATTGTTATAGTTTTATACAGCTGATACAAATCTTACTAAAAGTCCATATTTTACTGATTTATCTTCGACTTTTGCTAGTGGTTTATTATCAATAACTTAGGGGAAAAAAACAAATTTGGGACATACTGTATTGGGACATAGACATAGATTTGTATTAAATGGTCATCTGAGATTTTGGACTTGAAGTTGTCACTCTGTCAACGGATTGATTGTGTAAATGTGTGATGCGTTTTCGGGAAATACGATGTGACGATTTGGAAACCAAAAGTGCCACTGAGACACACATAAATGCCCAATGGGAAACACGCAGCTGAGGCACAGTGGACCTCCCGCTTACAACTACCAGAGGCTTCACGTGTGTGTGTGTGTGTGTGTGTGTGTGTGTGTGTGTGTGTGTGTGTGTGTGTGTGTGTGTGTGTGTGTGT
>JBBPCS010000130.1:15718904-15733594 GCA_037974645.1 Hollardia meadi
CACACACACACACACACACACACACACACACACACACACACACACACACACACACACACACACACACACGGAGGAGACACACAGCTGCGTGAAATGCTGTATAAGATGATGTCAGAGAAGAGCTGATTGGCTGCTTCTGTAAACAGAACAGGTCGAGGCTGTGTGTTTGCTCGCTCTGTCACACCTCAACAGAACTGGAAACACACACCTGCACACACACAAACAGACACACACACACATTATTGTTAGCCCCATTCATTACTGGCCTTTGCTGACCAGGCTCTTGTAAAACATGCTGCTGTGGCTACTTGAACCCTCTGTGAGAGGTGTTGCTAATTATGTATAGAGTCTTGCCTCACCCTTAAGTCTCTCAAGCCGACAAGTGTAATCATCTAGAACGTACGAGCTGTGATCTCCCATTAGACGGTGTAATAATTCTGAAAGCCAGCCTGTGTTGTTTAAAAAATGATACCGCACCTGATGATGGCAAAGATTAAACTCTTTCTTGTGGTGAATGAAGGTATGAGAGGAAGATCCCATGAGAAAACTTAGGATCCTTTTATATTTGAGTTTAAGTTATGTTTCAAGTGTGTGTGTGTGAGCGCCGCAGTGTGTTTCATAATGAATGACCAACATCTGAAGGAGCCGGCTACCAACACAAATCTGGACATTTCGCCGCAGAATCCTTTGAAAGGGTTTTTTTTTTTTCTTCTTCCTTTTTTTCTTTTTCTTCCGCTTTCTTTCACCAAGACATGCCTTTCTTGTTTGCGCCCCTCTCTGTGCCCCACATCCCCCTTCCTGCTTCCATTACAGAAAGCTGGGGCCTGGGCACTGGCCTTGAACTCTGACCCCGCCTGTAATCAGTCATATCCCTGGGCTCTTCCCTCCTCTCAGGCCACAGACAGCTCATCACTCCTCCCTCCCCCCTTCCCCACCTCTTCCTCCTGTTCCTCTCTTTGTCCCTGTGTTTTTTTTTTTTTGTTTTTTTTTTTACTTTCCCTCTTGCTGGATCCAGAATGGTCATGCTGACTGTTAAAGGGTTGCTGCTCGGAGACAACGAAGATTGAACAGCCTCTGCGGCCGAACAACAGGCCCAAGCCCCCCCTTGTCAGCCACTCCCCTGGCCCACGGCCTTATCCATCAGTCTGTGAAATGACCTTAAACTGATGAGTAAATGATGGTGTCAACTTGTCAAGACAGGACGGCTTGTCTTTAGAGCTCATCTAAGACAAGCAAACAGTCCAAATTCAGGCCAGGTAACTCCCAAATCTCTTCCCTCTTCTCCTGCTCAGCTGTTGCATGTTAACTGTATGTAGCTCAATCTATTCTAAAACTCAAAGCCAGACTCTCCAATCAAATATGTCTCACAAAAATCAAAGATTAAAAGATAAGTCCCCTGAATTGCATGTCATCTTGTAATTGGAATTTTGCACTTAATTGAGAAAAGTTTTAATCTTTAATACTTCTCTCTTTGACCTTGAGGAATAAGAAGGTTGTCCAGACAAAGAAATTAAAATTACAGTATTGTACTTTGCAGTAAAACTAATATTACTTGACAATTTGAAGGATTTTCCTCAATGTGTGTTGATTAATATGTATGTTTTGTTCCTCCTGGTCTGTAATTCAACACAATGGTGATTCAACCATTTCAAATTCAAAGACTGATTCTCAAGTCTTTCCTGATGACGATGATGATGATAATAATAATAATAATAATAATAATAATGAAAATAAAAGTTTTTAAAATAAATAGGTTTTGCATCATCAGCTGCAGAAATGGAAATGGAGTGCAAAACAGCAGACAGAGAAACAGAGACGTGGTGCTCCTCATTTGCCAAACTATTTCTAAAAACACCAAATTATCTGCTTACCACCGAAGATGGTGCCAAAGTGAAACAATAACATATAGAATCTTGTGGACTGCTATAGAAGAGTTACCTTATTTACAATGGTATTATTATTTTTCCTGATACTCTAAAATATTGAAACCAATAAATCTCTCATCCTGGAAGTTTGATAAGAAAGTTTCGACTGCAGGAAGTCCATGCAGGTGTGTGTATGTGTGTGTTCATGCATAGTCTACGTGAGTGAGCAGATATGCTGCTGGAAACAAACAAGGTCTTGTGAAATTTCCCCGCATTTCCCCCTCACATGCTCAGGGGGCCCGGTGGCATTGGGCAGTGCGTCCCTGAGGGCCTCTTGGCTGCGTCTGGTCTGGTTGCCTGTCTGCAAACACTCCATCCATCGCTGATATGAAAGGCTGTCAGAAATGTGATGGTTGAGTAGCGAGGTGAGGCCTGGCGACTGCTGCCACCTCGGAGGTCAGAGGTGAGATTGGCTCAGAGACGGTGAAATACAGAGGGGCCTCTTTGACCTGATAATTATCCAGATTGAATCCACCTGACAGACCGGAGAGAATAATAACTGTTCCACCTGGCAGCCAATGCTGACCCAGATTAGAGACATACAGTTATTGTTTCCCAGCACATCAAAAGGAAATGCAATGATTCACTTCTCCAGCCTGCCCGCTGACCCAGAAGAGCACTCACCTGTCCTTACAAATCTATCCTTACAAACCACACTGAGGCTGGTCTGAGGTCAGTGCTGTCTGTCAAGAGCTGAAATGCCACTTTCCTCATGTCCCATTTCACAGGTCTAGAAGGTGGCTGGTGACAGACCTCTGAGTTCTGTTCTTTCAGTGGAGTGCACGTTTTTCCTTACGGGAACTTTCCTGGCATTTCTTAATAAAATTTGATTTGATACACCGAGGGTCCAACCTGTCAGTCAAAGACAGATGTTCGACAGGTTCTTAAAAACTGAAAGTGACAGCGAGGGAATGCTGCAGGATACGTTGAACTCCTGTGACATTCAATTTTACTTTTTCGACTAAATGCACAGCGTGAGAAGTGGAAGCCAGAGGGGTTTCTTCCCTTTATTTGAAAAATGCTTATGGTCTCTAACGCCATGATCAAAACACTCCACCATCTTTTAGTAGAAGACATGATCAAAGCTATTCAAGGCGTCCCACATTCCCATCTCTCCTTTCTCCTACACATATTATACCTTAAATACAGCACAAATGGCCTTGGCATGAAAATGGCATGAATAAATGTCTTGTGCCACAGGGCCTCATTTCCATAGTATGTTGAATGTTTTATTTTCCTTTTTGCCTTAGGACAAACACAATGAGAGGAGTGAGTTGTGTATCCTCGTCTAATAACACCTACTCAACATGTGCCCTCATACACACACAATGCCCCCCTTATATTTCTTCTGTGATAGAAGACAGGCCAGGTTAGAGTGAAGAAGAAGAAGAAGAAGAAGAAGCAGAGATACAGTAGAAAGATCAGAACAAAGAGTTGAGCAGTGGCGGTACGATAGAGAGGAGCGATGGTTGGAAAATAGACAGTATAGGGTAAAAGTAGAAACATTATTTACTTTGTCTGGGAGGTTTGAGACACAAAGTATGTGTTTTGCATCAGTGAGGAGCTTCTAGACACACTGCTACTGTCTGTATACACACACCACGTACCACAGTACCACTACACATACTGTTACATTTAGGCTCTCTGCTGCATGCAGTCTTCATCTGAGGCATGAAGTAACTACATTAAGAGCTTTTATTCAAGTACAGTTACTTCACCTCTGGGAGAATATTATACTTTTTTTCCTCCCATGAAATCTGAAGGATACAACAAACGATAACAAATGATGAATTTAAACAGTGAAAGGAGGACATGGCTTAGTTTGTCAGCAGAGTATTTCAAAAACTAGTAAAAACAGATTTCAATTCATTTTTTATGTGAATAGTATCACTATTTAATCATTTGTAAAGGACATAAATACTCATAACTCCTGAAGCATGAGGCATAGAGAGATTTTTCGGTCTATAACACATTTTTGAAAAACATTTTATTTCCTGTAATTGGTTGCTAAATCCTTGTTGCCTGGCCTATTATTGAGATTGAGATCACTGTGACTCCACAAGGTCAGATGGCGTTTCCACCATCTGTGCGACAGGATACATTTAAATGGTTATTCCTCAGTGGTCTGACTCACTTGAAATTCTCTACACATTTTCCTTATACACAGCCCTAAAATTCCTTAACAGGACTATCAAAACCTTACAACAGACATCCTACAAAAATCATTGCCACTGTCAGCCAGTGTGCAATGCAAGATGCAGGTGATGCGTTTTGAGTAACAGAGTAATATAACACTATGACACGATGAGTAGGCCTACTTTTTGCAGCTATTCAACAGAAGATTCTACCTTTTGGATTTCTCACATACAGTCCTGCACATTTAACTCTTATGTTTCATGTTAGAGAAACTAAACTTCGGTTTCCTTTTTCCCTTTCGACTTTCTTTCCTTCCTGCTCCACCTCTTCTATCCTCTCTTACAGCACACTGACCATATATGGCATTAGCCAGGATGACGAGGCTATCTACCAGTGTATTGCTGAGAACAGTGCCGGCTCCACACAGGCCAGTGCCCGCCTCACAGTGCTCTGGGCTGATGGCCTGCCCGGCGTGCCCACCCACGTGCAGGCCGAGGCCCTATCGCCCACCACCATCCGGGTGTCCTGGAAGGAGCCCGATCAGAACACTCAGGACATCATCGGTTATGTGCTCCACATCCGCAGGACATCAGGTGAGTCCGCAATGAAGATCCAGATAGTAATGTGCAGTAGATTACATAAGAATAAGTTACAATAAAAACAAGTCAAGTAGTAAATAAAGCATTTAAAGCACATTTGACATCAGTGCCAAAGCCCATATGAGATGAGGAGAGGTAGAAGAGAGACCAAAAAAACTTGTGATCACTCCAGAATGAATGATCTCTGTCATGTTAATAACTTTTACAGAGAAGCCAAAATACCTTCTCATTAAAAATAAAAAAAAAAATGTAAGTTATGCCTGCAGCTAAGTATTTGTATGCTTAAATATGAAACCTGTACATTTATTCAAATAACTATAAACGACGTTGACAGTGTCACTAAGAGGTGACAGTCTCATTTCACAAATGATTCTCACGTTAAAATTCCAGGTAAATGTGCGAGTTGCCTCACATGCTTAGTATGACCCATCAACACTATCAACCGTCTCGATTGCACAATATGGAAACTATGATAAGTGTACGATTTTTAGTGTTTCACATTACCTTTACACTGCATGCACTCGGCAGATTTTGTCCAAAGGTGCGCGCAGTAAGTACATTCAAACACCATAGGAATAACTTATATAGTACAATTCCCCACATTCATTCTAAAGATGTATATAAAGGTGTAATAATAAGGAGTGGTAAAACTAGATTTATGGCTTTTTGCTTTGGGGTCCATATATGTGGACTATTGGGATGATTCATTCTGTGTGTGTGTTCATAAATGCACACATGCATTGTGTTTGAGTTTACAGCTTTGAGCATGTATGTGTGTTTTTTATCTCCGTGTGTGGTGAGAGTCATGTAGCTCCAGCTGCCGTTCTCCTCTGTAGTTCTACTGGATGGATAATTAAGGGCCTCGGGGGCCAACCAATAGGATCTGCAGTAATTACCATTCCAGGATGGCATGGCCCAATGGTTTGAGGGCTGGAGGTAGATAGTGGTTATGGTTGGTTGTCTCTGGATTAAGAGCAATAAAATGCTTTAACACATACTTTATAACTCCCCCTTTTACCCCCTTCCATCTCCTCACTCCACCCCTGCAATTCACTTAATAATTGTCATTCAGGCTTCCATGGCCACACTAGATTAGCTATTACCTATAGAGCTTCTCTGATAAAAAAACAACAAAAAACAGTGGAATGGCCAATAACCATAAAATGGAAACAGATTGTATTTATTGTGTCCTGTCTTGATCTTATTTTCCATCACTCAAATGCCTGCTCCTCCTCATTCCATCCTTTTCCCCTTTCCTTCTATCACTCCTTTCTACCCCCACCCCCTCTTTCCATTTCTCCTTCAGACCCAGTGGAGATGGAGTATGAGGAGGCCGTCAGTAAGGTGACTCTGCAGCAGATCATCAGGGACCTGGAGCCCTCCACCAGTTATACCTTCTACGTTAAGGCTTACACATCCCACGGGGCCAGCAAACCATCGGACAGTGCCACCGAGAGCACTCATGGGGAGGGTGAGTTGAAAGCAGAACCGAAGGTGCCGGATTAATTTCAGAAGTGGGTGGAGGGAAAAAAAAGTGTGTGAAACTGTAGCAAAATATAGCCATAATAATAAAATGGAACAGCCACCTCACTAATGGTTGGAACGATACACCAGCATAAAAATGAAAATAAACCACCCTGTTTTGACACATTACAAACACTAACAAAAAGAAACATTTCAGAACATAAAACAGCAAACAACTCATTCCAGTACTAGGCAATGTGGGCAATTGCTACAATATTTACACAGATTAGCCACAGAATATGTACAGAAAAAAAATATAATAAGATAGGTACAGGGGCGTGTGTTTATTATAGTGTTATTATATATTTTATCAATAATTAACCTGCATGAAGATTTGCAATAGAGCTGCAGGTTTGTAACGATAGCTGAGAGTAAAAACACACAAGATTTTGAGCTTATAACTGAGTTAGAGAAAAAAAGATTAAAAATAAATTTCCACTTCTGTGCAAAATGATGTTCACATTACTGCACACGAGGTGACATAATTCACACTTCAAAGATATGAAACAAAAGCTCTCCTGTTAACTTTCAGGAGCTGCAACTGTCGCGTTGTTGAAGCACTTTGGTTGACGGTCTTGTGTTGTGTTGCAGTGCCCGCGCCTCCTTCCCTCTACACCAAGGTGGTGAACAGCAGTGTTATACAAGCAACGTGGGAGCCTTCCTCAAAGATGGGCCATCATCAAGGCTTCCGGCTGTATTACAGGAGAGCCCACACACCACTGTTTACTGGTCCCGTTATCTTCCCTCGCAATGTCACCCAGTACAACATCACTCAGCTGGGTGAGACATGTAGTTTCTTAGTCATACAAAAGATTGTGTAATGGACTGTTTGTGTAATCTTGATCTTCATTGTAAGCTTCATTAAAGAAACCATATTTATTACGACAGATCACATGGGATCGGGGCCCGTAAACAAACATCTCAGACTTAATCTCAGACTGAAAACACTTCCACCTCAGAGAATGACTTAAGAGTTGTTTATAAAGCTTCCAACTCTTAATTTCAACAATGAAAAGGACTATTTGGCTAAATATTGACAAAAATAGGTACCTTAGGAAAGTTGATGGAAGGTATTTTTGAGCCAAAAGAAGAACCAAATATGCGTCACATTGAGAAATCGTATCCAGTTAAGATGGATATCCCCCTCATAAGTTTAATGAATAAATACTTTTGCTTCATTCGTTATCTGAATGTGTCACCCTGTCTTTTCTTTTTGTCCAGATCCTACACTGGTCTATGAGGTCAAGCTGCTTGCATACAACCAACACGGAGATGGCAATTCTACCCTGCGCTTTGTTTCGCTTCGAGAGGCGGTGGAGAAATCTGGTGATTATCCGACATAACCAAACACAGCCACACATACTGTAGCTACATACTGTCCGACATCACCTCAGTGCATCCGAGGTTAATCGTGTGTCATCTTTTGATGACGACAGTCATGCTGAGCGTTGATTTTTCGTGGTTGAACTTTGGTGCTGCTGTGACTGTGAGTTGTGCTGTATCTCCTCAGTGTTGGACACCCCGTGCGACTGTGTGAAAGATGAGCAGGGCAAAACGTCCACTACAGGCATCATAATCGGCATCCACATCGGAGTCACCTGCATCATCTTCTGTGTGCTCTTCCTCGCCTTCAGCTACCGCGGCAGGTCAGTACAAACACGACGTAAAAATCCCTGACAGCAGTGAATGGAACCGCTGGAAATGTGGGTCTATCACGTGTATGCAGCTGACAATTGTTTTATGTGGGTGTGTTTGTGTAATCCCCAGGTTAATGATGTGTAAGACGGTTCAGGCCACCCCCCAGGCGGGGCACAGCGTGGTGCTGGAGTCCTCTTCCACTTCCCAGGGGGCCTCTGGGCTGAATGGGGCTGCCAGGAGGGAGATGGAGGTCAATGGCAGCACTGCGGGGAAGAAAGTGGCTGACAGCAACGAGCTTGAGAGACTTTTCACTCAACCCAACATACAAGATACACATATGGTGAGTCCTGACAGTGAGAAATTAAAGATGTTTATTTAATCCTTTTAGCATTAAATGTCACACAACACAATATGGTTAAATACATTTTAAAAATACTACTATTGCTTCTTGGTTTATATTTTTATAGCTCCAGAAATCAGTTGTGTAGGCAGATTGAAGCTACTGTTTAGTGCAGTGGTGTCATGACTGATAGAATCCATGCCTGGAGCTGTGAAAACACCAAACGAGCTGTAATAAAATGTAGTTTACCTTTAAATCAATTTCACTTTATTCTCTCTCATGCTCAGTGACTCCAATTTATTTCCAATGAGCATAGAAACAATTCAACTGACTATGTATTCCATCAGGAACAGCAACAACATTATTATTATTATTATTATTATTATTATTATTATTATTTTTGCTTTTCTTTTTTTTCAGATTCAGATTTATTTATTGTCACTCCCATAATATACACTCAGCATACGTGAGAGCGAAATGCCGTTCTCTCCTCGGATCAGTCACACATTTAAAAACAGAGACACACATTAAAAACAAAGAGAGGACATTAAAAACCAAATGCATAAAAGAAGAAGGTGCTGATGAATTTATGGGTGCGAAAAAGATAATAACTTAGGTGCAGTGGTAATAAAGTGCTGGTGCAGTTTTGCTCTCAGTCATTTATGCTATCCCGTGGTGTCTGGTGGGGAGGGGAGCATCCTGAGGGTGTTTAGAGTCCTGATGGCTTGGGGGAAGAAACTATTTTTGAGTTTGTTAGTCTTTGCATGAATGCTCTGGAGCCTTCTGCCAGATGGCAGAAGTGCGAAGAGGTGGTGAGAGAGGTCAGTCATTATGTTTGTGGCCTTCCTGACCACCGGTCTGTATATGTGTCAGTCATGTTGCTCTCACTATTCTCTGCAGGGACTTATGGTCACCAACTGTACAGTTCCCGTACCAGACAGTGATGCAGTGTGTCAGGATGCTCTCAATGGTTCCTCTGGAGTATAACTTTCCTTACCTTAAAGAAAGATATGACATAAAGTTCTGTCTCCCTCAGTCAAGAATGGCTGCAGCATCTAGAAGTCACACCAGAGGACAAATCAAAGCAAGATTGAAATTACTTTGGTCCTTATTGATTTATTTTATTCACCATTACTCAAACGTTTGGAGAAATTGATAGAAAGACATTTATTCCCAACAAAACAACACAGCACAATAAAAAGGATACAATCTAATGTGTCGGCTGAAGCTACAACTTTTTACACCTACCTTGGTATATGCTTTTTTTATGCTTCATATATTACAGTGTGATAAAACCACCCAAAAAAAATACATTGTGGTAAAGCAATGAGGGAATTCAGAAAATTAACAAAAGCCCCAACTGCACTAAAATTGATCCTCACATAAAAAAGAAGCAGTGCATCCTCGTGGCCTGGTGGTTTGGAAACCTGACATGTAAACGCAGATTTCTGGCCTTTGACACCTTTTGCATTACTGTCTATTCCATCTGTTAATACAGGCTAAAATGCCCAATGACTTAATTAAAGGCACACTCTGTATAACTCCATTTGATGACTATTGTTTGCATGTGTTTTCAGTCCGACTCCTATGTGCTGAACGACACCCAGCTGTCTACGATACCGCTGGATGAGTTTGCAGTGGAGCGAGAGACGCAGTTTCAGGAGCCTCCTGCAGCAGGAACGGGTCGGCAGGACCAAGGCTAATCATGTATGAAGGCCAATTCACACGGCACTGTCCACAGTGTCCACTTAGACTCTTCTCAGGTTAACAAGTGTTTTCTTTCAAAGTAGTTTTTCCTTTCGTGCAAAGATTGTTTTTGGGTTTTTTTTTATTGGTAAGTTAAGAAGTTCTGGAGAATCTAGGACTGTATATCGGAGTGTTTTTGGCCTGCGGTTTGGGAGAGCTCTCTTCTGATAGACGGTTCTTGCTAGTTCAGCAGGCCAGTTAAATATTCTTTATTTGTACAATTTGGTTTTTTGTTAATTTGCTGGTGTTGGGCAGCACACAGAATAGAGGCCCCCGAATGTCCTTGTTATACAATGATGATTTTATTTTTAAGTTTATAAATACATATATATATATATACATATATATCTTTAGCACCTATATGTCAAAGTGGTTATAAGTTATTGGTCTTACCTCTACTTTTCTGTGGATGTCAAAGACTCCTGCTGCCTGCTCTCACCTACCAATGATTCCACCTTCTCGCTCACAGAAGACCTCAGCCTTCGTCCAGGGATTCAATATATTCTGTCTCAGGACTTTGTTTCAGTGATATCAACATTTTTTATGAGTTCTCGGCCTTCATACAGGCACTAGACTTGGCTGTGTGAACCTTACGATTCAACAAAAACCTACCTCAGCCGGAATGAATGTGTTGTGGGAAGCTTTTAGGGACTTAACCTTCCCCTGTGCTAACAATTACTTAACATGCGGAGGAACTGTTTGGTTTGAAAATTACACGATCAGGCGCCGCACTACCTCAGATGTCAAAAATTGTCTCTCTCTCTCTCTCTCTTGCTTGTTGAAGCAAAGCGAAAGAAGAAAAAAAACGAGTATCCAACATAAAGCACTTCCAAATGCTGAAGTTAATGTTCTACCTCAAGATAACAATGTTAATGTTGTTGCTGTTGTTGTTGTTGTTTGTCTGTTGATTGCATAATGAAAAACCCTCTTTTCCCCCCTCTGTGAAATTCTGGTTTTCATCTGTTGATGAATATAGTGTTTGTAGATACAATGTCAGTACCTCATGCAAGTTGAGAGACTGATAACACTGTTGTATGAACTGCAGTTTGTTAGGAATATGTAGGAATTATACCGATCCATTATAAGCTTCTTTTTTTATATTTTATTTCATTCAAAAGTCCTTTTTTTTTGCTTCAGTTAAATGAGTTGACAATTAGAGATACACTGCATTGCTTATGATATTTTCAGGACTATTTACTGCTGAATGAGATGTGATCCATAATGTTTGCAATTTGGTATAACATGCATACCTCATAGGTTTTCTAAAATTATGATTTCTAGAATATGACTGAATCCTTTGTGTGCATGTGTGTGTGTTTGATATGTTTCATTGATTTTCAATGTTTTTATACATATATGACGTATGTAAAACAAAAAGAAAATTCGGCACAAAACTTATTATTCAACTATTGTTGGTGGAATGATTTAAAGGAATAGTTGAAATTTTTTGGAAATACGCGTATCGGCTTTCTTGCTGACAGTTGGATGATCCCACTGTTGGGTCTGTGTGTCTAGTGTGAAGCCATAGCTGTTAGGCGATTGGCCTAGCTTAGCATGTGCATTACAGTACATGACTTCCCCTGTTACTGTTTGAGTACAGATTGAACAAACAAGACGTAACATGTTAATTAGTGAGCTTTAAAGATGCTGGTAGGCAGAATTTGGAACTTTGGAATGAGCCAGGCTAGCTGGCTAAGCTAAGCTAAACCTCCCAGCTCTACCAGTACCTCTAAAACAGACTAAATACTGGTAATACATTATATCCTGTTTGTTTCATCTGTACAAAAACTGAAGTGTAAAAACATCAATTTGCCATTTTATGGAGGGATTATATGCTGGACTGTTTCTTGACTGGGAGCAGTGATTTCCTGGAGTCTCTGCTCCTTCTCAAAGAAATTTAATGGACAGATATGAGAGCAGTATCTCTCTTCTCTAGGTTTTCCACACTAAAGTGAATATTCTTTCCTAAATGTTCAACTATTCCTGAGATTCCATTTGGCAGCAGTGTATTTCTAACCTCACTCCGGATATGTGTTGCTGCAGTGCTCTTAGTGATTTTATTTTCACATTGCATTATCTGCCTCCTTTTTCAAACACAGTAATAGCCTTTTAGACATCTGGTGCCGAGGAGACATGACAGTAGCTGATCATGCTTGACTATTGTAACTTTCTTCCGAAAAACCACAACTGCTGCTCAGCTTTCTCCCACCTGTCAACACTGATTAATCAAAGTGCTTCAGGAACACGGTGTTTATCTTAAAGACCACAGACAGCTGGCTGAGGGAGATAAACTGATGTTAGGTGGCTCTACGATCACAGGGCTTCTCTCTTCAGCTCTTAGCTCTGTCTCGTCACATCCTGTACATAACGTGCTGTGATGCATTATGGTTACCAAGGCCTACCTCAACCCTGTTTTTGGCTTTTTACTCAGGTCTTAATGAAGGAAACATACAGAGTACAAACAATGGAGTAGAATACACACACACACACACACACACACACACCTACATACATACATACATACATACACATATACATATATAGTAGTATATTGCAAATGATGACACATGCTGGACAGAAATGGAGGGAGACATTTTTAGGACCTTTATCTCATGCACTAATTATTAAAACAGCTCAAGTTCAAACTTAGTTTCTAGTGGATGTGAATGTGTCACTTTGGTTATCAGATTTTCTTTTTTTTTCATATCACAAAGTTTTTCACTGGTGTTTGTGCTCCGTGAAAAGTTTATCCATGAATTAGTTAGGTAACCTGGGAAAAGTAAAGTGGGTGGCACTTACAACTCCAACGCACACGTATTCAAACCAGTTGGTTAATTGGTTGATTTTTCTTTGTGGTTCCTAAACCTGTATGTAACTTATTAATTATCCTGCATTCACGTGATATTGTTCAGATTGTTTTTTATGATCAGCTGAGTGGGAATAACTGTTAATGTCAACCTTCTAGTTGTCATTCCAAATTTCTAAAAACTATTTTTCAAAAAATCAAGTTCAAAATGAATTTTAACTGTTAAACTTATTTGTTTGCATTTTGTCAGCAAAACAAATTTTTGCAATGGTGCTACAAAAGGTTTGGCCAGGAGGGGCCATAGCCATGCTGGCCCCCTCACTGGCCCCCATTGCTAGTTGTATATGCATGACAACTAGTCTGTTTAAAGAACGATATCTGTGTCCCCATTAACGTATTTTTATGCACATTTTGATATATCTCATTGGAAAAGGTTGATGGAAATTTGAAAAATATTCCTCAGTTTTGCAAAACAGTTTTTACGGTCACTTCTGACATAGCGAACTTTTAACTCACATCACTGATCAGCTGTTTATGCCCCAAGACAAGATCTTCCCTGATATTGATCCCATTACTTTCTACCACCACAAATACTTGGTTAGGATTACACAACAAAAATACTTGGTTATGTTTCAGAAAAAAACATCATGGTTTGGGTAAAAAATACACCCTTGTGGCATTTTTTTTGCAATTCATTCATTTGAATTAGAAGAAGCTAGACAGTACTAGTATGCATGTGGTTTCACATACAGGGTTGCCAGATCAGACTGACAGTTTCCAGCCCAATTACAACTTAAAACCCTCCCAATTCAATAAAAAAACAGCCCAAATCATAACCGTGCCAGAAATCCATGTAAAACTGTAAAACCATTACATATGCGCAATAGCAAAAAAACATCATAAACATACAAGGCTTCAAATCTGCATCAAATAACCAAAGAAAAAATGTTACATAAATAAGCTATCAACCCACGCTGCTGTCATCGCTCTCAGACCGCAGCTACATAGCTCGGCAATCATTGAACTCTAACCTGACACAATATATTGACTTTGGTTAGTAACCAGTGTCAGTCATAATGACGTCAAGGTAACTAGGTTTTCCCTAATCCCTAATGACGGTGAACACAAAGATTACTGAAATTTGTGTAGTTGTTTTTGTCCATAAATTGAGAGCTTGTTTGGTAATATTCTTTACACAATATTTTCAAAATCCTGCCAAATATTGACAAAATCAGGCCAACACTATTTTTCCCACCCAGTGCGATCAAAAGTAGTCCAATTGGGTGAAAAACCGTCCAATCTGGCAGCACTTTTCACATAACACAATAATAAAATAGTCTGGCAGTGTGGCTAGCATCTACGGCTACATTCCTAAGTCAGAATAATTTGATGTTTTCCAGTTTTTCCCATTTGGCTGATATTACGTGAATGCAGCATAAATCTCAAAAAGGATGCAAATGGGAAATTGTTTTAAAAATGCTTTTTTGAATTATTTTGACTCTATATACTGTATCATTTATCATCCATGACATTCCATAAGAGAGTTGTACCTGTCCCCACAGTGGAGAATCACCTTCTATCTCTGTGTGTTCTGCAAACCTGCATTATACACATTCTCCATATTAGCCATCATCTTACTGTAATTTTATGCCTTTCAAATGTGTTCTTTGTGTTGATTTGTTTGCAGATTTTGTTTTTGCATCCGTTTTGTACACCTTGGTGTTAATATCATAATGGTACTTGTGAAAATAGTGGAACAAATGACCAACCTAAATGTCTCCTGCTTGTATATTTATTTACTACCAATGTGATATATTCTCTCCAGGGCTACTGCAGCCTTAATCTGTGTTTTCACCTCTGCTGTTCTGAGTAATTTCACTGGGGAAACAAGTGGCATGCTTTCCTTCCTTCCTTCCTTCCTTCCTTCCTTCCTTCCTTCCTTCCTTCCTTCCTTCCTTCCTTCCTTCCTTCCTTCC
>JBBPCS010000130.1:15743218-15779414 GCA_037974645.1 Hollardia meadi
CTGCCCGGCACTATAGGGCATCCAGATCTATCATTCTGCATGTCTATGTTGCTGGACAGGACAGGTTAAAAAAAAAGCCTGCCTTATTTGCCTTGTTCATTTTGTGATCTTTGTTACTGAACAAGGACAGGGGAAAGGAGTCAGCTCATACTCTTAGCTTGTCTCGACTGTCATATCCCGTTGAGCGAAAATCATCAGTCGGTTGAAGAACTTGAGCGAGTTTAGGTGAACCTTTGTCTCATTGATTTTGGGTATCTTTCTGAGCGATGACAGGGCCTGTACCTTAAACTTCACCTCCATGGTCGATGTCACTCACTGACCGTCCAGCTTTATCTGCATATCCCTCCCTATTTCAGCCGCTTTCTCAGCGTTGACTGTATCATCTGCAGTGCTCGTGAATCCTGTTGAGAAGGACACAAGCAACTGCTTGTCTCGACCGTGGTCAAAAGGGTTGTTCTCCTCGAACCATTTGAGGGCAAGTCCAACTGCTCCAGCATCTCACTTCATCCGTGTTTTGGCAAGGTCTTTGTGGAGTGGACCATGTTTTTTAACACCTTCCTCCATGCGCTGGTTAACATCAGAAAAGTGGTTGTGGGTTTGCACCCAGCACTTGGTCACTATTCCTCATCTTTGCGTGGATTTGGTCAAGCGTCATCAGTCCATGCTCGAGTTCCGCCAAGAAAGTAGGGTATCCTTTAGGAGTTGCTTGTGTGAGCTTCTGAGCTGGTGTCTCCAGGCTGTCACAAATGAAGCAGTTGATGTCTACATCCATACTGTTAAACTGTAATTACAAAGGTGTTACATATACTCCCAATACAATTGTACACCCAACACGTGTATAACCTGACTCGAGAAACGCACACAACCACACATCACAATGTCTAGAGCAACACTGCCGGTAGTTGATCCCTGCAGAATTTATTTTCACGCAAAAAAGGGGGTTGCGACGAGCAGGAATCGCGGGCATAGCTGCGTTTCCACCAAGGAGTAGTTTTGGTGCAAAACAAATGCTTGCAATCGATTCAGAGTTGAGTTGAATTTAAACTTTTTGAGATATGTTAGTAGACACCTTTACCAACACATTGGTGAAGAAATTTCTCGGTAAGGAATTTGTTCCCAGATTGGCCTGATTTCTCATAATATTCCCTGACTAGTTGTAACATTTACACCTGAGGTTGACAAATGAGAATCAGAGATCAACCACAGAACCCCATTAAAAATAATCCATTAATGTTGTGATTATACTTTTTTTTTGGATACTATGGTAGAGTTTCAGTAAATCTATGGGGATATTTATCAGGAAAATTATACATACAGTACATACATACACATACACTAAATATATATTATAAATTAAAATTATACTGAACCCTCGTGAAATAACTAGCTACTTGTTAGACCTTGTACTGTATAGGGTTTGCTTTTTTTAAGCATATACCCTAAGTTTTAAAGACCTACTTTTAATGTTACTAAAATCCATACAGTGAGTCTGTCCCTATAATTACAGATATAGATTCAGTGCTACAACTCTTTTCACTCATTACCATAATTGTATTATTCTCCAATTATCCCATTTAGTCTATACCATTTACGACTACTGGACCTGCACTCTGAATGGACACTTTTTACTGTGTTTACATTTCTACATTTTTCTAATATCTTTTCTATATTCTATTTTTATATATTGCACCTTATCTATCTTATACCGTTTTAAATATTTTGTATAGGCATCTATAGGCGTGCTCCAACAACATTTCGTACTTGTAGTGACAATCCTATATTATTGTCAAAATATATATTTCATTATTGCAAGACAAGATATCTTAATCTACATTAAACCAGTCCCCTTTTCTCATGAATCATCCCACATCTCCAGCACCATCTCAGGCATTCAAGAGAAATAAAAACAAAGGGCATGCAAGAGGTTTTTAACTTTAAAACTTTGTTTCAGAAATTCAATGTAACTGTATATACACTTTACAATAGCATATAGCCTGACGGCTAACAAAGATGTCTTAAAACATTTTTAAATACATCTTCAGCACAAATAGCAATTCTTGCAAGTAAAATGGCTTAACGAATATCGGAGAAAAAAAAAATCATTAACACGACTGCTCTTTTCTGCAGAAAAAGTGCCATGATTAAAATTTAATTCAGGACTTTCCCACAAAGCAAGCTGTATTCTCTACATGCTAAGTTTAACAGTTCAGTAACATTGCGCTAAACTAAACATACAGATATTTGTAAGAAAAAAAACAAAAAAACACTCCATCTGAAGTAAAGTTAAATCTTCATTAATACATTTAAAAAGTAGATATGACATGCCTTTTGAAATCAAAAATACAAAAGATTTTCCTTACTTTAAGGATTTTTTTTTTAAAAACATGAAGCTGCATGTATTGTACAACACTCAAGTGTACAATAAAACTGGTAATGCACATAAAAATGAGCTGGATGAAAAGTATCAAATGCCTCCCACCGATCCCTCAGAAACAAGCCACGACTTCGTACAATAGATAAATCAAACAGCCCACTGAGGAGACGAGCACACCCGCTCCACATCACACTATCAAGGTGAGGCTTGCATACTAAAAGCTGGCAGTCAGGATGGTGAGAGGTCATTGGGGGGTGGGGGGGCGGGCTACTATGGTGGGACCTCAAGCCATGTTTCCTCTTCCATGCACACTGTTCTTGCCTCCTTTTCAACATGTGAATGGCAGATATGAGCTGCCATCATCCTCAATTTGTTCAAGTTGATGAGGAGACAGCACAACAAAGAATTCGGAAAGACACTTAAGACTGCACCCCATGTACAATTTACATTCATCGTCTGGACATGTGTCCTCACAACATTTCGTCTGAGTAAACACCATTGTGCCCTGGAACAATTTTACTTGAACACAAACTAATTCTAATTAGAAGAGCCACTAACCTCCGGTGAAAAAAAAGGCGAAGATAGAACAGATGGAAACCGTCGCTTAACAGAACCTGGGATAAAGTGAGCAGCAGGGATTGTTTGGGCAGGGCACAGCGGGATTCAGCTGGGAAATTTACCCATGGGAAGGGTACAACTCAATGGGATCACAGTACACAACACATACGGCACACCGAAATATATATATGGGAAGGGTGGGTGTCTCCCGTTTTCAGTATTTGCAGAGCTTTGAGGTCTGATTGTCTCTATCTAAGCATTTTGGGGGCGAGAGCACAGGAAATGCTGTGGGAAGGGGGGGTGGGGGGTGACTCAAAGGAATCGTATGGCACTGTAAAGGCAACCCAGACAAATCCTAACACTCATATTTGCTTTCACATAAAATGCACTTTGATTTAAAAACCCAACAAGAACTGAAAGACGTTCAACAATGCATGCCAAATGCCAAACAGAGGCTTAAGCCAACTCTTGAAGGTTTGGGCGATGACAGAATACTGCAAGCGTACGAGCCATTTAAGCCGTTTGTCCTGGGTTTATGCTTGTAAAGGACGCCAACACAACGCCTACATTTCTGCTTTCTGTTTGTCTTGCTGTCAAACAAATCGAGTTAAAACTAGAATACAATGTCAGTTTGGCTCGAGTGTCCAGGCTGAAGTTGGGCAGGTACACATTCATATAGTTACAATTCTTAAACGCAATGCTTTAAACTGTGCTAAACATTTTTTTTTTTAAAAAGCTTAAAAGTATGAAACAGACAGGTAGAATAGCAGTCAGTGAAGCTGACTGTTATGACAGTATGTTGCTGGTGCCAGATATGGCTGGTACAGGGTCTGGCCATAGATTTCTACCATGGGTAGACTTCATGACACACTGGTAGAGGTGTGCTACATTAGTCATAATGCTACTGATATAGCCATCAAATTACACATTACAACTAAAAGAAACAGAGCTCAGATTCAGCCAGAATACTTGATTAGGAGTAAAAGACAATACTGATTATAGACGTCAAATCAAATACTATTATTAAAGAAAGGTTAACATTGACACATATAGCTTTGAAAACGAATGCCCTCCAACCTTTACAATGTCAGATTTACAGGTAAGAAGATTCTTAATCCTAACATTTAATTAAGGAGCCATGTTGTGTCCACAGTGAAGCCAAAACATTTATTTAAACCTCTATTTGTTAGAACAAACTAGACTTTAAGTCCTGAATTAATTTAATTTGACTATGCAGTGGACTGTCATCAATATGCACCCATCTTCTCCTAAAAGAAAAAAAAAGGCTTACAATAGAATTTGCATGACCCCTTTTAAAATACATCTTACATACAGAAGTAAAACATTTGAAAAAATCTGCAACCAACACTAGAAACTTGACTCAGCTACAGAGGAATGCATATGATTTTAAAGGCTACAGAGTGGGTGGGTTTGCCAAACTTCAGTGGGTGGGTGTGTGTGTGTGTGTGATCGAGTAAACATACACACATGCACAGATTGGTTTACAGGCCAGTTATTCCTGCTGAAAATGGTCTGTAGCCATAGACTGATGTTATTCGTCAGTGTCAACAGCGTGAGCACCAGGGGTTGGTTTGGGTTCAGGGACTCGGTCGGGGCGGAGTTCCTCTTTAACCAGGTGGCATTTTCATATCCACTAAACAAGCACCAAGACTTCAGAATTTAGTGCGGAGACGATATCCGGCTCCAGAGCTCGAGAGTTAGTCAAAAACAGGAGTTTTCCTGGGCTTGTTCATAGTGTGTAATTCCATCTATACATTTAGATATTTAGAAAATTTTCACCCAGATCTTTAAAAATGTTTCTCTTTTGAAGTTTTTTTTTCTTCAAAAAAATGAATTTAAAAACAAAAAATAAAAAAAGAAGAAAAAAAAGGCTAAAATTTTTAACAGTAATGGCAATGTTGTAGTTTGTAATCCAAAGAGGGGCTTTTTACACACATGTTGTTTTTAGTCTTTTCATGTTGTCCCGTTCTGAGAGACTGTGGTTGAGTTCAATCAGGGGGCAAAAGGTCGTGAAGCCGGAACCTCTCCCGAACATGTGGCCGCACATCCTCATTCTGATGAGTTCGTGGGTAGGGGAAACCACGACAGGAGATGAAAAGAACAAATTAGATTACATTTACTGGAATAGTAAAATATTGGATGCAGCTCTTGTAACAGGTGCTACAATAGCTATTAAACAGAAGGACATCTTACCATCTCAACCAACTTCTCCAAGAAGGGCACCAGCTTAAGCAGCTCATTGTCATTCTTGTCCATGAACCAGCTCTCTATGGGAATCCCATTGGACAACTGTTGGGACCAAAAACATGTCAACGACCATTTACATAATGCATTTGTATTTTTACCTATATTCAATGTAACTAACTCTCCAATGTAACCAGAGTACTGAAACCAAAACCCCAAATTATTTTTTCATATCCTCAAAAATATTAATTTTCCAGGGTTTCTCAGAACGTGTAATAGTGTAGTTCTTGAAATAAAAAATAATCCTCTAATGTCAGACGTAAGTAGAATAGAGAAGAGTACAGATCTCTGCCAGGCTTATAGTTCAGATGGCAGCAAAGATAATTAAAATTAGTATTTAATAATCTGGTATTACCTGATATGCAAAGGCTTGTGGTGAATTGTCGATGATGATGGTCTTTGACAGATCTCTGCCCAAGATGTTGAGGTCCTTGATGTAGTTTCCCTGGACACACACACAATGCTCACGAAACAACCTGTGTCTACAGTTACAATAGGGAATGAAAGGAAAAGAAAAAAAAAATCAATCAGTGACAAGGTCAGAGCAATCAATAATTCAGAATAACCACAACACTGACAGCAATGCATACCAACACTGGTGCTGCTGCACACAGCTGTTTGAGCTCTACCTCTTTTCATTCAGACTCATTAGCTTTTGGGTTTGTTGTGCATTTTTAAAATCAAATCTCAACCTACCTCACTAGCTGCTTTTTAGGGTCCAAGATGTTGAGCAGTTTGTCTGCATACACTTTTTTAGAGGCTGTAAACAGGATGATCTGGAAAAACAAGAAAATAAAGTTTAATTTTCAAATCTAAGACATTTAGGATTAATTAACAGGTGCAGTCGGGTTATATTTACCTCGTAGATTTGAGACATGCGTTCCAGAAATTCTCTAAAGAACGGCCTCAGGCGCACATACACCTGCACATGACAACAGATCACATACAGTTATAGCATATAGTACATCTCTATTGAAATACTTTTGTCTGTTGAATTGTTCTCCAACTGAATGACCAGTCTTTATAACACACACACACACATTAAAGTAATGCTCTTCACAAATGGGACTTTACCCCCCTCTAGTGGCATCATGAAATAAATTGAGGGCAACATTCTTGTGAGGCAGCACTTACCTGGTAAATGACATCTTGAAAGAGGACAGGGAAGGTAAGTGCCGCGTCCTCCAGCTCATTTAAACTGCAGTGAACCAACGTTTCATCCTAATGAACCCAAAAGAAAATACAAAGAAACTCATTTTAATCTTATGACATCCTTAAAAAATTCAATTAGATTTTCAATAATTAAATTCGGCTAATCTATAATCAATAGCGGCTGTGCAGCAGTGGGTCGAGACAGGGCATTTTGAGGAGGGAGACGAGGAAGATGATAAAAGGAAGAGGATAAAGCCAAAGGAGAAATACAGGAGGATTCATCAGCAGAGCTGTCTGGACAAAAATAATCACTAAACCCTGAAGTCATGTCTAATTCACACAACACAATGCCTGATTTTCATTCTGTATCACCTGGGTCTTGAACTCACTACCTTAGAGACCAAAGGCACATCATGATCATGTGGAGCTACAAAGAGAGGTGCTTTGAGATGGCAGGAATTAGATTCAGACAACTTTATTGATCCCAAGTAGGGCAATTCATTTGCAGCTTACCCAGTCAGTACATACAACTCCATGTATAAGATTATGGGAATAAGAATTATGAAGTGGCTTCACACATGACAAATATATGATGGCCTGTCAGCAGAAGAGATCAGACCATATTAATTTCAAACTTATTAAATGACAAAGTTCTTTGACATTCGTGTGTCTCTAATCCAGTGTTTCTCAGTCCTGGAGACACCCTACGTTGCATGTTTTAGATGTTTCTCTGCTCCAACGGCTCGTTATCAGGCATGATGAGCTGATCATGTGAATCATGAGAATTATGAGAATTTGTGTACTTCATCTATACAACAAAGAGATGTCTGTATTATATTTTTGCAAAGACTGACTGCTCCATACGTGAGAAATTGCCGTTTGACTGTAATTGTTTACATGAGGGTAGAATTGAAAGTGGAGCACATTCTGAAGATGCTGTGTAAGGCAAGTTTGGTGTCAACTAAACAAAAATGTAGGAGGAGATAGTTTTAAAGAGTTTTATAATTTTTGAGAAAAATAGTGATGGACTTCATTATTCCTGCCAGGTCAAATTGTAAGAGGAGGAACAATAACAATATTGCGAAAACAAAGAAGGTCCTGGCAGCTCGGCTGCCTGGTCCCTAGAAAACAAAGGCAGCAAATAATGTGTTGTTGGATGCTATAACTGACCAGGTCTAGGACGAGAGAGAATTCAGGCGTGCTGCGTGTCTTCAGAGGCAAAGCTGGTTTACGGGTGAGCTGCTCCTCTGTCAATGGAGGGACGTGTTTGATGAAGAAATACCTAGAAATCAAAACATCAAATTAAACAACAAAGTTCGAAGCAAAGTGGAATATCGCCAAGTTTCACAGAAATGGATTTGATATTTAATGAGCTTTCATTCACTCTATATTCAATGACTAATTAATCAGGACACCCTGATTGGAAATTGAGTACTTTAGCAGTAATGCAGGCACAAAAGACCTCTGTCCAAAACCTTTACCAAACTGTTTTTTCATTTGTCTCCTGTATTTTTTTTTATACTCAATATTTGTTCAGATTTCCTATCCCAAGACAGTATGAAGGATGATTTAGTAGAAATGTAATGTATGTACTAAGAATAAGAACACACAACTGTACAGTAAGGCTGATCAATGTTATATCATACGTCACTGTATGACAGTCATTGTTGATGTGAGAAACATCTTCACCCCAAATTATCATGCTGGCAGGGCTTAAAGCAAGGAAAATTTCTGAGCCTGAAATGTATTTGACGGTTGGGACAAAAAAATGAAGGGAGTTTCAAGCTCCAGCACACGGTACAGAAACAAGAACTTTGTTCTGCAAGTTTCTGGCAAGAAGAGTCAATCTGCTTCCCATCCCCACACGTTTCCTCCATCCAAGCCCATCTCCATTTGTTTTTGACATTTGTCAACTACGGTTGTGTTTACGTTTAGTAAATTTCATTTCCATTTTTCACCAAAAGACATTACAACTTGTGTGCGGAACTTGAAGCGTTTATCACGAATGAATGATGTTGGATACGAGGCTACCGTTTCACGCTGGGAAAAAGTGCCAAAATGATGAATGATAATTGAGAACAAAGATAGCAATTCAGTTTCTCTCTGAATGTGTTTAATAACAATTTATCAAATAACTGTTGAACATGCAGAAACCTCTGTGATAAATTTTTCACCTATAGACTTATTGCCCAGCCGTCACTGTAGGCGGACCGATCATGGTTAGTGTTGTGCGTAGACACCCCCCAAAGGCCCATTCTGAGCCAGACAAAATCCTGCTGTGGTGCATATCTCTACCAGTTCCAGAAAGAAAAGAACAAATCTAAACTTTTTTTTTATAAATTTTAATCCTCACCTTAACTACAAATGTTTAAAATGGTGGAACTCACCCTTTCCTCAGTTGAAAATGGTAGTCTGGTAGTTCTATCCAAGTCCAAGCACAAATTTCAAAGCCATAAAGAATATCGATTATACCCGTCTTTGAGTATCAGGTTGGTGGTCTGGATATTGTTTGCCTTAATTTTGGTTTTGACCTGGTCAAATCAAATGTCTCCCCTCAATAGAAACAATGCCCCCATTGGAGAAAGCAACCTAAATTTTGAACTTCACCCCTTCTTTAACCCACGTTTGCTTAAGCTATCCTACTACCCCTTGCTTTTTAATAATTGGCATTCCGGTGTTGTTGTACATTCTGTTCAATGGTGTCTGGCTATAGAAATAAGCATTTTATGACTGCAATGTTTTACTTACGGGTCAAAGACTTCCCAGTCTTCCTCATAGGATGCCTCTGGTGGCACCGTGGTGGGAGGAGCGTCTACATATGCCATCTCTGGACTGGAGCCTGGAGCTAAGACCACAACAAGAACAAAATGAGAAACAGAAACACAAAACAGCAAGATAAGCAGAGCCAGCTGTTGTTACTTACTTTATTATTACCTTAGCATAAAGTAAAACTCTTAAATCATGTCAGAGCCACATGTTCTCAGCTGCAGTATCTACCTGTGAGGGGTGGAAGGTCAGCATCAGCATGGAGCTCTCCCTCCACTGCTGTGGCCAATACCTCAGGGATGTGCGGAGGTCGCAGAGGTGGCAGCTGTGATACACTAGAGTAGAAGTTAGTGGTGGCACACACTTGCTGCGTGGATGTGGCTGTGCTGGTGGGCATCTCCACAGCCTGCTCCATGTCCAGCTGCTTGACTATCTCCTCAGCCTCCAATGCCTGGTCTGGTGAGTCTGAGCCAGAGGAGGCTGAAAAACAAATACAAAGAAGAGGCATTTAAGCCGTGTATCATCCTGATGTAACTGACACAAAAAACACAGCGTGATAAAAAACAACAAAAAACACAGCATACTATGTAGTGCAGTAGTGGAACATTAATAGATGAGAACATCTGAAAAGGAAACATAGTAGTGGGGGCTTTACATATACTTAACGCTTTCACTAATAGACGTTATATAATGTGACTCACTCTTATTCAACATACCATATTTATCTGATTAAAGATATATTATAACTTTTTATCAGTCTCTGTTTACAATACTAGCTATGAATTAAACAGGCTACCTCAGGATCTGCTTACCATTTTTAGCTGGTGAGAAGAAGTTGAAAACGGGGGAGAAGATGGTCCCCAGAAGGGTGGTTCTGGGAGGGCTGGTGGTCACCTCAACAGCCGTCGTCTCCTCCAGACTGCCATTGGACTTCTCCTTACTCCTGTCATGATTGGTTGCCTCTGCAGAGGTAAAGTGGGTTTAGAAGCATTAACAGAGACAAGTGAAAAAATAAAGTGAAAGAATGACTAGTGATTAGTCATTTTCCTTTAAGTTGCCACTCACGCCCATTGAGGGAGCCTCTCCTGCCAACCCTGCTGATAGTCTTGCGGGGAGTGTTGGTGTTCGGGGTGGTGGAGGTGATCAGGTTGTTGTCCACATCACAGTGGAGTCGTGTCTTCTTGGCTGGGGTCTCCTGCTGCACCTTAGGGAAACAGGACATTATGCAGTAAAACAGCTGTCATTATTTAAACTGTCAAATAATTTCTACAAACTGCCGCAAACTCCCAAAATTCAGTGTGATTTTTAGGTCATCTCATAAAAGTAGACACATCCACTTGAAAACTTCAGTGACAAAAATCTTATACGGACAGATATTTAGGACCAAATTCTAACAATGTGTCTGCTGCTTTGACCTGCATCAACAAGTGAACCAATCAAAACACGCATGAAATAATGCAGAACACACTGGCTGATGCAACTTTTAAGCTGCATTTTGAATAAAGTGTAAAATAAAAAAAGATTGCAACCTCATTTTATTATACCCATCTTGTAAACTACAAGCTCAATGCTATATAAATTATTAGAGGCCATAAGACATCAATAATCGAAAAAGCAGAAAACTAATATATTTTTCATTTTACCCAGCCTGTTAAATAACAGATACAGAGAGCCGAGGTGAAAAAGTGAGGATGTATGCTACAAGTCTTGAAGTAGTACTTAATGAGGAAGGAGCACCATATAATAACAATGTCTTTCCAGAGGAAAACCTTCTTTTAGCTAACTTTACTTTTCCACTTGTTACTACCTCCTGTCCCTGCACACCAACTCTCTGAGCCAGAAGCTAAAATTAGAGTCGAATCCGAGTTCCCAGACAAGCTGCTGCATTCCACCAGACATTTCTTGGGAAACATGACACTCTGCACCACGAAACACTGTATTTAACTGTAGCAACATGGAGAGCACAGTGCTGAATAGTTTTTAAAGCAGAAGTGCCAAAAAGTTTAGGTAACACTGTTAAACCAAACAAAGAGGAGAAGGACAACATCAGCTATAATTTTTCAGTGCACCACTCATATTTGCATTGAACTCAATAAAAACAGGCTCATTTGATGTGATCATAAGAGGTAATTACCTTGACAGCATTTCCTCTGATGAACTTCTTGATGGTCGAGAACAAGCCCCTCCCTCCACTGGTGGGAGTGTCCTCTTCTACCTCAGAATGCCTCCGCTTGGTACGGGATGGGCGACTTGCCAGACTGGGGTTCGGCTGCTGAGACGCCTTACGCATTCTCAGCCTCATTGTTTTAGCAGTCACATGTAAGGCTGTTTAAAAAAAAAAAAAAATCAAGACATGGGGAAACGAATACAAATGTAGTCTAGGAAACACATTAAAGCAAAAACTCAACTGTTAAGGCTAACAAACAGGTTGTTCCAAGTCTCAACTGTTAAGTTGCGAAGTTAACTTCCATAATGGTTAAGTCTGTGGGGTGTATCTATCTGGGTAATACTCATGCATTTTCTGACAACATCTGGATGCATTCAAGATCCCATTTCACTTACATCACAGCAGCCACAGCTGGCTTTACTTCCAGTTATACAGTTAAAAAAAAAAAGTTGCCCAGGGTTTTTCTATAGACAAAGTCACAAGAACTCCCCATTATTAGCTATGTATGTACAGGATCAAAGTGGAGACAACAAAGGACAAAGTTTTTTAAATGTGCCCTATTTGAAGCGAAACATATCTTAAGGAAATAAAACCCCTTATTTTCTAGAGTCGAGGGAATTGGTCAGTGTTGTCTTTTGAGTATGCACGGTGGGACAAAAAAAAACTATTCAAAACCAACACAAATTGTCAGTCAAGCATGCCAGCCCCTTGTGCTTATGTAACAGCAGCTGGCTGAAAATGTGTCTGGACATATCCACAATCTGTCAGGAACCCTAAACACACAAAAGCACCCTCTCAATACATAAAGTACATCTCACATAATGTAAATGCCCTTCACTACATCTGCTTTACATTTACATAGGGGTGTATCCATGAGCACACCAGAGGTGTACGTGCTGTTGCTCAATCGTGTGCATAAAGTAACATCAACAGTAAATGGTAGCGTTAAAGCAACAGGCCTGCAGGAAAAAGTGGGGCAAGCTGAATTTGCCTGAATGTAACAGTACTGGTTTTAGAAGCATACACTGCCCGACTTAATTATTGCGTCCAACACAGTACTCAAAATCGGAAATGTTTTTGATGTGGGGGTGCTATTGAAAAACTTCAGCTACACTAGAACATCTATAACAAGAGTTTGCAACAAAATACAGTTGAAAATGTTAATCTGATTTCTCAAAATTCAGACATAATTTTAGAAAATACAGAGCATGTGTACTTTTAAGACTTGAAAAGCTATCTGTGCCTCTATAGAAAGTTAATGCTCATTAACATCAAATACTAGACCAGTCTAAATTATTACATAATGGCCTTATCACACTTATTTGAGCTGACAGTGATTATTTTGAATAATAGTTAAAGTTACCATACACATGTATAAAAACAACTGGATGAAACTAAAGAAATGTCACATTTCCATATCGTTTTCTTCTGTTTAAGGTTTGATTGACACTCTTTGAATGACGTCATCTTGTTGCACCCCCTTCTTCTGCTATGGTTTAAAAGCACCTGAGTAGAGAATTAGCGTCACCAACTATTAATTTCTAGGCGCTTACCTTTTGATATTCGTTTAATGGTAGTGGATGGGAACACACATTACTTGGCATTTTCTTTTGCCAATTTTCTGTAAATTCATCATGGTAGTGTTTCTTGCCTAGCATCTACAGAGCCAGTGACACATGATTGGCTGTGGTGGGAGATGACAAACACATGCCCTGTTTTGGTGACAGTACATTGTTTATTTTGATTTTAGGTATCTGTCATTGTCATTTCTTTGTATATTTCAGTAATAGGCTTTCTATATTTAAGTTGTTGCCTTCGCCAAGGTTTTGGTTCGGTTTTCTTGACTATCAGCAGAAATATGTAAAAACTACTGGCCCAATTTTTATTTAACTTTGTGATTATTTAACATTAAGTGATGAGATAAATAAAACATGTATAAATACTGAGACCATAAAATTCAAAACACACAACATAAAAGCCAGACTGAATAGATGGGTTTTTAGTTTACATTTAAAAAATATTGATATTTTCAGCTCCTCTCAGATCCCCGAGAAGGCTGTTCCAGTGGTTTGGAGCATAGTATTATTAGGCTTAATACTATAATAGTGGCATAAAATGAACAGAAAAATACAAATTGTTAAATTGCAATTAGTGGTAATCGTCAAATAAAATTTAATGATCATGACAGCTCTCATTATTAAGAAAACAAGAAATAAAACACTTTTTTCTTTGACTGCACTAACTCCAGCTGTGGAGGCAATAAAACATCCAAAGATATTGATATATTATTTATTATGATTTATTAATTTTGTTTGCTAGTCAAATGATTTTTACTATTTTTATTAATTTATTTTAAGATGTCTTAAATACCCACCAAACAACTATTTTACACAGTGCTTTGCAAAAATATTTTAGGGCTTCTATTCTTAAGCCATTGTAGGAGAGCAACCCTCTTAGTGACTGATTTTGGAAATGTATTCCTTAACATACAGCAATTTACAATTTGGATGGAGACATCACAACACTGACTGTCCGTAAATAAATAAATAATGTCTGTATAAAGTAACTCTGGCAAGATCATATTACTTTTGCAGTTCATCGCTAAATTGCATATGTTAATATGTACAACACATTAGTTTTTTCTGTTTCTGCTACATAAAAATCAAGTGCCTCTTATGTTTACTGTATGGTGAAACTTCGCCATGGCAACAACACCATAGCTGCTAAACGTCCACCTTTCTAGGCAATCACCCACTAACCAAGGATCCTGCACATAGCTAGGTATGAGCAAGCGAGCGGGAAATAAGAACATGCATGAGACTGTTTGCATGAGCTAGCGAACCCTAGCTATTGAAACACGAGAGGAACAAGTAAGGCCCGTCCGACTGACTGTCCGCTCTACAAAATGTACTCAATTACCAACGCTAAGATTAGCTAACTGGCTCAAGACGTGGTTACAGCATATATCATAACTGGAAAAAATAAAAAAATAAAAAAATAAATATATATATATATATGGGTAGATGACACGGCTGGTGCATTTTGCCCTAACCATGCCCAAATCAGCGTTTACAAAAGTTGCACTACAGAATCACGACTACCAAGCTTTACTGCTAATCGAGCAGCTAATGCTAGCTCGATTAAGCCAACGCTACCTAAACGAAGTACAATAGGTCGTGTGTTTCGCGATAAGGGTTAATGAGTGTATGCAACATTGCTTTGTTGTATAGTTTATTTTAATACTGGTGGATTTTACAAGTGGCACAATGTTCATACAGCTCGGAATTCTAGTTAAGACTTTCACGTTAACATGTCAACACGCAAAGCCCAAATGGGCTAACTTACCGTTAGCAAGGCAGTGCGGCATCGTAAATTGAGCTAAATAACGTTAAAATTATGAATTTAAGGGACATGATTTAGACAACTTCCGTGAAGTCTGCTGAGCGTTTTGACTCGACTGTCTCCTTGAATTGTGCAACTTTACTTTGCTAATGTTTGCGTTATTTGACAGTGAAAGTCGTCAGACATCGTTAATCACAACAGCTAAGTTAGAGATAACATTGTAGCGTTGTTCAAATGATCTGTTGATCAAGTCAACGTTATCTTTAACAATGTAGTTGATGGGATTTCATTAATCAGTTGCCATATACTAACACGTCTAGTTCAACGCCTAATGGAAGAATATTAAATGGAAAAGACGGCGTTGGCTAGCCAACGTAAACCTAGCAAAGTTATGTTATGGAATGCCAATTTGGACATTAGCCTCAGTGCAAGCTAGAAGACTTAACCTGACGGGAGTTAAGGTTAACTAGATGTTCAGTGTTTTGACACGATGAAAACAGTTTTACTATGAATGATTCATTTTCTAGTGAGCAACGTTATATATTCAATGGCTTAATAGAGGGAAGCTAAAAATTTACTAAGATGTCGAGTCTACCAGGAATTAGCCAGGTCCGCGGTAGGCCGTATTTTAGCTGCCCATAGCTACGCAACTTATCTTAGCACAGTTAGCTTAGCGTTAACCCTACCTAGCCTTCTTGAAAAACTGCTTCGGGCTAATAGATGTGCACAGGCAATGAAGGAAAAATATTTATCATGTCGTTAGCCAACCTTACATAAACCGCAAGCCAAACTAGACAAATGCACGAACAACCTTGGCTAACGTTGACGACTTACTTTACGGTGATCCGCAGTGTCTGGAGATAACGACTCAAGACCGATTAACCATCACAACAGAGGCAGTGGTTGTTTTCTTGATCTGATCCGACTTGTTTCTGTATACATCTACTCAAGGGCCGTCTCCGTAATGACACTTCGTTGTGTTACCAGGCGCCATTTCCCGCCTCTGCTCAGGCTCTTCAAGGCAGATACCCGTATGGGACACAGACACACCCCCTTACCTCTCAAAAACACCAGCATCAGCTTGTCGCGAAGGCTACCACTAGCCTTTTTCTACTTGAAGCTTTAATAAAGGCGAACTGCCCGTCTGTCTGGCTTCTCTTTCACAAGTAATAACTTACTGAATATTTAAAAGGTTAACAATCGATCGGGCATGCATGATGTTCTTGACGTATACTCAAATGTTTTAAAATTAAAGCACACATTACATCCACTCTAAAGCACCATCACAACTGAGAAATGACATGAAGAATCACCTTTAATAAAATTAAATTACATTCAATGTGCCTTTCCATGATAAATCTTTTTTTTTCCTAGACAGAACTGATTTCATGTTAACGGATTTCCTTAAAGATGAGGGGTTTCCTCGGTACAAATGATAAAAGTTCAACTACATTATGTACAAAAGACCTCATTAATGGAAGCATGTGTACAGGAGGTCAGTTCCATATGTGCTTGGTTAATCTTTGCACACTGCGGAGGATACCAACATCGCTCTAAGTATTGCTCAAGCATCAGTATTTTGCTCAGTTTGATTATTAAGAAAAAGTTTCAAATTCATGCAATGGTATCATCGAAAAAAAACAAAAACGAGGAGCACTTTTAAGTGTCTTTCACAAAGAAAAAAATGGTTTAATGTATAAGCAGTCCTTAGCCTTTGTAATCCCACTCCTGTAAACAAAACAAAAAAATTTCCATGTCTCAAACTTGTTAGAAAGGCAGAATGCCAAATTAGTCTCTTGGATGGACATCTCAGGTGAAGACTTTGTTTTTTTTTTATCAAGCAACAGTAACCTGAAAAGGAAAGTAGCAAAAACATAACACAGCTCGACCTTGAAGTACAGGTGTGAGTCAATAGGGCTCTTATGGATCACTCCGTTATGAACTGAGGCAGTTATCAAACAAAACAGTCAGAGTACAGTACATCATATCTACTGTCATAACTTAGAAACCATTAGCAAATCAACAGCAGCTCAGGACAACGCCATGATAATTTTTTCTTTGTATTATGTTACGTCATTAAGAATAAATTAATTAGTTGCAATTTTTCTGTTCTTCAAAATAGTCCGTGACATTGAGGATGCACCCTATAAATTCTAAACATATTTATGTTCAAATTATTTTGTCAAGAAAGAACTTCGGTTGTAGAGGAAGGTCTGAATTTTTTTTTTTTTAATAAGTTACAAGTTCCCATTCAAAGAATGTCAATGGCTTGATGTCTTTTTCCATAATCCACAGCGTGGTCTCCCTGGATGTCTCGATCATCATCATCTGGAAAAAAAAAGAAAGCAACACAAACATCAGAAATTAAGTAATGGACAATACAATCAATGAAGTGCTGTCCCCATATTCCATTATTACATAAGAAAACTGATATTTCTGCATAAAGTTATTGCATAGAATTTATCTTAACTATGTCCAGTCACATCAATAGCTTGATTCCAATCTGTTACAGTGACCATCCAAAAAAGAAATGGTCACATACAATGCAGTCAAGAGGTATCATGAAATTTTTAAAATAGTTTTGGATATATGTCAGACACTGGAGGTGAAAAATAACAATGACTCCAAGTTAAAGTGTTGACTTTCAGCTTTAAAGGTGTTCATGTCATGTGTGAACAGTGTAGGACTCGCAGCCCTTTTTGTACATAGTTCCCATGATTTAGCAACAATGTTTTAATGTAGAAGAAATCTATTCAGAAGATAGGGATGAAACGCTTCCTACATCAATCTAGAATATTATTAACTTCCTTGAATGTCCTTATAATAACAAATACATCCTTGATTTTTATCAAAGTCAGAGACTGAAAACAATCTGAACAGTTAAACTCAGTTATAACAGATACAAATGACAAATCCCAGCCAAACTTGCATGTATTTTTTTTCTTTTTTTTAGCTGGATGAAAACATAAATAACAATCACCAAATGCAGTATTTTTACACTCATCAAATATTAAAATTGTAATCGAATAGGCAGTCAGACATTCATGGCAGGAAATCAATAACAAAGAAAAAAAACAAAAACAAGGGCATGCATTTCAATATTTCAAGGAAAACACAGACACATTCACAAACACGGTGAGCTATATTTATCTACTGGTATAGATGTGAATCAGATGTTTGGTGGGCACAGACAAGTGGTACAGCTAAAATGAAGCACAGGCAGGAGAGAAAATACTAGATGGCAACTGAATTACTCTCACAGAACCGTAAGTTCCTGGGTCAAGTTTTTGCTAAGATTGTTACTTTGCCTATACAGTTAAAAAAATTGTTACTCATCCTGAACTGCATGCCTAGCAGTCCTAGCTTTGACCCTGAAGGCGTTTTTGTCATATTTCTTAATTGTCTGTTGCTTATGGTGGATTCAAAGACCAAACTCAGGGTACTGTGAGCCACTCTAATAACTGTCGAGACAAATGCAGAGGGGGTGGCAGCAGGACAGGGGTGGAGGGAGGAAGCAAGGGAGGAATGGTGGATACACATCTGGACAGGCAATCCAGTCCCCCGACCTGGCTCACCTTGAACGTCTTCCTCCCCACCATCACCATCCTCTTCCTCATTGTAGGCCAGCTCAGCCTGCTTGTCAGCCTCATACTCACCCACGTTTCCATCATCCCCATTGTAGTCCGCCAGCTTAGAGCCGTGTTGCGGATCTACTGGGGACTCGTTCTCATCAAAGAACCGGCCTGCAGGAGGCAAAGAAGGGCCTCATCAGGAAGGGAGGGAAGCGAAGGCAGTTGTAGGGGAAACGTGGAGGAATGGGTGAAATACTGCGTAGTGAATGCATGATAGGAATAAGTGACCGCATAAAGAGGTTGATAAAAGATAAAGAAGATGAGGTGAATGGATACACAGTGGCAGATGTTAATTAGACGACAAGTGTTCCTAAAGAGTGAAGGAAAGTCAATCATGGACTTGAAAGCTGAGAGTCGAGTGGAAACAAAAGGGGTTCCCTTATTAATGAGGGACTGCTTAAAGTCTAGAGGGCACTGAGCGCTAATTGAGTTACGGGTTTAATCATCTGTATGATCCAATCAATCATATACAATAGCCCCGCTGTAAATCCTATTTTGTGTTTAGTTTTTGTGGGTGCTGTGAGAAGTGTTGCGTCAACTCAAGGGTAATTTTGAAAGGCCATAAATAAATTAAGTGTGATCTTCTCTCGTCCTCACGTGTTACAGAGGCGTTTAGATACACTTCTGTATATATGGCAGTTCAATGAAACACCACAAACAACTCAACTCAATGCAGCTTCAGATACAGAGGCCTGTTTGGGTTTGGCTATTAATATATATATGTATTAATATATAACATTTGTTTTATATGCTATAAACCAACATTCGATATGTTTTAAAAGCAAGACGTTGATGCCTTTGACTGGATATCATGGATATGAACAAGTCACAGTGGTCCAGCAATATATTTTCCTATGTTTTACATGCTGGCCACAGTAGAGATGAGACAACTACACAAACTGGAGCCGTTTTAAATAAACAAGCACTAATTAGGTAAAATTGAGGACGACTTGGTCAGAGAGCCAATCAAGAAATGTATAAAATATGTACAATGTATAAATCACACAAACACCTAAGGCAGTTCATGTTCCTAAAAAGAGAGATCAACACTCCAGCAACATTTGTAGTATATACATAACACCTTTATAGTTCGACAAACTTGCTTGTGGCCTTCATTGTTTATGCTCCTCTCTTGCCTCCTACGGATTTAAGATTGCACTGTTGATCACGACATGGGTGGCATCGAGATGCACTGAGTCAGGCAGTGTCTTTGGACTGCTAGTGTCTAGTAAGCACCAGACAGTGCCAAAAACAAGACATCTGGTGGGTGCAGAGTGTTAATTTGCCATAATTGGGTGCAAGTATAAAGGGATCAGAGGCAGAAGATTCAGTCAGTGATTCATGAGTGTTTTAAGCAGCAGAGCTGCAGAGGGTGAGGTTGATGTGTGAGGGAGATGAAAGAATAGAACACATGAAAACAGAGAAGGAGGAGGAGGAGGAGGGAGAAGAGGCAGCAGAGCAGAAACCAGGCAGCAGGAAAGGATCATCTGGGAGCCAGGTGTGTCATTTGTCTCCTCTCTGCAACTGAGCCCTCTACTGCCTGACAGTGCTCCTTCCCATATTCAGACATCATGACTTACATTTAAACAGATGAAAGTGTCGTAGGGGTGTCACCCGTTAGCAATGGGCAGAATACACACTTAATGCATGACACCATATGCGTTTCATTTTCTGCGTTGAGACACGTGTCAGAGAGCTGGGGGGCAACAGGTAAGCACGAAGGCAGAGCTAACAACAGCAACAGCTGTGATTATACTTGTTATTTCATCACTCATGTTATTTTTACCCACTCCTTAAAGATCAATCACCAATCAACAGGTTAATAATACCTCCAACCACAACCTCCCTTGCAAGTAGCAGTATTCCTGCCTTTAATGTATTGTGGAGGAACTCACTTTGGCGGTGGTGTACTGGCTCTGCTGGAACTTGGTCTTTGGTGCGGTGCGGCTGGATGGGGTTGGGCACCTGGGCAGGGTTGGGGGGCAGAGGGATGCCCTTCAAGTGTTCACTGTCACCCTTGACATCAGGAGCTGACAATAAGAAAGACACTTCTGTTGTATGTATGACCAAAATGAAACACCAAAAGGCTCAACATGTTCTCTGTTATACCCCAGGAAAAGCAGCAAAAATTTGCAAACCACCTTCTCACCTGATTACTTCACAGCCAAGGGCAAAGTCATGCCTTTTTATAACATCTTACCATTAAAGCACAGTGTAGTAAATCTGTTCTTTAATGTTTCACGTGGAGTTTTGGAAGATGTTACACAAGACTGGAAAAACACATTAAAATGCAGAAACTACCACCGAAAGATAACAGTTCTCTGCTGTTGCCTTCAAATAACTAAAAAAATCAGTGAAAGGAACAGATATGAAAACACTAAATCAGCAAAGCTACGTTTCAATGAAGCCTTTGAACGAATTATCACAAGCCTTAAAAGACAGATGATTATAATAAATACATATCATAAGGATGTGGTGCATTCTGTACCTCGAAGCTGTCTCTGTTGCTCTCCCAGCTCGTCTGCCTTGATACCTGCCTTGTTGTCTTCTTCAAACACTACCGCTTTCTCTGCCTGTTTGACAATACCGGGAGGTGCGATCACTGCTGCTCGGCCCTCCACTCTGTCCTGCTGGAGCCTGGGCTGATCCAAGGACAGGCCCTGGCCCCCGGGGCCATCAGCTGCCCCGACTCCTGGTCCAGCACCAGCTCCCACGACCACATCGGGGGCCTCATCATGCTTCTGAGTGATGGCTGGTTTCTTCAAGGCTGTACATAAATGGAGTGGCAAAGTAAGACAACTTTGGAGAATTGTTGTCGCCTCAGTAGGTATTTGCAGCTACGACCCCAGAAAAGAGTGCCATTTCCTGACCCTGCCACAGTGCTATGCACACCTGACCTGCAGACAGTTACTTTTCATCAGTTCTGTTTTCAATTTACAGGATGAGTTTAATTCTCTCACCCATGTCTGTTTGTAGTCCCCTCAACAAGTCACAAAATTCAAAAATGTGTGTTCAAAATCATAAATGTGTATAAGTCCATGTTAAAAACCTACACAGTCATCTTCATTTTTTGTTTACTTGACCTTGCTCTGTCCTCACTGCCTTAAAAATGAGTTAAAATGTCAATGTATATACTTACTTATTTCTTCACTACTTAATCCACGGGGTGGATGCTTACCAAATTGCGCATCGTCAATTTTTCCCACTTCACTGTCTTCAATACCAGGCATGCCAGCATCACTGCCAGGCTTACCCATCTCTTCTGTAACAGAGCAGACAGAACATGACTTTAGTAGTAGATAGGTTGCCTATTACTCAGTTACATAAACAGAACAGAAATGGGAAAGGAAGTGTAACTTCAATAAGAGGATAGGTAAACGCACACCAGTCTTTTTGAGGTGCTGGCACTGACAGCAAGGCTCAAATATGAGAAAACAAGAAAAAGCACCGCACATTCATGTGCGGTGCTTTTCAGAAGGAAGTATAACTGCCATATCATAGAAATTTATATGATTTATATGAGTGAATGTGTGTGCATCTTCTTATAGCAATCAAATGCTACATTTAGTGTGTATGTGCCCAGCAACATACAAAAGAACAGTCAAGACAGAAGAAGCTTTGGTTGGCACATCCACTGTACCTTTTAAATCTGGACTGCCATGCCGGTGAGTGGCCACTGTATGGCGCTCTCCAACCATCTCCACGGCAGCTGCTCCTTCTGCATGTCTACCTGCCACTACACCCTTTTGCCTGTCCATTACACTCTAAAGAAATATCAAAGGTGAATCAGAAATTGATTCCTGATTCCATAAAAAGACATTGTGGGACATGAAAACAGAATGTGACAATTTGCTAATCCTATTTGACATCTACCCACCTGAAAACAGTACAAAGATAATAAATGTAATGTTTTACCTGATCAACTTACTTCATTGATTTTTTTTTTTTTGATTTTTTTTTAAAATATATGCTTATTCTGAATTTGATGCTACGAATGTTTCATACGAGTTGGGGCAGGGGCAACAAAAGACTGGGAAAAAGTTGTGGAACGCTCAAAAACACCTGATTGGAACATTCCACAGGTAAACAGGTTCATTGGTAACAGGTAATAGTATCATGATTGGGTATGAAACGAGCATCCAGTAGTTTACAAGCAAGGATGGAGCAAGGTTCACCACTTTGTGAAATACATGATTGTATACAGGATTGCTATATGGTCACGGGAACACATAAAAATCATTGCCAGTAAACACAGTTCGTTTGCAAATGACCGCATTGTGGTTTTTATTTACGTTTTAAACCACTTTTTTGGGAATCAGGGTTGTGTTAACCTGAGGGCACAACCATTCCCCCGTTTACTTAAAGCATGTTCACGATCTCGTTTGTCAGGATTTTATCAATACTAACCTGTCTTAGTTTTGAAGCTTCAGCCTCCAGTGTCTTTTTTGTTTCTTCATATTCTTCCTTCAGTTGTGCAATCTGACGTCCGCACTGTAAACTAGTCAACGCATATGCCACATTAATTTCACCCACACAATTTGGGAATTTTTCCACCATACTATAAAACTGATTTGCACCAACAGGCAAAAATTATTATATGAAAAGTTGCAAAACTGAAGTAGGTATAAATCTATTTTAAAAAATCACAGAGATTAGATCACCCTTATGAGACAAGGAAATAGAAAATGAAGATAACCAAAGACCCAATATCACCGCATTATAGCGAGTATTCAACTGAAAAACCAATAAGTGTCATAATAATGGATAATATGAGAAGATTTAACATACCTCTCATACTCCAGCTTTCTTTCCAAGGTGGTGCTATTTTTCTTCACTTCTCTTAGCTGCTCCTCGTGTTTCATGAGCTCCTGCTTCAGCTCTTTTAGCTGCTCTGTTTGCAGCAAAACAAACATACATTTTGGAGGGGTTTAGTTCTTGTCCTTTAAATGAACTATAATGTATCTATATTGAAGAGACTGATCATTTCAGTTCCTCTACTGAGTGTTTGAGGGTGCCCCCTGATGGCCAGTCAAGGACTCAGCCCTACCTTTCAGCCTTTGGATTTCTGTCGTTTGGGCTGTGACATCACTCTGCAACTTCATCTGTACAGAAGAGAGAGAAAAAAAAAAACAGGTTGAGGAATCGTATCAACTGAGGGAAAACTACATACATTTTTACTCTAGTATATGCAGAGTTGACCTAATAAATTGTGCAACAGGTTCTCTCGCAGAGGGTGCCTCTATCAACACCAGGAAAACAAGGAGGAACAGGTTTGCCTTGTTTTTCCAGTGAAACAAGGGTTCCGTTAGTTGCTGTAATTAGGCAATTACAGACAGGAGTCTGTCAAAACCAGTATGGGGTACTAGACATCAACAATTAAGAATCTCACTCAACTTAACTGAAGAAAGTGCATTTGAAATACCAGCACAGACGCTCTTAGCTCATACATACCTGGTATCCTTTTGAAAAGCAGCCTTTTCTGACACTTAGAGATTAACACCGACTGAGTGACCAGTGAAATACAAACCCCTGTACACTGTAATGCAATCCAATACAACAGCTCTGTAATAACCAGGACAGATGTGAAACTCTACCCGCATCCCACACTGATGCTGGCTGTGATAATACATTTAACTGTTGGCTGTACCTTATTTTGAGTTTTAATAAAACTCTCAGTTGTATGCATATGCTCTTGCAAGCAAAAAAGTTAAGGAGGGAGGTAGCGAGGAGGGGAACCAAAATCTATTTTTAGAGTATCAAAAACTCGATGCCTACAGGTTCGAAACGTGGCTGTTGAAAAGTTGGTGTTTGTCCCGTGGTTCACTCAAATAATGTCCCCAGGTTTTTAAGCAGACAAAAAGTCCACAACAGCCTTGCTTTGTTGCAAAAATGTATTTTGCGGTGTCATAAGATGAATACCAACACAATTTCTGTCAGCGCTTCGAGGGGCGACATATCACAGAAAAGAAAGAGCATTTAGCCATAATTTGGCAAAACAGTGACTGTAACACATTGAGCATATCAATGAACAGTGATGACGTAAATAATGCCACAGGAGGGGTTTAAGACATTTTTTATGGATATACTTTTTTTTCTTCCTCTTTTCCCAAAAACGTTCACCTTTGGAACTCATTATGGTTGTCCCGGCTCTTTTATGATTAACAATTGACCCGAGACAGAGGCATTGAGGAAAGAGTGGACAGGAAATACAACATCAGTGTCCTGTCCAACATCCTTTCACTCTCTCAATGGTGGTTCACAGCTTCTAACTGCAGCCCCGCTGGAAACGGCTGCATAAAACAACAACACAGCTAGACTGTTTACAGGCTGTATGAAGAACTATAAGCTTGCATGATTCATTCTTGCACCCAAGGGATACATACCATATATAGAGAGAATATAAAAGGTACTGTATGGAAGCCAGACAAGACTTAAGTGTCAGTACTTTTCTGCACGGCAGGCCTCTCACTATGTCGCAAGCATCCTGCTGAAACAGGTTTGGGCTGTTGACAAAAGAAAGGAGTGGAACAATTGCTATTCAATGCCGTCACCTTCCTTTATCTTGATACGGAAACAGGATTGGGATACTGAAGGTACGACAAAGGAACTAGGGAGCAAAGACTTTGTAGTTTGTAGAAGATTAGACAGAACAAGAAGTAAACAGAAGGCTAATTGTTACATGGTTGCTGTATCGCTATGATTTGAGTTGATTTGGCCACAGAATATGAGATTTGGCTCACAAACACAGTGTGTGATGGGCAGCAAGAGAAGAGATTCAGAAGGTGGAATCATTTGAAAGGTGATTCTTGTCAATTTAACTATCTGTTATGAATAGGTGACCCATTACAAGCAGCGTTATCTTGCTGGTCACCAAGTAACTGCACTCAAGGAGCTAAAAGAAAGTTTGATGTGTTGTAGACGAGGACAGCTTGCCAGCAAATGTTGAGCAAACCAAATTGTTCGTAACCCAAAAGTCCTGCAGATGCAAATATAGTTGAGTGTTTCTTTAGTGTTCAAGTCATTAATTATCAATGGGTAGATTGATAAGTTTGCCAATCCAGGATCTTCGCACACTACAGCAAAATAAAAAAGACGTCATGTCTAATGTATTCTACTTTCGTTCTACTGGATGGACATCGGAGTCCAGCAGTTTAACTAGGACGCAATGTCACACATAAGATAAACATAAGCCAAGCAAATGTATGCCTGTCCATGAGAAATATACACATCAGACTGGATGCAAATTACAGGACAACCTCCCTCCCATCTGTTGTTTTAACGTCTCCCAGGGCAGCTGGACACACAACACAGTGGGCCACTGCGCAGGACAAAAGGTGGGAAAAGTCTTGTTGAGCATACAAAAAGGCCACTCACAGTGAATACATAAAGCCCCACAAATGTGCTGATAGAATGAATCAATAAAATACAATAAATACAATTTTTTCTCTGCAAACGTGTTGTTTTTGGGGGTTTTCTACCCAATAGGTAATCTAGGGACATGTGGATTTTAAAAAGCTAAGCTCAAGAAGACTGACAGTGGGAAGCAAAACAACCTGGCAAACCGACTCATTTTTAGTCAACAAAAAAAAAAAATCTATATTGTAAGGTGGACTTCCTCATCTCATGATTCAGAAAAGAGGATCAACCAGTAACACATACAGCTAGAAGTAAGGTGTAATTTATCACTGCACCCTAAAATCCCATACCTAAATGAAGTGACTTCAAAGCACAGGAAGAGTGAAACAACTCAATTACTTTTTTCCCCTTAAAAACCTAAAGGGTTAAGCAATTGAGAGAGCTGACGAGCTGTGATTTTAAAGAATAACACTATGTTGCTGGAGCAAAACACAAGCAGGAGTTAGAAACCAAGGACGAGTTGCGTGTATCATCTGCCACTCGGTACCATAGACTACTCAAGACAAACCATTGCCCTCTTTATAAAGACTATCACATGCTTTGTCATGAGATTTCCATTACTATTTGCTGAGAACATGGCGCCCAACCCTTTATATTAAATATTGTAACGATACTATTAGAGGTATTGTTACCCTGCTTTAACTTAGAATGATTATGTCAGAGGGCTTATCTCCAGTCTGTCAACTTTGGTTACCTGCTACTTTGGTTACCAGTTTTATGGACGTGCCAGCTTCCAGTGACATTTAACTGAATTCCACCAGAGAAGCATGGGGATCAGACATTTCTACTCTACCTTATCATCAGTGCACTTTTTGATGAGTGCCTCTCGGGCCTGCAGCTTGCCCTCCAGGACGCTGTTGTCTCCATCCTTCTGGTCGATCTGCTTCCTGTGCGTGTCCACCTGCACCATCAGCTCCGAGTTCCGCTTCTCCAACCGGCTCCGCGCCGCGTCCGTGCGCTTCACCTGCGTCTGCACCTCCGCCAGCTCATCCAACAAGCGGCCGTGCCTGTTGGACACTGTCCAGTAGTTGAAAGACAGTATGGCGATGATCACCATCAAGAAGATGAGGATAAAGGACGGGAGGCGGCCTCCTCGCCGGTTTGCACCAAAGCCAACCATTTCAAAAAGAAAGTGTATCTTTACTTCAGGTTGTTGCTGTAACCTACTAAGCTCAATGGTAGTACTCTCCCACTGTAAAACGCATCCGTCTACGTGACATGCCGCGTAAATGCGGCAACCGTTCGGAAATGCAAACACAGCACAGACAGTCAGTCATGAATGTTCAAGACTTTTATCACATTTGTACTGATCTTTACTCTCCGTCCTGCTTCCGCACACAGGGCATTTTCTCTGCAACTCGTCCAATATCAGTGTGCTCGATGAAATACGCCCGCAGGGACGTGGCCTAGCTCAGCTGGCAACGTTAAACACAACAGACGAGGCGAGACGTGGACAGCACCGTGGCAGAGAGGAGAGCAAACACAAAACAATACAGCTAGCTATGTAACGTTAGCCGTCACCTACTTCTTTTTCACGGCTCTCTGGTAAACCCCTGGAGGCTGCATATACGCGCGTTGACAGCACATTTAATCACAGGATCAGCATCAAACAAGACAACCGATGATTTTCGATTCCGACCTCAAGTTAATGTTAGCTCCCATTGACGTTAACGCTGTCCCGGCTAACCGATTCGCACTAGCTAGCAGCGATAGATGCGAGAAAACCATTAGCTACTGTCAGACAGAGAAAAAAAATGTCGTCTCTTCTTGCAGAGAACGGATGTAATCAAAGCGATAAGAGTGAACAAATCTCAATAAACACTACGGCTTTGTATCACACTCCCGACGGCTCATTTTCTATCAGACGTGATTTCCGCGGTGTGTGAAGCTAGCTGTAAACACTCGGTGTGACTTCCGCTCGCTGCTGCCGACGCGCAAATGCTTTTCAAAATAAAAGTGCGAATTGACCGATTACCCTAAAGAAAGCGATTTTCATTCGTCTCATTGTGGTGATTACATTGCTTTTAGGGTTGACGCCTATGACCAGGCGGTAGGCTACACTTATGTCTTAGATGACGAACGAAAATAATCACGTTGAAAGCAATAAAACTGTATGACAAGATGAGTGGAGCTTCAAGCCCGGAAGCACATGGCTGAATGGAAGAGCACTTTAAAGTTATAATCAAATAAGGGACCAGATTTATTTATTCAAAGTTTGGAAATAGTGTAAGTCTTGAGAACAAAAGCCTTAATAGTTTATCAGGGGGAAAAAACTCACACACTTCCCTTTTGTTATCCAATAAGTGAAGATAAACTGTGAAAAACTGACATTTTTGAGTGGTAAAGCAGCACCAGGAAGCAACTTTTTGGGGCTGTAATCTAATTCTTAATGCAATCTTATGCCAATTACTTAAATATTGCTTGAAGTCTAATTTCTTATTACTTTAAAAATATTTATTAACACCTCTCTGCCAATTACTGCCAGCAGCCTAGTGGCAAAATTGAGAAATGTATCCATTTAGACATTTATTAATGGTATGTATGCACCATGCAAACAGATAATATTCCACCTCTGTAAATTGTATTCATCTGAAGATAACTCACTTACTCCCACTCATTCTGTCTTTGTCACTTTGTTCTAGTTATGAAGAAACTGCCAATGCATCAGTAACATGGACATGGACTATTTGCTGCTTAGCACGTGGAAGGGCAGGGAGCTCCCAGAACAGAGCCATACTGCCAAATATAACTTAATGCAAATGGGAATCTAAGTTTCTTTGCCTATATTGGTCCTGACAGAAATATGTTTGGGTTCACCAAATTGGCATTTTATGGCAAGGCTATTGTATTGTCCAGTGTTTCTATTATTTTGGCCAAATGTTCAAAACACCCGCAGACAAACATACATGATCAAGAAATCTTAATTAAAATAAAAACGCAAACCACAAGATACAAACTCGTATTTTATTGTAACACTGATAAGAATTTAACACAATGAGGTAAGTTAAATAATCCACATCTGTGATGTTCTTGAACCAGCGGCACAACAAAATATTCACCATCATATCAGAAACAGTTTCACAAAGTCTGCAAACCAATGGCTAGTAATGCCATTCAGTTCACAGTTTAATACAAACATATTTCTGTTTCTGTCTGAAGACAAGTGGAATACTGATAACACAATCTCCTTTGTCTTTCAGTCACAGATCCAGACTTACTAGCTGTATTTGTTTCTTTTTTAAGAGATGAAACTCAGTAGAAAAGATCCCCTGAGGGAGAAACATTCTTTTGTTTTTTTCTGATGAGAAAGAAGCCACTACAGACACTGGCAGGCTCAGTCCGAGTTTGCTACCATTTCTGCTGATGACTTGGCACGGGCTCACAGGGCACTAGGAAATACAGATCATTTCAGTTTGCCCATGCTGCACTCACACTGTGAAAATAAATCATCTTTCTGCTGGAGGAGTTATTAATGACTCTACAGACATCCGCTGCACAGCACAGCGTGGCTGCAACACTAGCAGCCTGAAATGCCCTCAGAGTTTTGATGGAAGTCTTTTTGGGAGAGTGGTCAGAGAATAGTTTCTTTGCACTCAAGGCTTTGTTCAGAGGAGGGGGAGTCCTGCGGGTTAGTGGAGGCGCTGGTTGTTTGTGGGAGGCATTTTGGACGGCGCATGGAAGGGGACGAACTCAAAGCACCGCAGCTCTGAAGATGGAGATCCTCTTGCCCATGCTTCCTGGGACTGCCCATCATGCGTTGAGTCATCATCTGTACAACAATAAATAAGCAAGAATGAAAGAGAGACACAACTTGCTAGTTGTCTTTTTTTTGTTTGTTTGTTTTTACATAACAATCATGTGATTCCACTGAACTCGAATACACTGCTTAAGTCAATTTCCCTTACAAAGGTCAGCTACACTTAAACGAATTAAGCTGCATTTTACAATATGTTAAAGTGCTGCGCAGGGGTGGCTGTGGCTCAGGAAGTGGAACAGGTTTGACCCTAATGGCATGGCTGCCGGTTTAATTCCCAGCTCCTCCTATCCATGTTTTTCCACTGCTACTGTAGTTCGCAGGCTAACTTTCCATAAATGTAACGGGCTATATTGTGAATTTTATACTCAATAACTAAGAAATCTACATCAATCCATTTCACCAACACCAGAACCATATCTACATATTACTGGAGCAAGTTGACATCAGCATTATCCAATAATCTGTGTGACATGCTGTCGGTGGGCTAACATGCTACTGAAGGTGTGTTCTGAGACAGATGAACGCTGAGTCATGTCTGACAAAGCCAAGATGAGATTGAGTCTGTCCCAAAGCTGCCGCTATACAGACATTAAACACTTTGATTTAGGTAACAAGGCTTTTCTTAGATGTCACTCTCATTCTCACTCTTCTTGTCCCATGAATGGTCAGGTTTTTAAAATAGCATGTTTGTTTTCTGGTCTGCAATGAGCATTACAGCCACACATGGCTGCTAGCCTGATATATTTTAGTCTTGTATGCTGATGCTCACCAATAAAACCAGAAATAGTACTGCAAGCTGCTGGTTTGCATAAAAATATCACTGCATATTGGTCTAATTTAGTTACCTGATCTATGACATTGGCACTAAAAATGGCCTCCTCCATGTGTTTCTCATCCAACTTGATGACACACTTGATGTTGTTGACAACCTGCTGGACTTCAGGAGGTAGACTGCAGCTCGAGTGCTCCAGGAACTTGGCCACCAGTATTTTGGTGTCTTTGTACATCTTAAGGTCAGCCAGGGAGTGCGGGCGTTCGTGGGGGGAGTGTGCGTGCAGGGCTCGGTGTTTAAGGTGGATGTCAACTTTTCTGCCCTCCTTTTGCTGCTTCCTGACAGATGTGTGACTGGGTTTAACTCCGACTACATCGGATGAAATGTCTGTTGGTTCCAAATATAAAACAGAGAACAACTATCAAACACATTAAATCACATTCAAGATATGAAAACACATCATCATAATTGGCTCAATTAAAATTGGCTCAGGATTTTTGGTTTCCAGCTTTGTGACACTGCATTTAGATAATCTAATGGACTTACTGGGCATTTAAATTGTTTATGTAGCTTATGAGGTATGAGAATTTGCTTAAACCACACAGAAATAATTCTGAAGACACTGCATTGTTTTTACTGGACATACTAAACTAACAAACTAGCATTTGTTTCAATTGAGTTTATTAAATTAGCCCTTATTGTGGCCAGATTTACAGTTTGTCCTTTGGGTCTAATTGTTTTACAAAATAGGATGTGAATGCTGAGTTGTTCCACCATTATACTAATCCACACTTCACAGTTTCTATGATTAGTACCTTGCTCTGGTGATGTATGGGTTGAATCTTCAGCAGCAGGGTTTTTTGCAGAGGCGCAGCTTAAATTCTCTCCTGTAGAGGGAGACAAGCAACTTAGTGTGGACCAACAAAGAAGCCACAAACTGTTGCTGGTTCGTGATCCACTATTACTTGTTGACAATGAAAGGCTGTAGGGCTGCCACTATTGATTAATTTACCAATGAATGAAGAATGCAAGGTATGTTTACAATGATATAAAAAGAGAAAAGCAGCAAATGCTCACACTGGAGAATTTGGAACCAAAGATGATTTCAACATTTTTGCTTAAAATATTACTCAAAAATTATGGATTAGTTGATTAACTGTTTAAGATTCTATAGGGCTTATCACACTATATTGAAGCTGTAGTATGTCTCGTGTAATATTCTTGCTGGACTCACTTCCTGTCGTAGAGGAGCAGGAGATAGGGTCACTGGTGGAACGGACAATGCGTGCCAGTTTGCGGTACCTCCTGGCTGCTCGGAGCCCCCGCGGCCTCTCTGAGGGTGAGTAGTCACTTTGGGCTGAGGTAGAGGTGGGTTGTGATGTGGAGGAGGGTGACCAAACACTGAAGCACAGCCTGGGCCCGCGTGGCCTGCTAGGAGGGGACGGGGAAGGAGAAGGAGGCAAAGGGCTGATGGCTGAAGTTCCACCAGAGGAGGCCACAGAGGTGGGGGAGCAAGGCTGGGGTGGCTGGGGGAGAGTGACAGGGAGCGTGAGCTTCCGGCTCATGATTCGTGCTTTAATGAGGGAGTGCGTTGACACTTTGGGTGGCTCCTCTGGTAAATGCTTGGCTGATGCAAGCTCGTCACATATGTGCATTGCAGCCCTGAGTTCCTCGCAAGGATGTGTGTTGTCCGTGGAATCCTCCTGGTCCAGATTGCTATAGTTTTCTGAGGACCAGTCCGGAGAGCGTTCCAGAGACTCCTGGGTGTGTGAGGACTCACTGTATCCTGTATCACTGGGGCGAGCGTCAGTGTGAGGCAGGCCGCGATGGCGTGTACAAAGTTCCAGGCTGGTGCAGCTTCCATCGATGGGGGCAGTGTGGGGCGTGCCATAGGGAGAGGAGTCAGAGCCCTGGACCTCCAGGGAGCACAAGTCCTCTGAAGAGCAAGTCTGGTCCTGATCAGCCACCTCGGACACCATCAGTGATGCGCTGTCCACCGAGGCTGAAAATAGGGGAAACAGTGTCATCAGCATGACTACCAGCAGACAATCCTCTGCAATGTTCAGTGCTCCGACTGTTTTTACCCTGAGCGCTGAGTCCTGCAGTAGTGTTTCTCTCACACAGACTGGATTCAGTGGCCTGTTGCTCTATGCTGGTGGTGACCTGTAATGAGGAAATCATGAGTGAAGGTGAAGAACATAACAGCGCTGTTTGAATAAGATAAATTAAGCCGATAAATAAGTATTGCATAAAAGCAGCTGTGCACGACTTCAACACCACCGTTTGGTCTGTAGAGGGCTCTCTAAGACCACAACACAAAAAAGGAACTCTCAGATTAAATGGCACCTGTAAACTCTCATGTAGAGAGGAAAAGGAAGCTTTAACAGTATATTAATGTCCTTTTAAGAGGCACAGTTGCTGCTGGGTCTTTAGTCTGAATCAAGCCGAGTTTCTTCTGCCATCTGACCAAATAACTGCCTGCTAGTTATTTACAGCTGCTAATCTATTCGTGAGAAAAACCTACTGCTGATCTCTATTTGAAGGACGCTGTTAAAAATGGATGTGGAGAGGACTATGGATTTCACACGTATAATGGAAATAATGGATTAAAAGCCTAAGGTGTTAAATGGTGTGCGAGAATATAATGGAAGATAAAAGGATTTGCTTGCACATTATACAGTTATTTTTAGCTGCGAACAATGAGACGCAACAAAGCCTCAGCCTGAAAAAAAGCCGCAGATTAGTTCAACATGACAGTCGAGGAAGACTGCCGCAGTACATTACGTGATACTTTTTGCCTTAAAGATTTGACAGGCAACACCTCAAAACACTGACACAAAATAGCATTTTGACACAAAATTAAAACAAATACAAACCACTCAGAGAGGAACATCTGACAAATCAGTTCAGCTGGTTACATTAACTAGCTCCAAGACTTTAAAATAACTTGGTCTTCGCTTTCACACCCCATTGTTTTTGAGATTATCTCATTAAAATCGCCCTATTATTTTAGTTTATGACCAAACTCCTGCTTACTGCTAGTGGGCAAATATCAGCATTTGCTAACATGCTGAACTAAGATGTTGATGCAAGCTGATGTTAACATTTAGCTCATGTGCCCAAGTACAGGCTCACAGAACTACTATGGCTGGTTAAAGGATTGACCTGCTGGAAAACACAGAAATGAATATAATGTCCAAGGCCCAGTGGTCCATGTAGAAGGCCTCTGGAAACAGCTGATTGTTCTCACCTGGCTGGCAGGGGTCTGCCCCACCACAGACTCATACGGAGGAGGCAGGTCAGTCGGGTACAGAGTCCCTGGGCTGTTGATGGGCACCCCATAGATGGCACTGAAGGGAGAATGGGGAAAGTCCAGGTGCAGGCCTCTGTCAGGGGTATAACAGCAGAGCTTTAACCAAACAAATGCACACACACAAAAAAACCTAAAAATAACTGAAAATACAAATCATATCACAGTGAACAAAGAAGAAACAGGAACATTAAGTCTGAAAATCCATCACATATTGTTAAAAACATTAAGAAAGAAAAGATGAAACGTATCCTCTTGTCCCAAACACTCCAATCCAGACGATATATATATATATCTATATATATATAGATATATATATATATATATATATAGATATATATGAGTAGTGTATCACTCTGTGTGGACCACCACTGTTTCATATGGTGCAAATTAAGAATAAGCAGCCATGCGTGCAGTCATATCTTTTAATTACAACCCTGTTCTCCTCTAAAGTGGCAGAGAATAAAATACAACCTGAGTGTTCCCACCAATCATCCGAGGCATGATGATGTCATGACACATCCACGGCCCTGAGCAGGGACGCCATAAATGCTTCCTCTGCCTTGTATATATTTATGGCATAATTGACAAACAGATGTGGCGTCATGCCAAATGGCTAAACCAGCAGCACTCTCTCTGGCAAGAAAATGAGAGGGAATGATGAGGGAGGGGTCAAGCAATCCCTTTTCATAACAGCTGAAAATCACGGATGTCACAGCTGCTTAACGAAAAGGGAAAAGCTCTGAGCTGACCATCGATGATAATACCACAGATAGTAAACAGACACATGCCACTGCTGCTTAATATGATGGATGTGGATTTGTCTTTGAAAACAAATGTTGCTTTTGCATCATCTGTATATGGCACCATCTGACAGGACTTTTTGGGTGGTTTATGGGAGTCTATTAAATACAAATGTTACATCTTACAATAGCCCTTAACTGATACTTACTATACCTCACCAGCAACAAGACGTAATCCTTTCAGCTCCTCCTTAAGTAAAAGTCTTGTTACTTTTCTTTGGTGTATGCCCTCTGAGGGGCTTTGTGCCTCCAAAAACGGCTCTCCAGGTCCTGACCTATCAGCCCTATGATGACCAATTTTTCTAATACTGGTAACTTTGTAACTCCAATTATGACCACCTTCATGTCACACATAAACCTCCAATATCTGACCCATTTCAGGTGTCGGTTGAGGAGAGAGTACGAAAGTTATAGGCTCCAAAAATATATTACGAAGAATCTTCATAATGTGTGCTATTGTGTAAAACTGGAAATTTCCAAGAAATACAAGAGTTTGAGTCTGTTCACTTCCCACTCATTTTCTCTCGCAGATATGAATGTATTTTAAGGAGGGGGCACTGAGCCAGGTACAGCATCCAGATCTACTGATCACTTGCAGCACCCGGCAGAATTCTACTTTCATAGGAACCTGTGAAACAGCAATCCAGCAACGTTGGATTTTTCAATAAGTTCCCCCAAATGTATTGAGAGAAAAAACAAATGCCAGAAACGATGCCCAATATATTTTTAGGGAGAACATGCAGTGCTTTGAAACTCAATTTGAATTTCTTCCCTCTGGGAGGTGCTTTGCCTTGGGCTAAAAACAATATATATATATATATATATATAGTCATACATTATTACCACTGCAATCAGAAACTTATACTCACTTAACTTTACTTAATATAACAAATATTATGATTTTCTGGATAGCACTCCACTAAGTGCTCACTGATAGTTGTTGGGCTGTGCACATAGTTTAGAATGCTATGAATGGCTTATGGGATGCCATTAATGGGTTATTTTCCACTATGCTGGGCACTGTATTATTTTGTATTGTACAGTAAGAAGCAGCAAAAACCAAAGTTGCCGTTTTTCCACCTAGATGTAATTGAAAATTAAACAAAGAGCTAAGTGCCCACATAACTCAGAGGGTACATTTGTAGCAGTAATTGGGGAGCACTGAGCACTTTGTGTGAGCGCTGAGAAAAGATGTGATGCTAATGAGTAGTGTTTTGCCTCTTACCTCTGTCCATCCATTGACGGGGTGCAGGTGTACTCTGGGGGGTAATATGGTGGTGGAGGGATGGGAGGAATAAACTCATCAAAGTCCAGTGTTTGGTGGAGGATGGTTCCATGGGGGGTCATACAGTCAGCGTTTAGGGCTCGCGCTCTGTGAGGCATAAACTGAAACAGCATAAACACAACCGTTATCAGGCCTTTAATACTCGTGGTACTTTTAGTTGTTTAGTCATCATTTTAAACCACAATTTTCCTAGGTAGACTGACTGAGCAACTGTGTCCTTTCAGAGCACCTCTCCGCTGTTATTTAATTTATTCACATGTCTGCTGTTGGTTCTTTTAATATCATTTTTTGGCATTGGTGTTGTTGTATTTGTCTCTAGTGACAGCTGAAAAAAGACAGGAAAGGTAGAGGACAGAGAGGGGATGACATGCAGTGAAGGGCGTCGGGTCGCAGCCTTCATACTAGTTCATGTTCTACCAGGTGAGCTACTGGGGCCCCCCACTCAGACTGTTATATGTGGGAGATCCTTTTTTTTTTCTTTTTTTCTTAACATTTTTTCCTTTATTTGGGATCACATTTTGACAGAACTTTACACAGTCATCACTATTTTGATAATTTTACACAGTGATCCACCTTTTCAAATTTTAGTGTAGTTAT
>JBBPCS010000130.1:15779514-15807322 GCA_037974645.1 Hollardia meadi
AGACAAAAAAAAAAAAAAAGTTTCAATATTTGTAGATGTTGAATGTAGAAGCCCAAAGAGGAGTTCATCCCAATTGAAAGCAATTTTTGTCCCAAATATAGTCAGTAATTCTGTGTAGATCTTACGCCAGAAAGCATTTACATTTGGACAGGCCCAGAAGAAGTGATAATGATTTGCCTCCTGGGAGCCACACCTTCTCCAGTAGCTGGAAGAGCCTGATTGATGAGACTGCTGAACAGTTGTAATAAAATATCTGCTAAGACTCTTCCAGCCAAACATTTTCCAAGAGGTCGAGCTTGATATTTTCCATTGAAATTCCCAATATTTTGTGACTATGTATACTTTGGGACAACCTTTCAGTCACAGCCAGCCTGTTTTTCTAATCTCCAGGCTGCCACTGCTGCTATTGACTTGGCTAAATTTACTGAACTAAATAAAAGCTTAACACCTTTTGCGGTAAATGGGAAACGAGGCCACTCTCGGAAACTCTACGGGCTGTAGGAGATAAGTGCTTTTGTCCTTCTATTTTCTACTATTTGATTTGCATTATTCTATTTTAGCTTACCTCTTCTTTTTTATTTTATTTTACCCTTTATAAAATCCCATTAATGTGTTTCTTCTTATGAAGTATTTTATATATTTTTATCTTTTCTTAATGCCTTTCTGTCTCATGTAAAGCACATTAAATTGCCTTGTTGTTGAAAGGTGTTATACACCTGCCCCAAATTCAGCGGCCATCCAAAAATTAATCACAAACATTAATTAGTTCCCATCAAAATGCATTTATAGCTACAGGTCCAGACAGTAAGATGGTCTGAGAATGATGTGTCCACAGCTTTGATAATCTGTAACTGGGCCACTGAAGTAGGGACCACTGTGAATTAAATCCTGATGTCAACTTGATAATGGTTTTCCAGTCCCATTTTTAATTGCTGTATAATTCAAACAGCTTCGGATTAATTTATTTTTTGTCTTTTGTCTCTGCTTAAGAAGTCACAGATCTAAAAGAGTAATAACCTTATTTCTATGGTCTTGTCCCAGTGATAAAAAAAGTATTATCATTTAATTTGTTCAAACATATATTAACTCATTTTTGCTAACAAGGGGCAGTAGACATGAGATATAAACACAACGCCAACATACAAATCACTTTCTAAATTGGATATGTTAACAAACAGTTGCATATTTATCCATCCTGCAAGCATGGACCAACACTGTCATTCATTTGGAGTCTGTGGTTTGTGGCCACCAGATGAACTTAAGTCCAATATTCGCTCTCTTTCAAGCTCTGTTTTGGTCTGCACCAACCCCTGAGGGAAATATAATCAGTCGCTGTTTTTGTCTGTTTTTTGGTGCTGAGCAGGTTGCGTACAGTGGGTTTATAAGAGATGTTTTCAGCTGCATGTGGAGACAACGCCGATGAGAGCCGTGAGAGTGAACCAAAACAGCAAGGTTGTGGGCCGGAAACATAAAAACACAAGTTGTAAGATGCTAAAATGCTCCTTCCCTTTCAGGTACATGTAGTCACTTGACCCATTGTTGATAGAAAAATATAAATTAAAGCAGCAACATACCTGAGTAAATCTATATCAGGATTAAAAATAGTTGCTGAATATTTTTTCAATAATGGTTATCAGATATCTAGTAAGTCACATGAATATTTCCAGTTGACTCAAACATTACAGATTTCACAAAAGTCAAAACTCATTTGACCTGTGACTCAATAGAGATGAAACTAATGTAATGTCTGAACTTTGTACTCTGAGTTCAAATTTATTTATTTCACTATATAACTGCTGATTTCCTGTTATCAAACCAAGCTTACATCCAGCCCAGAGAACCAGTTCTAATATCCAGACACATTTTAGAGAAACATTGCAGCATAGTTCATAAAATGTGCAAAAGCTTCTTGCATATTGCAGCTATTACAGCAAAGCTTCTTATTCTGCACCATGTTGGCAGTGTGGCTGTCTATCTTCCTAGTTGTTGATGTGTTTAGAGGCATGAAATAACTATTGTTGGTGGGAAACACAAAGGGAGCTTGGCTATGCTAATTTCCCTCATGGCTGAGAGCATTTAGCTGTTGGTAATAGTTTCATTGTTCCACATAAAATGACAAAAAAAAGGGTCATACTGAGGATGGTGTACATTTGGGAGAAAAAAATCCAGTGAGATGTTAAGCTGTTTTCCTGAAATCCAACATATTTTTGAGTAGCAGGATGATTCAACCAAAAATACAACTTTATTCTCCACTAAACGAATAAAGGTTGGCCCGTCACTCCTGGGCTGCGTGTGTTTATCTAATCTGCTGATCTTTAGACTAAGGAATGATTTCTCTTCTAACTGCTGGGTGGCCACTGGAAAGAAAATAAAGTCAGCAAGTGTTGTCTCCTGCTCTTCCATCACACTCACCATCTGCAGCACTTCAGTTGAGACCATCTGCATACAGCACATGGCAGTGGCTAGAGCACACACAATGGTGGAGATGACGTTAAGGGCACATACACTGAACAGCAGCTCCTAAAGGAGAGGGGGGAGAGGAGGAGATTGTTAGAGGAACGGGAAACAGAAGAAGGATGGAAGAGGAAGAGCATGGAGGGGAAAAAAAGAGAAATGCCAAGGGTGTAGGAGAGAAGGTGAGGAGGGGAGAAAGGAAGAGAAGACAGTCAAATATTAGGAACATTAAAGATGAGAACAAAAAGAGGTGCACAAGAGGAGAAAAACAGCAAGGAAAGAAAGTGATGCAAACAATATGATGTCACTATAGTAAGTTAAACAAGTTTAGAAAAGCACAGCAGGGCGGCACTGCAGTGAGAGAACACAAATATCTGCACTAAAAAGAGTCTGCGTTGTTAAATACATTTAAAAAAGATTAAATAGTAATATGATGTCTTTGCAAGCCTAGAACACAAATGCAATAATATTAAGTATAAAGCAACCTCATAAACATTGAAGGTTAAGCACAATACACATTAGATACATACACTGTGGCAATGCAGTAAACAGAAAGCGGACAAACCAGTATTGAAGCTGTAAGCAAACATAAATGTGAATGCTGGTGAATTCCCATTATGCCACTGGTGGTGCTATTCATCTTTAATTGGCTCCATTTTTGAATCATATCGAGTTTTGGTTTGTCCTAACAAATGAACCTATATTAACTGTATTATAAGAGTTACTTTCCTGAAGAAGAGCACACGAACAGTCACACCACCTGCCTGGAAATTGCCTCTGGAAATAGCAATTGTCTAGCATATAAACAGGACGGAGGATAACAACTTGTATTGCTGCTTCAAAATGAGAAAAACTGAATATCCTTTATTTATGCGTTTAAAATAGGAACGTGATCTGAAGCCCTCTCAGACGTGAAATACTGTTTTTTTTTCTTTATAAAGTTCAAACAGGTTAATCTGTCAGAATAAATTCACTTACACAATCACTATGAATTATCAGGACTATCAAATCATGTGAGACTGTGTCCAAAAGATGAGAGGGAGGAGGAAGAGAGAAGGTATAGAAACGGGGATGTGACAGAGACTTTGACTTTGGATGTTTTATTTTAAATATCTCATAGTGAATCAAATCACCTGAGAAATTCTTCATCTACAAACACAAGCCTACTATACAATGATCAGCAGTCACGGTGCTGGCTGAAACACAACAATGCCCCAAACCATTTATTAATATCCAGTACATCATTCCTCAAAGAGTAGAACAGGAGAGACTTTCAGCGCAGAATTAAACCTCACTACACACTTTTTTTCTTTTTGTTTTGTGGACACGGGCTCATCCATAAGGCTCCCCAGTTACCAAACAAACCGTTTTCCAGCCTGTCACACAGATTGTTGACCAGATTCAAGAGGCACATCATTTCAAGTGACATTACAAACCCCCCATGTATATTAGGCTGTTGATAAACTGCAGCGAGGACAGCAATCACCCCCTCTAAGATGTACCGAGTGGTTTGTTGTCAGACTTTGACTTTTCAAAGGAGGCTCAGGCTAGGGAAGTGGTGACTCTTTGCCAACCGGATCCCATTACACACTTCCATTCCTTTTGAAGTCTGTAATCTAAAATGGATAAAAGTTGGCATCTGTGACGTTCAGAGTTGCCAGCCCTGCAACTGTTTTTCAAACATGTTTGATGTCCAGTAACTAGCTGCCAAAGATCAAGTCTGTGCGAGCGGACAGTTAAAGAAGAAATGAGTAAGAACCAGTGAAGCTGAAGTTGTGCAGCGCCAATTATAAAATACAACTAATACTTGTATGTTTGCCTTGGAAGCGAACAGTTTTGGAACATGTTTCGTGTAGGAGGAGGTCTGGAGGACGTGCGGATGGAGCTCAAGTCTGTCTGACATTTTAAACATGGAAAATCACAACCAGTCATTAAACAGAGCTGGTGAAATGAGATTGTAACTGCTTTTAGCTTCGTGAGAATTACAGTAGTGAGGCAAGATATCTGAAAACAATTACGGGAATAAATCATCTTATTTTGGAGAAGAATTTTGCCACTTATTTAATTTTGATGACAGGCAGCTAATGGTTTGAATTAATTTCAGTGCATTGTGAAAAGTAACTTGTAGAAACTTGAAACCTGCTTAAGAAAATGCATCACAATAAGCATCATGTGTTGTAATGTGGCGCAGATAAATCAATCTGCACCTGCCATTACCAGACAATTACAACATAACTTTGATCACAGTAAAAGAAATATGATGTTCAATAAAAGCCCTTATGATGTTCACTGTAATGAAGTCTCAGGCCTCTGCAAGTCCATTTTTATACCACAGTGAAGCATTACTTATAAGGGAAACAAAGTTAGAAATTCTAACATTTATGTCAAATATCTGTGATTTGATTCCACATTGACTGTCAAGAACTGTATTCGGGGGAAGTGACACCTGCTGCCAAGTCAGACAACAACCTTATAGCGTAGCACTCTGGGCCTTACACAGGACGTAACTGTTGCCTCTCAAACCGTAAAGTTCTTGACCAGACACAAACTTCACACGTGTCTACTGGTGTCTCCCTCAAGCTTCCTAAAGTACAACAGGCTCAGAGTAGCAAAGGGCAGCACCCTCCAGCCACGTGGAGTTTCTGTTGGTAGTCTCAGTGCAGGTCACAGTACTGATCTCTGCTTTCTCTGGAATCCCCAAGCGGCTTTTTACAGCATCTGACAGAAAACCAGGCACTTCCCTCGAGGATCCCTGTGGCAGTTTCGGAGGGGTCAGACCTGACTGTTGGCAAAGCCCTTCGGAGATTTTCTAACTTCCAATGACAGGGAGCAGCAGATGTTGCTCTGGGATGCCACTTCACATAAAGCACTAAATGTACAGACTCCGTAGTAAAGAAAAAAAGCTTTTCATAATCCTTGAAGAGCCTTTAACCTCCACACAGAACACGAGTTTAGCTTAATAAACAAAAAAGCTGGAAAGATTCTGATCATCTATCCAGGTGGATCAAGCCATCTGTTCTCCAAGATGAAAAACAACTCATCCAGTGACACTGAAATCAAAATAAATCCTGATGTTTCTTCTGGATTTCTGCCTCAAAGCCATTACGGCAGGCTAGTGGAGACCCATCGCTTTTGACTTGGAACAAAGCTTAATCTGTTTTATAGGGCCCCCACACACCAATCGGACCTCACAACTTACACAACATAGACACACTGATGTTTCTCACGTCACCTCCCGTCTTAAGTTATAAACTTAACTAAGACTAACAAAAGATACCAGCGAGGCATGTTCATGTCTTTGACTCTGTCTCGTTATTTGCGCAGAATACAAATTGAGAAAACGTTTAAGACTATGTTCTTGCTTTGCTGTGGACAGATGATGTCAATCCGTGGTTTTAATGAATTGAAATGGAGGCCATCACAGATACTCAAGGCTGAATAACCAGTTTAAACAAAATCAATTAGCAGAACAGCTGCTGATAAGGGACAACTGCTGGGGCGAACAATGCCAAACACACCATAGACACTAAAGGCTACTGTCAACTAACTGGCAGGAGGTTTGTCAAGTGTATATATCTGCAGGGATCGACGAGATCGAGGCCTTGATATGAAACATCCACTCTGTAGATTCACTGTGTTCACTTAACAAATATACTTTCCATTTCAGTTGTCTGACAGAAATGTGTTCACTGTCGATCATTCATTTATCCTGCTGCGCAGCTTTGACTGTCTTTCCTGAGATAAAGCTGACATTACTGTACTCAACAGTACACATAAACCAAACTGTGTGCCGTGTTTCTGTGTGTTCTGGTGGTTTAATACACTAAATGTAGTTTTTCTTAACAGCAAAACTGGAGATCACAAAGTTGAACTGCAAGCATTGTGTAAGACAAGAAGTATTTACGAAGGCTGCATCTGAGCTCATTTTTGTTATGGGAATGCAACTATCGTGCAGATGTGAGATGGTGCATTTCTGTGATTTCCCTTGTGACCACAATATATATAATGACATAATAAATCCTACAAGGCAACTAACTGTAATAACACCCCCACAGAAGCTGTTTAACATCCCTGTTCCCCAGATATTTAACCTCTAGAAGATACCTTGCCTCAAGCCAATCAGGTTAGTGAGTAACACAGCAAGGTTACACATCCGCCCCCTTAACAGGAAATCACAAATTATCTCAATACTCCCTCTCATCTCTGATGATTTATGACCCCAGGCAGTGCACAATGAAATGAAAGAAAAATGGGATGGAAATGAAATGTGTCTACAAAGAGTGAATGGCGCACATCAGCAGCAACGTGGATAGTGCTGATTGCTTCATAGAAAGAAAACTCTGAAATGCAGAAGAGCTACTCCTGAGAAATGAGTGGATACGAAACTTAAGGTGGTTTGATTTCGTCTACTTGTTGTGATAAACCAGTTCTCCCCAGACGCTGCATCTTTTAGCGACGGAGGAACTACATGGCAGCTGCATCATGAGTTCATTAGGACTAGCGACAGCCATCTGAAATGGCCGAGGACTCTGGGGACTCAGGGATGAGGGCTCCTCTTAGAAATAACTCAACACATCTGACTTCTTTGGCACTTAATAAAGGCGTACAGCACCAATTGCCATATCTCTTTTAATGAGATATGATCAAAATGACAAATGTGCTTGATCTTTCCTCTTTTCATAGACATGCTTCATCCTGTGAAGCCTTTTATTTGGTTATCAATGTTTTATAATCAATCAGGGACATAAAATGAATGGATATGATTGTCATTATCCAATAAAGGCACAGTAGCACATACTGTATATCATTCCTGCTGACTGTCTGAGTCAAGATAATCTAACGAGATCATGCACTCGCAAACTACAGCCAGCCCAGGCTAGATACACGCTGCATACTAAGAGGTTCTCCTCTTGGGGAAAAGACAAATGCTGTTGCCATTATCCACTTCCTGCCCAATTAATCTAAGACTGAACACTTTTTTTGTTCTTTCTATGACTGTTCTCACATGAGATATATTACACAGAAAGAGAGGAAACCTGGAGATGTCAGTTTAGACTTGATGAATTTCACGATTTAAAGACAATTATCTTTTAACGACTACTGACTCTTACTCAAGTTAATGGTTTATTCATTCTGATTAAAGGAGCAACAAGGCTAGTCTGGTGGAGTCTGTAGCCGTACTAGTGAGGTTCACACACTCTGTGAGGCTGTAGGCACATCAGTACTTGGAGCTAAATGCTAATGTCAGCATGCTAACACGCTCACAACAATTTAATATGCCGGTGTTAAGCAGGTATAATGTTTACCTTTCAAACATCTAGGTTCAGTGTGTTACTACATTAACATTTGCTTATTAGCACTAAACACAAAATACAGCTGACACTAAAGGGAATTTCAAGTTTTGTAGGTGTTTGATCATAAACCAAATACGTACAAATGATGACTAAATTAAATTAATCCAGAGCAGCAGAGAAGGGGTTTCTGGCACAACCTCACCTACTTCCAAGGTGCATGGAGAAGAAAAACAGGCTTGAGAGGTCAAAACTCCAGCAACACTTGTAGTATACGAACAACTTTATTGCATTTTTTGCTTGTGGCCTTCATCAGGGACCCTGGTGCTGGAGGTTTGACCTCTCATTAATCCAGAGAAGGACACAAAATCATGCACCCAATGCATAGTTGTTAGGTTGGAAAAACACAAGTCAACCTCATGGTGGTGCAAGAGGAAAAGTCAGGGGATCACCAAAGTCATTTGGATTCATCCTCTGGGACCATGAATGTCTGCACAAAATTTGATTCAATATTTATTGAGATATTTGTATCAAAGTAGTGGACTGCTTGACATTGCCATCCCTAGAACCGTAAATGCCACTAGCTTGTAGGGCCGCAACTAATAATTATTTTCATTATCAATTAATCTGATGATTATTTTAACAATTCATTGGTTAATCGCTAAGTTTATTTTTTTTTAAATCATGAAAAATGCTCATCACAATTTCCCAGAGCCCAAAATCTTAAAATTACACATGGTACACTATGTCATCACCACAGCTCCCAGTACAGCTGCATCAGTTGCAAATAACAGTATCTAAAGACTGGATTTTACAAATTAATCCAATTGACCTGCGATCTAACAGTCTAACCTCTATAGAATGTCACCGTCATCACAATACCAATACATTGTGGCTCCAACTCACCTTGAGACGTAGACGTATGGTATTGCAGTCCCTCAGCGGATTCAGTTTCAGCGTCTCTCCCAAGTTGTTGCAGCTTGAACTCTGCTGCTGTAACTCGCAGCACACACACACTCCATCACTGTCAAACTTGAGCTGGGGGAAAGAAGGGGAGAACACACATCCACACTCATGCATGCCCGCCACATACACGGAAACACACACACACACACACACGCACAGATCAGACCTGAGCTTGGTGTATTGTCCTTAAATTTAATTTGGTGGAAGATACATTTACTCCTGATATGAACTATATTTTTAAGAGACACTGTGAGAACAGTCAAAAAGATTAAAGACGAAATAGATGTGAGATACAGCATATAATTGTGATTGCAGCTGCACTGATCGAAAGTGTACAACAAAAGAAGAGAGGCTGTGAGATGAGGAGCTACCAAGAGAGGGATGGAGCTACATCATACCTCTGCTATGTGTCCCAGATTGAGAGAAAGCAGGACATGAACCCAACAAGTATGGGTTAATTACACTGGGGAAAGGAAAACGTTTCAGTCATAAGGAGGGGAGGGTCTCTGGAGAGCCACATAAAGCAGTGAAGTTGGTCTACTTGGCTATACGGAGATAAGTTGCTTCTATAGAAGTGGCCTGGTTAGTGGGTTGGGTGCTGGATGAATCACAAGGGACTTCTTCAGTCATGAAAAAGATAGGAACCCCTGGCAATATAAATTTATGCTTTAAAAAAAAAAATCAGCTTAGCATCTCATTATGAAAAGGTAAAGACTAAGTGTTCTGTTTCAACTGGTCTACCACTGATCACCAGCTGCACGGAGCTTAATGCTTATTTTTAATTGTGCTGGATTTTTCAGTTTTCTAAGATGTTAACACGGCTGAGAATGTCAGAGCCTAGAGAGCATGTATCTATCTAGTGGGAACCGTTGGGAACATCTTTGAGCTCCAATTAAAAGGGGAATTCTACAAGAAGACGCTCGAGCAAAAAGACTCGACTGGTTGCATTTTGGAAAGTGAAGGGTCCAGCGTTTTTAGAGAATGTAGGAAATATGGTTTCCATTTGTACATAATGACTCATAGACGGGAGATGTGACAGGTTGCCCAGCGATACAACATCGGGAAGTTGAGAAAGGTTAAACCTGATGTAAATGTCTCTGACATTCGCTCCTTTTTATCACCTCGTAAAACTGACGCATGTAGTTGGTTTTTTCTCCGCTCAACTATGTAAAAGTACTTCAAAGTAAGAGTCAGGTCATGAAAGAAAAGAAAATGTTTATAGTAGTTCCAAACTGCTGTCACAGAGAGGGGAAAATGTAATACATTTTAATATCTAATATCTTTTAATATCTTTTAAATATGGGGATGACAGCATACACTTTCATTCTTCAAAAGCAAGCACACCTGGCCAATCCCTGGCAGAGAATACCAGATTGTTTCGGAAGGTTAGAGAAATGGCCTCGCATAAAGCCCCCCCAGGTCCAACGTGGGGTGGAGGGGGGTTCAGAAGCTGTTTGTCCATCAAACATGCACTCCTGATGAGGTTTACAAGTTAAAGTCTCTACTGCTTTTACTTTGGCCACCATTTAAATGTGTCTCTTTTGAGTCTTATGGAGTGAAGCTGGAGTACTCTTTCGAAGTTGTTCATCTGTCTTCTAGCCATCTTCGATACTGGCGCAGTTGGATGTGATAATCACGAGCCGAACAGACAAATAGTTCAGTTCACTTTTGATGCTGACTCAGTTCCTCAGCCTGTTCAGAACAGAAGTGCTGCCTGTCAGCCTGCCATGTGCTAATGTTCATGATGCAGACAACAATAAACACATTACTCACTGATTTCATAGCTACTGGTTTTACAAATAAATATCAACTACTATATAAGAATCATGTTGATGGGGCACTTTGAGCCTTCGTGGTGTCAAAAAATATTTTGATAATACAAAACAGAATGGGTTTTGTTGTCACTGTGAGTGAGGCGTGGGCCACACCTGAACCCCATTGTTTTTCCTTCTCTTTTTTTGCCTTTATTTCATGACATTTTGGCAAATCTGCACCATAGAAAGTCAAATCGGAGACATTGATATCTCTGGAAAAACCTTCAAAAATGAGTGTGGCGTATATAGCTGGAGAGTGCATGGGAGGAGGTCCAGTTGGTCTCACCAGTTGACAGTCTTCCAGGGAGTTGACCAGCTGAGCGTTCTGGCAGGAGAGGATGGAGCCCGCCAGGTTGAGCATCACACACACTGCTGACAGCAGCATGAAGAATGTGATCTGTGACAGAGAGGGAGAAAAAGGACAACATGGTGTCAAAATGTTGCAGTCTACCAACACCGGTTCAACGTACACATTTCTAATATTGTGTTTGAAAGCAGCTGTAATACCAGGCGTACTTTGCTAATAAATCGTCACTCAAAGTGATTTCAACAGATCACCGAAGAGGCAATTAGCACGGATGTCAAAAGGAATCAATAACCCGTTTCTCCTCAGACCTCCAGAGTCTGAAGGAGCGAGAAACCATAATTACAGAAAAGCTTTTCACCTAATGACACAAGAAGCTATTTATTGATGGAGGAACATTTCCTCGACATCTGAACAGCAGCTTGTCAGTCTTTCAGTCAGCATAAAACCCGAGACACACATGCGCACACATTCGCACCAGTCTCAGCAGAGCTAATATTTCTCTACACTCAAAGATGTTATAGCTTACAGTTTAGCTCTAATGTACTTTAACTCCAAATGTCTCCTTTGCCCTCTTTTTTGCAGGGTAAAGGCTTCTCTTTATTTCCTAGCTGACAGCCCAGTGGATATCAATCCTGTTAGCAAAACTATGGCTACCCTATCCGGTACTTTAAATTACAGGTCAAGCGTAACGGAGAGGGTTTTAAAAGAATATTAAACAGACAACCAGCTCCTTCTGTCCAAGAAATTGCAAAGCAGGCACCATAATTTTCTGAAGTGACTCAACAGCTCTTGGTTTTGTGGAAACGAGTTGCACAAGCTCATAAGTGATCCATTTAATTAAAAACCTCAATAATCGCCTTTTTTTTCTTTTTTTTTTTAAAATTTCATTTGTTAGAAAAACAAAACAAAACGTGAGGCAGTGTTGGTAGAGGACATAAAGAACATTAACAGGAGGAGTTTCACGGATGTTAAGGTTGTTGAGAACACACATACACAGATGGAGAGGAGGAGAGAGGAAAGGGGGGTGGAGAAGAAAGTGAAGGTGGCATGTAATAAACAGATGGAGCGATAAGTTTAAGTGCTTTTCACCGTGGCAGAAAATTGAAAGATTGAGAGGCTGATGGGCGAGCTTGAGGAGCGCCATTTTGGATGACAACAAGGAAAAAATCAAGAGAAAACAGTGAAAATGTGCGTGAGAAATTAAAACAAAAAGAACAAGATAGTCATTAATAGTGACGAAGAAGAGAAGAGAAGACAGAGCAGGACTTTGTGGTCCCATGGTGCACTGGTGGTCAGGACATGTAGACCTGATTAATTAGCATTTCATTTGAATGTGATATGAGCAGAGAATGTAAACAAGGCTCCGGGAAGAGAACTGAGCAGTGGTTTGGTGTAGTGGCCACAGTTAAACCTGCATGGCCTGACCGAGTTTTCGGTATACACAGCACTATAAAATAAATACATATCCCTAAAACAAGGAGATTTAGCGAGCAAGATTTCTATCAACAGTTCATTTTGTGCCTTCAATAGTTCTGGACTGTTGGCCAGCTCAGTTAGAGAAGGACAATGTATTAATTTTACTATAAGCCCAAAAATGCAAAAGAATGAATGAATGCGTTTTCGTGTATGTACCAACGATTGACGACATCTAGAAAAACATGATCCGGAAATAAACTTATCTGGCAACAATTTACATGAAATTCACCAGTTTTCTCAAACTGGATCACAAAATGGGACTGCAATAGAGATTCATACAATGACACAAATTTAAACTGATGAGCAAAAGAGCAGTGAGGGAAATTCACCAACTTTAAGAGCTGTTGTTTTGTGGAAGTCATGACTTGACTTGCAGACATGAACTTATTGTGAAAACTTTGCTGTCCTTTAACGATTTCTCGATGTTGACTGACATTTAATTTGCATATGAAAATGGGATCATAGGGACTTGTGGGTCATATGATGAATCCTCGCCTTGAGAGATTACGATGCTGCTTTAAGTAACAGATATGACTGATTTTCTGGATGCTGAGATAAAGTTGGACAGTGTCTGTATGCACAGGACTGTAATGTCTCATCCAGACTGATGGGGTCTGCCTGTTACTGTGGGAAAAAATGTCCATATTGATATTGGACATTGGCCCATTTAAATTAATGAACTGTGTTTCTCTTCATTCGTAGTGATGCGTGTTGAGATTTATGAAGAGCAGTTCGTTATGAAAAACACCAATAATACACGGATGTCTTGACAATTAAAATATTCAGACAAGTTTCTTTTTATGCAGGATGAAACATGCAAATATGAGTTATCTTCAATGTGTAAATGACTTCGTATTGCAGAAGAGAGCCACTGGTATATACAGAGAGTGGCAAATTTTTAACCTAACACTCAGACTGGCTGATATAGTACTGATTACTGAGACAGTAATAGCTAACATTTTCAGAGTGCTGTTCAGCAGAAGTAAACAAGCAGAAAGCATCACCATTTTCACCTGGGAGCGCAGGAGCATTTAACTCAGATGATGCCATGACAATAACTGTCAAAACAACAACGATATTGTAATGTACAAACCAATGACAGTAAAAGCTCCTTCCCTGACACACAATCTGTGTTTTAATGAAACTTCTCCCGGTTGACAGCTGAGCCAGTTGGACACAATGCGGCATCTCAAACAATAACCAGTAGCAATTCCAACTGAGGAGGAAACAATCTCTCTTCATCAAAGCTGCTGGAGTGCACTGCCATAACATCATGCCACTTTAAAGGGATATTAAATTTTTTGTTGGATGCATTTGCACAAGTCTGTGTCAAAGTGCACAACCCACAACCCTGCTGATTCAGACAGACTATGGTGGCTATGGTGAAAAACCTTTTTGATATAACAGTCTCTCTCCAGGCCTGCATGACGCTGGGTGTCACCCGTGCGACTCCCACGCTTTCTCTCTGCTGAGCTGATTGTCACGGCTGGCAAGCCACCAGTGGCTTCTCATTACCATGTAGGATCACATCGCACCATTTAGCCGTTAGTCATTAATTACTGCTGCGCTGCCCTCTGCATGTCAAAGAGGAAAACACACACACAGGCACAAGAAGCTACGCACACACGCCACTCCGTCGCTGCAACAGCCGAGGCAGATTTACACTGCATGTCATCATCACATCGTTTAGCGCTCACTGTGGAGGACAATGCAATCAACATTCATCTCAGTGACACACGTTCATTTTACAATGTAAGACCCAAGGTTCGGGTGTATCAGTGTAATTCTCCATAACTGTCACTGAGGTGAAAATCGTTTGGCTTTAGCTTTGCCTCAACATTGTGCCACTGCAGAGTAAAACACAGCAACATCTGTCTCGTCTTTGCACAGCAACTCTGCATCGAGATTTAGTGAATTATTACTTTAAAAAGTAACAGCGACAGTAAAACTGTGTTTCACACTGTGATGGGGTGATCTGTACGGACCACGGGCCAACAACAATCCGTTGCACCCCTAATGATTGGTCAAACTTGCGGAACAGTTGCAGAGTTTGGACAAAATTGCAAGGTCACGCAGAATTCATGGGGATTGGTTGAAGTTGCATGAATTGTTGCGATCGCAACATCGCGAAATCCTGGAGGGCCTGGCTAGCTAGCAAAGGTGCATGTAAACAATGCAGGATTGTTCAGAAGTGAATGTAAACTTTGTTTCTTTTTAGCAAGCTTTCAGGGTTGATTTTGTTATCTTCGGATAGAGCCAGGCTAGCTGACTCCCCCATTTCTGGTCTTTGTGCTAAGGTAAGCTAATCAGCTGCTAACAGTAACCTTACATTAAATGGACATAAATGAGATTAGTATCAATCTTCTAATCTAACTGTCCACCAGAAATGTCCAAAAGCCAACTTTTTCTCTAGTTAGTATGGAGTTTCAATGAATTTGGAAAATCTGTGTTAAACAATGTTAATTCAACAACTTAAACAAATTCTAAACATTAGCATTTACAGCTCACCTTCAAGAAATTTGTATAAACAAACAAGTCTCAGGCAAAAAGATATGCCTGCGTGCCTGCTATTCAAACACATGTCGTCTTTCTTGTGTAAAGCTCTCCCCATCTGTCTGTGGAGACACCAACAACAACAGAAACGAGCTCATTCATCATCTCTGTTTATACGAATAAGCATGAATCAGAGATAAGCATCTCAGTGGGGAAACTGGACTGATGCAGCAGCAAACAGTAAAAGTGTTTCATTGTTTCATTATAAGCCAACGAATAAGAAAAACAGCTAGATATTTAATAGAAATAATTACAGAGGAAAGTGGGCGCTCATATATAATCAACTGACAATTTCTGTAGTATTTTCAGTTGAAATGTATGAATATTTTATAAAGAGTAAGAGTATAGGGCCTGAAGCCATGAGTCATGTTTCTTAACTGTTACTTCAGTCTATCAATAGAAAATTGGCAGCTATTGTAATAATCCTGGTACAGGCCTGGTGGGGAACCTTGGCCAACACGAATACCCGCCAGGCCGAAAAGAAAAATCTTTTTTTATATTTTACTGCCAAAAATAATGTCAAATATCCATATACTGTCCATATACTATCCACTATATTAATATAATATAGTTATATTATAGTTATAACTATAGTCTATTTACATGTAAAGTGATTTATTATTCTTTTTTTGCTAAACCTGCTGTCAGGCAGGTACAGGTACTGCCAGGAAGAAACAAGAACAGCTGTAAATAACGTTAATGTGGTATGACAGTGAGATATGGGCTCATACTAAGGAATACCCATATAGTAAATAGTGTAGTAAACCGCACTGTGGGACACGACAACATTCAACAGCCTCTTTGAGAAGACATCATAACATACAGCAGGGTTTTAACCCCTTGGAGCCAGCTCAGGGCAAAGTAATTAAAGACGGGGCAGTTTTGATCAGATGGGAATTGTGTAAATTGAGAATTTGAAACACTGTTATCTTCCCTTGACTGCAGCGCAAATTAGTATTTTGTCTGCAGCAGCATTGCGACACAAGGCTGTTTATTTTCAATTATCCCTGTGCCACGAGAGTTGAAAGCAATATTTTGTTTTTGCTTGTTCTCAGCAGATCATCCTTATGATTCGGTTTTCCCGCTGTACATCAATCCTCAGGACTCTGCAGAGTTCAAGAATCTGTGAACAAAAGACACTTTAAGGTCAATATGAGACCATGCTGATTGAGAGGAAAAAGTGGGATTAGATCTGGTTGGAATTGTTCCGCTATTTAAAAAAAAAAAAAAAGGGAAAATACACACAACCTTGGGGTTAAGTCACAATCAGTAAAGATAACAATGTTTCACTTGGTGTCCCTCCTACTGACTTTATAAACACAAAAGAGAAAGCAAATTCAGGGCTGCAACAGCTGGTTCTCATTGATTCATAGTACTAACTTTCTACCTCTCTGCTCCCTCCTCCACAAGGGCCATTGTGTATATTTATGTGTGTGTGTGTGTGTGTGTGTGTGTGTGTGTGTGTGTGTGTGTGTGTGTGTGTGTGTGTGTGTGTGTGTGTGTCTGTTTAGACCACATCAGCAGGATTAGTTGTGATCGGAGTTGAGTGACCCTGAGTTCAGTGCCAGTCCAAATAAATAGTGGAGGTGTTGATACTAACTCTCCGCAGCCCAGTGGAAGTCACACTGAACCAGACGTAACGACTTCCACAGACCCCTAATCCTGCTGGGGAATAGCTTCATCACATGAGCACACATCGCTTTTAACCCTCATTCATGTGAATATATGGGTTTAGAGACACCTGGACATGCACACATTTGCCGAAACCATAAATGTAAACCCAAACAAAACACTGACACAAATCTGATGTTTTACTGGTGAGTAGAGTGAGCAGAAAACCAAGTTTACCCCAAATCTAAGGCAATTAAAAGCAGAATACAAATTTGCATTTTCTACATACTGTGATGTTGATTACATTCACAAGGAAGCGCCATTTAAAGAGCATCTTGTATCTGTAAATTGATGTAGTTCCTATTAAACAAGATAAAGAAAGTAAAACAGGAGACTAAGAAGTGATGTTTCGACATAGATGTGTCAGACATACAACGCTACAAGATATCATCACAGAAATCACAGCATTAAAGTTATCTATAGGGTTGTTTTTGATTTTCCTGCAGGCTGTATCTAATTGTTCTAGGTGGTCAGGAAAGAACGGTTAAAGTAAAAAAAAACTTGCATCTTGACTTTGTAGGCTTTGATGTGCAGTCATGTTGACAGCATGTCAGACTGCATCTCTACAGGATGTGATGGATTAGTTCCTGTGGTTAGAGACATCATGTGGAGGTTGCAGTCCAACACTTTTTATTGGCAGATGAGACGTGAGGTCTACATCAAGCATCCACACGAGGAGAAGATAGATAATAACCAGACACACGGTGTGTATAATGGAAATAGAGATGCTCTGTATAAGAAGGTAGAGGAGTTCATCTCTGTGCCAGTGCTCACACTTATTGATTAAAACAGATCAGGAAAGACAGTATCACCCCTGAGGGTCAGCAGCTGATTAACCTCCACTTCTCAATGTTTTAATCAGCCACTGACCTCTAAAGAGCTAAAACAAGGAGCTCTGCCCCAAAGACTCTTGGTGGTGGTGATGGGGCTGCTGTAATGAGACAGGCTTCTAATGAACCTGGTCCCAACAGACTCTCATGCCACAAAGCAGTACGGCAGGAACTTTGTAAAAGATGCTACTTGCTTTTGGCAGTTAATTGAAAATCAAGGATGACGTCTCCATACGTGCTGATTTAAAACACTGTCAAATCTGTTACATTACACACAAGACCATACAGGCTGTGACATGGGATTGTTTGGTGGGGCGGCCTGTGCTGTGCTCGTTACATCCATAACAGAGTAGGGTTATCTCCTGACTTAAACTGAAGGAAGTTTCTGTCTCATGTGTTTTCTCTTTTTATCTTGTTTGTAGCAGCATGGCTCTATGGCTGTTAGTTGGTCAGTTAGTTTTAGTTAGTTTTGTCCAGACTGAAATATCTGAATAAATATTGTATAGATTGCCAATTTTAAATTTTATACATACATTCATGGTCCTCAGATGATGAAGTCTAGTGATTCTGGTGATCTCCTGTTGCAACCAGCAGGTCGACATTTGTGGTTTGGACTGTTATGTCTTCATGGCTATTGGTACGGAGAATCATGTCCACCTCGGGATGAATTCGGATAACGACAGCGATCCTTCAACTTTTCCTCTAGCGCCATTATAAGGTCAAAATTATAATTTTTGTCCGGTATGTTGGTGAATACCAAACATCTTCAAAACTTAGGACTGTCCCATCAGCCTCAGTTTTACTTTGTGTTAGAGTTAATTAGCAAATGTTAGCATCTAACACAGTAAAATAAACTAGATAACATGGCAAGCATTAGACCTGCTAAACATCAACATGTCAGCATTAGCCCTTTGCCATTATGGCCACGTTCCTTTTTTAAACTGAACCAAACAACGGCGGCATAATGTCATCCCAGTGTGTGATTTTAGATAGCATGCCAGAAGCAAATAAGGACTGATGTGTAACAGCATGTGTCTCGTCCGGCCATTTTATTACAGAGATGTTGATTTGGCTCTGTTCCTGCCTTCACTGCCAGCTTAAAGGCCCCCCCATGTTCATACCTTTTATACAGAACAGCGAGGCGAAATAACAGCGCAACATTCCCGCCTTGAACAGGCTGTATAATAGGGGCTACTGTCTTTGTTAGCATGTTAGCATGCTGACATTAGCATTGAGTGTGAAGCACCTCTGTGCCACAGTGTAGCTTCACAGAGCTGCTAGCATGGCATTAGTCTTGTTTAGTGACTTTTAACGAAGGGTAGTTAAATTAATAACCATCTAAGTCATATATGTACCACCAACTGTGATTATATAAATAGATTATACACATCCCTGCACTCTGATCTTTAAATATATCAATAAAAACATGAACTTTCCAGTATTGGTAAATATTATTTACAGGGACATAGACCCCTGAGACATGCTGCATTTTGCACACTGTTTTGAACATTTTAAAATAAAATTCAAATATTCACTTGTAAGTTGTAAAAGGCATCACACTGAGATAGAGGTACTTCTATTGAAGTCTTTGGCAATGTTTTGTTGTGTTTTTGTGCCTTTTACTCTAAATATAATCTATATTTGTATGTTTTAATAAAGTGTAATGAACAGATAAACAGGGCTATTAAACGCCATCCAACAACTCTTTCGCTTTTTATTTTTAAAGCTGAAAATGGTCACAGAGACTGAAGGAGAGCAATGTGGCCTGAGCTGTGACTATTTGCTGAAACACCTCTGCTGCTGCCTGGATTATGCTGCTCTCGCTCCTATATGAGCCATCAGATAAGAGGGTCTATCTAATTCATATTCTAATTAATATGGAGCCACACTTCCTGCTTCTCAGGGGCCTTAGGGGAGGACATCATTCATCAGGCATTATCTTGAGTCGAAAGGTTCCTGTTCACTCAGCCAACCATGCTCTTTCACACTCTGCCTGGCTTTCTCTCACACTCATCCCTTTGTCCTATCCCTTACCTGTCATTTTACAAATAATTAAAGCATGGGGAAGATAGAAATGAAGAATCAAAGATGGTTACTGTATGTGTGTGCTTTTGTGTGCAAAGAGAAAGATTGTGGAAAAAAATGCATGGAAGAGGATTTAAGAGCGAGAAGACAGCAGGATTCAAAAAGCTTCCAAATATTGCCTCAAGGGAGACGTCTTTTAGTCTATGTGGAAAACAACAGAGTAGATCATCAATTTTTTTTCTCAGTGTGGAGCACACCACATCTCACATCGTTTCCTTTTATTCATATTCACTTCAGCGCCTTTGATGCCATTAGAGTGGAATGAAATACATGTATATTTCAACAGCCTGACTTTGAAGAAAAATACAATAAACACAAAAACAAATCTAGAAAATTCAAAGGGAAGTTGTGCCACGCAGTTCCCCCTGCAGTGAAACCTACACCCACTAACCCATGAGAATTTTATATCTTAGACATGTGATGCTAAATGAGAACTCATACAGATTTCGAAGATGTGCTTTAACAACACAAGGAATGTACAAAGTGGAGGGGAAATTGGACAATTTAAGTATAATGCTAGGAAAACTTCACGGTTTGGGTTAAAGTGACTACTTCATGAAGGTTTAGGTGTCCTTTGACATTAAGATTACAATAAAACTGCTTCATGTCATTTGGAAACGAAACGGACAGTAGTGCCCCATGTCAAATTTGCAGGTGCAGCAACTGTACTGTAGTTATTCTAGTAGACACACACAAAATGTGAAGGAACAAAAACACGACGAATCATATTAGGAACTCCCACAGTAATCCAAAACTTCTGAATTACTGTGTCAGGATAGGTATTATAGCAATGCAGCAAAGTCTCAGAATCAGTGGCATCACATTGCCCGAGGACAAGCCACTTATCTGATACAGTTCACACACTACAGTGAAACTACTAGGGGGTAATGTGAGCAAGCTTGTTGGGTGGTAATCACAGCTCCAAAGACATGTCTTTAATCACCATATTCTTTGTAGGTTGTAAGAGCAAAGATGCTCCGAGTCTTTGTCTCTTATTTGAATGCCTCTTTGGCAGACACACAGTGTGTGAGAAGAGAGGAGGTGATCTGAGGAGCAGTGAGAGATGGAGAGTGGCAGCGCTAATACAAACTGACCAGAGGTGACAGGCAAACTGTGACCAGAGGGGAAAACACTCCTGAAGCACACACACATCCTTGTGCTCTCTCTTTCAGCTTGTCTGGTGTATAAGGAAATAACACACACTCTTTATTCAGGGTGGCAGCGAGGTGGCTTTAGAGAAGCCACTCTTCAACAGGAGCACTCGGGGTGAAGTCTCCATGTTGGCAGACATCCACCCTGCTTAAGAGTCCCTGAGCAAGACACTTCAGCTCTGTGCACCAGGTTAACAGAGCTCACATTAACAGCTGCCGTTTATGGTTAATTATACAACATTTACTGCTGATGCTGCATTCCGATTGGAAGCAAAACACTGCAAGTGTTCAGAATCGAAGGTCGCAGAATATTTGTACCTAGCTACTTGACCGAAGTCTCCAAATTAACCAAATTGGCACTGACTAAAAAGCTTTCATTGCAACAAAGAGACACCTACAAGTAATTATTTGTCGAAAAAACTGGATAGCATTTCAATTTAGATATTCTGGTATGTTATGAGAACTGATGACTAGATTAACCTCTTCTAACATTTCTGCCACTTAAAACACTGTTGGAGTGAGACAAACTTGAACACATCCAGATAAACATCTACACTAAGCTCTGAATTTTAAGATTTAACAAATGATGCTGGAAAGAGGCAAAAGGATGCTGCTTAGCAACGGGACAATATTTTATTTATTTATTTATTTATTTTGGCCGAGGACCAAAGAAAATGTATCAAGACAAACCCAAAGCTTGTGTCTCTGCCTTTATCTCTCTGCCTACGGCCACATCACAGCAGTGCCACTATCTCAGATTCTTTTCATATGTTATTCTTTCTTTTTCCTAAACCATTTAAAAGAGGCAGGGACAGAGATAAAAGGAAATGTTCAATCAGTTCCGTGTGGACTTACTGGTGAAACTTGAGCGAAATAAGGGATTTTATATGGAGGGAGGTTGAGGCAGTGTTAGGTGATGCTAGTTAAATATAATGAAATGTATGTTGTCTTTCATTTTATATTAAGTATAGTTAATTAATTTATATGCATCTGTCAGTGGGTGCATGTGTTCCACATTTACTATTTCTTCACTCTCACTGCACAACTATAACAAGTCAGTTGTGTCTGCCAGATTTAACTTTCTGAGAAGCTAATCAAAAAAATCACTAGTTAGTGTGTCACCTTGAAAAAAAGAGTTCGGATAATTATTAGCAAGTAACAGATACAGACTAAAATGTACTGTATTCTAATTTCAATCAAGACTGCCATTCCATCGGTTAATATATTTAGAGATATAAATTAATATATATTTCTGATATACATTTAATAACAAACATTGATGGTGAAATAGTGAGGTAAGGTGTCACATTTGTTGTCAGTGTTCAGTTGTCCTACTGTTGAAGTGGACATTGAGGTGGACCAAGTGACACAGATGAAGCCGTCAGTGCTCTTGCTTTACCCACCGAAAGTAGTTTTAATTCACGAGGAAACAAGTTTATAGTTACTGCTAAGAGTAGCCAGTGTTACAGTGGTGGCAGCGGGTTTGTGGACTGCCTTTTGCTGTTTTTTTGCTGGAGAATTTACAAGCTAACTGTCTGTGCTACGACAGTGCCTTCTTTTCTCTACTCACTGTGGACTGCTACTGCAACAAGCTAGCACTAGTGACTCGGTCGGTGTAGTGTCGGAATAAAATGTCTGTCAGACATTTACTCATCAAGATTACAACAAAGGATGACATATGGGAATAACAGAGGCTGACACAGTGGACATAATTTTGCTCTCTTTGTGGAGAGGAGCGAGTTTCCATTCACCTTTTCATTTGCGCATAAAATAAGTGAAAATACCCCCCCCACCCCAAAAAAACCCTCAAAATATCCTAAAAATGGTTTGTACACTTGGTTGAGGTTAGAATGTTGGAGTATTGATAAAAACAATATGTCACAAAGTGTAATGGAAACAGACTTAGCGAACGAATCATGACATACATGGCACATTTGACTTAAGTGATGCTTCCTGCTTCACCGAAGAGATGAAAAGAAAAGAAAACAAAAAAATGTCAGATCTGCGTGGATGAGTGATGAAGCTGTAACCCTCTTTAAATGAACACATGAAACAAACATGAATTCCATATTTCTGTGATGTTTGTCATCACGTTTCACCCTCTTCTTTTGCAATGGTTAATGGCACCTGGCTGGACAACAAGCACCACCTACTGCTCATCTGGATTAGCTAACTCCTAATATTTATAAAACGGCAGGGCATGAAAACGTGCATAAATTTGACTCTTTCTTTTGACGGTTTTATGAAAATTGGGTTAAAATTTGCATTCAATTTGGATGGAAACCTGTCTACGGAAAGCTGCTTACTCATTTTTAAACTTTCATATCAATTCAGTTGAACTGTGTGTCTCAAAGGAAAGAAGCAAGCTCCTATCTACAGGTGTGCTGGGATTCAAATGAGCGGTTATTAAAACTTTCCCCTTGTGTGCACATCTCTATGAGCATAAAAGATAAAATCATAATATAGCAAATCAAGCTAGCTCTTATTCCAGGGCTTCTCCTCCTGCTGGTTCCCTGCCAGCCCTGTAAGTTGACTCCAAAGAACACAAAAGGAAATCTAACAATAAAATCATAAAATCCTGCAGAGAAGATTTGAATGGGAGTAATCCCCTCCCAGAGCTAGTTTTGAGTGCTTTCATTCTGTTGGAAGTAGTACAACATTTCCTGCAGGTCTGTTATTTTCACTGCCTCGTCACCTCAAAACACCACCTTCCAGTCAGCACACACATTCGCACACATATGTACTTTTGTTTTCATTTCTCTCAGTCTGTCTGTCTGATACACACACTTCCTGTGGCTTTCCTTTAGCAGCTTCTGACAGGTGGTCCTGCAGGGCCCATCTCAGTTGGCAGTGGGCTACATCTCCCACAAAAGGCTCTCCATCTGGGTCAAGTCAGAGAATAAAAGGCCTCTAAGGAGGGAGACACACACACAATGCAAGCACAGAGGCTAATCTGAAATTGTGTGTCAGCATGCCTGAATTCTTCATGGGTCTGTATATGTGAATGCATACGTTCATCATGGCATGCGTCTTTGAGTGCTGGTTTTATGTCTCTGACTGTACTGTATATCTGCATGTGTTGTGCATTTCAGAGTCTACAGGAACACTTGCAGTTGTAATTAAAACCAAGAGCCTGGAGAAACAACAGTTTCTTCACAGCTCCCTAATTACACAGAACATCAGGCAGCAGTGGAAGCATTTAGATCGGCAAATTGGGGAATTCACATACTACATTATATACAAAATGTAATATGAATTTGGGTGCTCGCCTAATGTGAATTCTATGACTTTCCCGTTTCTCCCTAGATCCCATAGGAAGTATCTTTGTGCTTTTGTCTAATTCAGACTGAATACCATTTTGATATCACTTTATGAATCAGACATTTCCTTCTTGTTTTTCTTGGGGGTAAGGATTTGTTTTGCCCTTGTGGGGGCATATTTTGGACATGGGGAGTCAGGTACACAATATGCAGCAGTTTAGATGGTTTAAGTCACACAGACTGTTGCTACACACCAGAAATGGATGCTGCCATGTTCCATTTTGCACAGTCTACATAACATTGTTAGAAAGAAAAACAGGGTAATAAACAAGGAAAAGGAATTCATTAAAAATTTACATTAATGGACAAACGATAAAATGATCAGTATATGTCAAGAACACACGAGACAGTGTACAGTTGGAATAAATAACTCTCCAATAAAACCCTCTCAACCCATAGGAGCATTTAATGTTTCAGTTGTTCTGAAAACTCAATAAATCGCCAAGTATCGTTTTTCCACTCACAGCAGGTTTAGTCCACATTTTGGCAGGCAGTGTTTATACAATGACAGTTTGCTTGTTAAGAGAGCAAAACTGCACCAGCACTTTATTATCACCACACCTGTGTTATTATCTTTTTTTGCACTCATGAATGCATCAGCACCTTCTTCTATTATGCGTTTGGTTTTTAATGTTCTCTCTTTGTTTTTAATGTGTATCTCTGTTTTTAGTATGTGTGACTGATCTGAGAAGAGAATGGCATTTCGCTCTCATGTATGCTGAGTGTATATTATGGGAGTGACAATAAATAATAAATAAATATTTTAAAAAATATATGTTGCTAATCATAGTGTGCTGCCTATAGCAGTGGTCAGTGTAGTATGTTCCTTTTTTTCTGGTCTGCAGGAACAGCAGTATAATGTAGTCTGGTGCTCTATCTCTAAAATACTTACTCAGCTATCCAGCCATCTCAGCGTGAACAGTAAATGCACATGTGAGCACAGGCATGGGCGTCTGTGGCTCGGAAGGTTGGTGGTTCGATCCCCTGCAGTCTACATGTCGACGTGTCCTTGAGCAAGATACTGAACCCCAAATTGCTGTGAGTGCATGTGTGTGTGAATGGTTACAGCTTCTGATGAGCATGTGGCACCCTGCAATGTAGTCACTGCCACCAGTGTATGAATGGGTGTGAATGGGTGAATGCCTACTTGTAGTGTAAAGCACTTTGAGTGGTCAAGCTGACTAGAAAGGCGCTATATAAATACAGGACATTTACCATTTACTGAGCTGTGACGAAAGAGCCAGTGATTGTGAGGGTTGACTGAGGCAGCTGATGCCAGTGTGTAATATACTGAACTACAGCTATTTTATTCAGAAGTAAATATAAACTAGAATGACCGCCTCATGGTTGTATGCCTCCGCACACCAGTGAAGTTGCAGTTTACAACAATGTCTGCCCAGACTCATACAATATATGTAGTGACTGATAGAGAGCTTGGTAACATACAAAATCAAAGAGCTTGTGGTGACTACAATGCTTCAAATATGGATGTTGCTGTAAAGAAGCTCTAAATTCTGAAATATGGATTCTTCACACACATGTTCAACCCAGCAGCACAGAAGATCTGAACAATCAGCACAGTTGGTGTAACATGTTGTCATAATTAGCATAGGAATTCTTGAGTTATGACTAAAGATTTGTTTAATAGACCACAGTGACCTTGACCTTTAACCTCTGACCAGCAAAATAATAATAATAATAAAAAGAATTGTCCAAAGCAACAGATTTTTCTACAGGATCACTGTGATAGTAACAGCAGATGTTAACTAGTGAATCTGGTGTTTATGTTGGATATTTTTCTCTCTTTCAGTAAAAACCCTGACAACCATTGCAAGTCATTGTGACTGAGACGGTTATTGTGAAAATGCACAACAAAGGCAATATAACATTAATGTCTTTAAGGAGATACATACTGTAGTTGTGTACTATACTGCCCCAGCCCTCACTCCATCCATGTGCTTCTTCCTGACATCAAAGGTCACACGTCTGTGGAAGGTGTTTCCCTGTCCCCAGCTATATCAAGCACTGCGTGAGCGGTGAGTAGGCCTGCCAGGGCTGTATAGTAGAGCCTACGGTCATGTCGCAGTATCAACTCACTCAGCCGTGAAATATGGCTGACATGACTGTGTGCAAACCACAATTACGTCTCAAGTCCCTGACAAGTGACCACAGAGCATTAGTTATTCAGTCAACTGTGGAAAATAAGCTGGTGGACCCTACCTCGAATGCCTCCATTTGCCCAAAACACGATCATTCCAATGTCACACACAGTTCTAACGCAAAGAGACCGGCAGGAATGTGACAGGAGAGAGAGAAAAGGAAGCCTATTTGTGCTTCTTCTTAACAATAGTATCATTTTGTAGCTATGCTTCTCGTTTGAATGGCTGCAGAGACTTTCTTATCACCTACTGTATGGTATTATCATTATTACTATTATAAGTTGCCAATGTGGCATTTGAAAAGCAAGATATGTTTTGCACAAACTACAAAAAGAATGCCTTTTCATCATTTTCTTTTTCATCATACATAGATTTTCCTCTATGTGTGTTTGTATGTGCATAACAAACCGGATGATATGGAATGTAACTGGCACATAATGTGTATGAATTTACCGCATGGCTGGAGTTGGATTCACCTATAGTAAAACACTAGTACAGTAAATTATCCTGTCAGTTTACCTTTTTAATGATCATCTTCACTGCTACCTTCTACAGTGCTGCAGGTACATGCCAGGGTATTGTTGTTTTTGCTTTAGATTTAAGCTTCTCTAAAAACACGTTTGCATTTACATTTACAGTATACTGTACGCTCTACTACAATAAATAATCCGCTGTGGGAGCATTAAAAGAAAACCAAACCACTGAAGACTAAAAGCTGCAGTTTCTCATCATTGTGCTTTTGTTTCCTATTAGCTATTCATTAATTCAAGATTTAATGCTAACCCCAGATGACATGAAGGTGGTGGGCGTACAAACCAGAAAACATCCCTTGTTTACTGTATGTTCACAAAGCAAGAGAGATTTTTTTAAATACTCCCTGACATCATATGTCTAATTCATATCTGTTTACAGCAAGCACCACATCCCACAGTTATAGTTTTGTTTCAAGAAGCCACGAAAGATTAAACTGACTGTGTGCTTTCATGGAAATAGCCAACAGAGAAACGGAAAGGGACATCAAAATGATTTAGTATTAAGGAGGAGTCCAACATTGTCTGTCTGGGGCCAAAAACCAGGGGCCCAAAGCCATAAGTTAGACCACTTATAGTCAAGGCAGGGTCTGGAAAAAACACACACAAACCAATCCCTGCAGGCCACAGAGCCAGGAAGAGAGGCTGCTAATGGGCTAATTTCACTCCCACTTAGAGGATTAATTTGTTCATTTAGGTCCATTTGAAAGGCAAAACTATTGGAAGGCAAAACTGGGTTGGACAGACAAACTGTCTCCACCTTTATTGTGGGTGCACAAAGTATTAATAACCTCATTAACTGAATGACAAAAAAAAAATGACAATGTCATTTTGATTTTTTTGTTGTTGGGATGTCTGCCTATAAATCTTTATTCCACCAGTGTAGAGATGCCTGTTTCCTCATCTCAATCAGTCCGTGTTCTCTCTCTCATCAGCTACAGTAATATTTATGGCCTGCCAGGGTCACAGGCTGCCACAGAGAGCACCTCATAAAACCTTTCTCCAATGTCCTGCTGGCCCCACTGCAGTTATGTGATCATAATGGAAAGTCTACGGTTATGATGTGTACGTGCGGTGATTTGTGTGAGTTGTTAGCTTGATATTTGGAGATGTGAGGAGCGTGTGTGAGTGAGTGAGTGAGTGAGTGAGTGAGTGTGTGTGTGTGTGTGTGTGTGTGTGTGTGTGTGTGTGTGTGTGTGTG
>JBBPCS010000130.1:15815890-15834629 GCA_037974645.1 Hollardia meadi
GCAGACAGCTGCTGAGCTCCGGGGAGCTTTCGGACAGAGGGGCGGGGGCAGAGTGGAGCTTCTCGAGGAATAAACACAACGAGTTGCATCAGATTCTGTTCGGATCCGATGTACTTTACTTTGAGAACGTACAGAAATATAGCGAAGAGAGAGTGGACAGAAACAACTGGCTGCTCAGAATCGCACTGAACTCAGACATACATGCCATCCGTGCTGCGTGAGGCGAGAGCAATGCCCCCTGATGACGTAGCCACTCCTACACTCGACTGACCAATCCCGCAACTTCTTAACTTACTCACTCACTTACTCACTCAGTCAGCCACAGAGCAACCCTTAGGGCTGGCCCTCTGCGGTCCAGCCAAAAATTATGTTAAAGGTACCCTGTAGAGATTTTTAAATTAACATTCATTTTTACGTTCAGTGTTTCTCACCATGAACATATTGTGTGTATCCTTGGGTTACAACTAGCTTACATCAGGTAGCTTCTTCACTGCCTTTTGAAATCATTGTCAGCGATTACTTGCATCCTTGTGCGTGTACACTCACTTATCAAAACATTAGCCTACTCTATAGTGCCAGTAGTGGCAAAAAGATACTCCAGAGTGGTCAAGCCCTAAAGAGCCTATAAGATGAGATATTGGGTAATTTGATGTCAGTGTGTATCATTTCGTGTGATTTTCAAATCCAATTATTTTCTATGTTAACAGAAGTCTGTTTTAGAGCTAAAATGTATCACAGTGGATCTGATTTCAGCCTGTAAGTAAACATAATCATCTACAGACTAACACAGTATACACAGAACAGAGGCAATAACATGCAGAGAAAGGAGGAAAGAGGAGAAGCAGAAAAGCGAAATGAGAAGAAACCTCAGAGGGGGCAGGAGGAGGCCAGTGAGTGGCCTTGCTTTACAATAAGAGGATTAGGACGGAGTCCGATAATCCTCCCACAATTCAGCAGGACAACGGAGTGAGCTCGCATCTCATTCAGCCCTCAAAGTCTCATCATTAAAATTAGGCTAATTAGCAGCTAATCCTGACCACTGTTTTTGAAGACAGGGTGAGAGAAGGGCAGCATTAAGAAAACTTCAACTTTCTTAGCAGTAGTTCAACTTCGATATGAACCTTGGTTATTTCTCTCAAATGTTACATGAAATGATGACCTACTTAAAGCAGTTTGTCAAGGTTTTGATTTTAGTCACGATTTGTTCTGCATTCTAACTTTGTCATTTCTGTCCTAAATATATACATTTTACTAACAGTATCCCTCAGTGTGCTCCTTTGTTGTTTTACTTGGACTTCAATAATCAGTATCAATAATCAGATATTAGTTTTGAGTTATCTGTACTATTAGAGCCAAAATTAAATATAAAGTGTCTGAATCATCTCCTGTAGCCACAGCTGCAGAAGTCTTTCCCAGATCCAATTTTATATACAGCAGAATTCTTTTAGTAAACAAACTGAGGCCAACAGTTTCCACGCTTAGGAAGACGGAAACTAAATATAGAGATCTATATTTTGACATGGTAACAAGATGTCTTTGTTAAACTTTTCTTTTTTTTCCCCTTGCATGACGATGATAAACATTATTGTTTATGGCAGTGTCCCAGTTTCCAGAGGATCTATAAAAGCTGTTCTCCAGGTCAGGATTTGGGTGGCTATGTGAGAAAAATCACTCAGGGCAGAGTAGCATGCAAGAGAACTCTACCTGAGAAAATTAAATTATTTTACAGCCAAGTGGTGCAAGAATGTTAAATGGAATCAGAGAAGCTTGTTAAGGTGACTGAAAACCAAGAGAATAAAAATGCAGTTTCAGCATGTAAAAACAATGAGGAGAGACTTTGATCTGAACACCAAATAAAGAAAACTAGTGATACAGTGAATCAGAGATTGAGTGGGTGAGCTAAATAGTATAAATGATGAAAATGAATTAACCAAAGCCATAATTATGAAAAAATGATTTTCCCCCCTAGATTTGATTCTCAGGCATGGTGAGAGTGACCAAAATATCTTGTTCAAAATTTTCTCAATTGACTTTTAAATGGTGAGAACCAAAACTAGGGGTAAAAGTGACCCACAACCCTCAAATTGTCACACAGCCAGCCCAAACGACCCCGGAAGAACAGAGAGCACAGCATACCCGACGAGGAGTCGGAGGATTTTAGAGCAAAAGACCAACCATCAGGGGTCATAGACGCACAGTGAGGTAAGCGCAGCTCCACAGGCTTCAAAAACTTGAGGCCATGAGGTCCACACATCACCAGAGGACTGAGCAGAGTCTCTCCTGTAAACACAAACACAACATGGTTAGAAACTTAACTCGGGACAACTGAAAGTAAAACTGATCTTGAATGTGTGTTTTCCCCTAGAGTGTTGGTAGGTAGTGCTCACTCGTCCTCACTTGTGCTCTGAGCTGTCACTATCAAAAAAGAAGATACGGTACTTATGGCAAAACGCAGCAAGAGCAATGAAGGCTGACTATAATACAGCCTGCAGATGACAGCTGGATTAAACTAATGTTGAGTCTAGACTTTAGTTAAATAAAAAAATCAGTTTAATAGTAATAAAAAAAGAAAAAAAATCCTCAAATTAAAGTGTGAGAAACAGATGGTGTGTCTCTCCTACACAGCAGCCATGTATAGGCTCTGTTCGTTGACAAAGTAACATCACAACGTAATTAACAGCTCTCACATTAAATATCGACACTAGGGTTGGGCTGGTTTAAAAACCGGTTTAATATTGAGCCATAGACCGGACCGGACTGGTATACCGACTTTTAACAATAACGCTAGTGACTCAGCCGCTCCCGAGTGGAACATAGAATAAGAATGTTAACGGCATCACAACCCATCAGAACAACTGTAACAACTGTTTTGCATTAACTTTTTTCACAGTGCAATTACTGAAGTTTTTGTCAGGTTAAAAAAAGCCAGTTTAACATATGCTGGAGGGAGTATAACCAACACCTGCTTGTAATGGTATTCTGGTTAAAAATGTAAATCAAATTTTTAAAAAGTAGTGGGTTACCAAAACAGATTGATCAGGTTTTCTTTAAAATTTGTAACATTTTAACCCACCAACCAATGAATTTTATTATTTAAACCTGCAATAACAGTTTTTTTTTGGCCACGTTGTTGTGAAGTTGTGACCACATTGACATTTTATCACCTTTATTTGATATGCTGAATTTGTTAGCAAACAGTTGCTTATTTACACATCCAGCAGTCATGGAGCAATCCTGGTAAATTTCCAATATTTACACTTTAGCCAATTTTTGGTCTCAAACAGCTCCTGAGGGAAATATCTGTCTCTTTAGCTGCTAAATGCCCATGAACTATATCCACCAGCCAGTTGCTGTGTCCGTCTGCTGTTTAGTGCTGAACAGGTAGAATACAGTGGGTTTTATGGAGCTTTTTCACTGAAAACAGCTGCTTGACTTCCAAAAAGGGGCCTATAAGAAGCAATGACAGTGAACCAAAATAGTAAAATTGTAGCTGGACAGCTAAACAATGTGCTGAACTTATTTAAAGCTCTATAAAGGCGAGGGGAGCTGCAGATTACATTGTCATTCTATACATTTCATTATAAAAATGCTTTAAGTAAATCATCTTATAATTAGCAGGCACAATCCTACTTTTGATCCAGCAGATTTCCCCAAATCCTCATGTTATCCTTCCTTCTTTGAAAAGTTACCTTTCTCCTTGTCGAGTGGTGGCAGGATGCTGTTGTCTCTGCAGACTTTGAAGTAGATCTCCTGCTCCACACCATCAGGGATGGCACCCTGTGGAATAATTATGCTGACTCCTGTCTCAATGGAGCTCAAGACGCCACCGTTGGAGTTGAAGATACCTCGAGCTGTTGCAACCACTGTGTGGCCCTCATCTTCATCCTCGTCATCATCCAGGGCACTGGGGCTGGGAAACAGATAACCTATACCATCAACTTCTCATATTCAACGGAATGACTTAAGATTTATTCTCTAGTCAGGCTGTGTTTGTTACCTCACAGGGATGGCCTTGGGTACTGCGTTGATGTTATTGTGCTGGTGTTTGGAGCGGTGGTCTATGGTGCGTGTGAAAGTGTCTAGACCACTGTCATGGTCTGTGTTCTGGGGCTGTGGGGGTATATGGGGCTTCAATGGGCTGGAGCTCCGGCCCTGTTTAAAATACAAGAGTCAAGTGTTATATATGGTACTGTATAGCATGGCCACTGAAAATTCACGATTCTAATAGGTTAAAAAGTGCGCATTAACTTGGTCACTAACAGTCACCAGAGTGTATAACCAGACACCTATGACATGTGTTTGATTGCAGTTCTAAATCAACAAGCCAAAGCACATATGTGCGGCCCAATCAATTGTGAAATATATATATAAAAAATAATTGAACCTGTACCCATTACTGAAGAATGTTCTCTTTGTTTTCTCAATAACAGCTGATTAAATATGGCAATTTAAAGGTGCAATTTGTAAATAAAATAAAGCCAGAATTTGAAGGTACCTCCAATATACAGGGGGCAGCATCTCACCAGAGCAACTGCTAACTGCTGTCACTAAACTGTCTGGTGTAGTTATCTTTGGCTGCGTAATTATCTTTGGTTGCAGCTATAGCGACTGTTAGCTTAGTTAGCAGTGGAGCTAGTGGCCCTACTGCTAACTGAAGACTGCCTAGATCGCAGCCTTGTATTACAGGGGGAGTCACTGCGGGCAACTCAACCAGGCTTGACAGCCTCTGACACTGGTGGAGGCCAGTTTTACAACAGAGGATACTGTACAGAGGTGATTTACAGCAGCTACGACAAGGACTATGACTTTGGGGCCAACACGACACAACAAGCGGGGACAGCTTTTTGAACATTTTGAACTAAAATTATGGCAATATCTTACAGATTGCACTTTTAAAATTTGACTTTTTGTCTAAACTAGATTACCTTGTTGTCTTATGTTTTTGACAAAATCTGAGGGCTTACAGTTAACGGCATCATCAATTACATATGTCATCTATTTATTATATTTTGATTGAAGTCCACAACAGTGTAGCCTCCATTTCATCATTATTCATTTGATCCTGTGTCCGATTTAGTGCCACACTAAACTAACCACTGGCCAACATCTGCTTACCTTTGGAGCAATCTCAGTCTTGTCATTGGGCAGAAGGTTGTGGTTGAACTTAGGACTGTCGAACATGCGTGCAAAAGGCTTAGCCGGCGTGGTGTAGGGCTTGGGTGCATAGCGGTTGTAGCTGGATACTGGTGGAGCCCCAGTGTTAGTTTTTGGAGGCTGTTCACTGGTGCCATTAACTGGAGACTTCTCAGGGAAACTCTTGTGAGGCAGGAAGTTGGTCTGGACAGTGTCCTCCCGGGCAAGAGGCTTGACTGTGAATGGATGGAAATGATGTACATTTTGGCACACACAGCAGGCAATGTCTCTCAGTAGACAAAGTCTGATACAGAACATCTTCATGTGACCAAAGACTTGTATAAGATGAATTCCTGACTACTGTTTCATTTAAAGATTAATTTTTACCTTCAGGTGCAGGTTTTGGCAGTGTGACCGGTGGCAGAGAAGGCACCACCTGGGGAATTGGTTCATATTTTTTCTCCACTGGACTTGGTTTCTCCACTGACTCCGTCCTGTATCACAAGATCAAAACCATCAATTCGAGATTCACAGTAAAAATGAGCAAGACATAAATATAAAAACCACAAAGGATGTTTAAGATATTTGGAAAAGACACATTAATATCCTAAATCTATGAAATTTAAGAGGAAAATGTTTCATTAAAGCATTATATTCAGATTGGTTGGGAATGTGGATGGAAGTGAGCTCACCTGGGGTAATTGTGGGTTGCTTGTGCTTGTGGCTGGGGTTTGTTGGGGCCGGCCTGGAGCTTGTCAAAGTAAGACAGCTGTTTCCTGTAGTAGTCCTCGTCCTCATCGGGGTCGTAATGGTTGGAGCGCACAATGTCATCAGCTACGTTGGTCTGAGGCTTCTGAGGCCCTGGGGCTCTGAGTTGGAGCAGGTTAAATGCAAGGCAGAGATGAGAGCAAAGCAGAGGAAGAAGAGTTTATAATGACAAATGGCCAAAATGAAGGCGTTTCAGCTAATTGGCCATTGAGGTGAAAATTCAAGTGACTAATTACACAATTTATTTCAATATTACCCCGAGAAATCAGGATGAGTGAAGACATTTAATGTAGCATGGACTTACCTAAAGGTCTTCTCTTGATCCAGGTTGCTCAGGGAATTTGCTTTAGGGATTACACCACCTGCTTTCAAAGGTAAATCAGCTGCCTACAGTAGCACAAGGAATGAAGCTCATCAGTCAGATAAAAAAAAATTGAGTGTTCACTTGTAATGTGATAATTTCTCAAGAAGTTGAAAAGACAAGAGTACAAGTTAAGAACAACTATTAAATACTGTAACTGTATAAGCTGCCTTATGTAATATATCTGCCAAGCCAAACAGTTTACCTTGTTCCCAGATGAGTCCCCTGTATCTCTGGCTCTGTCCATGGACACAGAGCGTTTGTTCTCAAACATCTTGACCCTTGTCAGGACTGACTGTGGCCGCATGGCGGGGTCATCTTGTTGCTCATCTCTGGCAGGGACAGGCTTAGGAGTGTCCACAGGAGAAGGTGAGGGGGCCTCTGCTTTGGGAGGTGGTGTGGGGCTGGTTTCAGAGTTCACAGGAATAGGGTCATACTGCTGAGGTTTGTAGATCTTTTGTTGCAGTGCTGGTCCTTGGTTATAGGCAGGCCGCTGGGCAGCAGGGTCTGGGGAACGGGCAGCTGAGGGGTACGTGCTCAGGTGAGAATCCTGGTCGTAGTGCAGTTCAGGCCCTGGAGCAGGTGGTGGAGGATCATCATAACGGACGGGCCCTGGACCAGTTGGTTTACCGTAGCGAGGCCGTCCGTCAAATCCTTGCTGAGGTGGGGGCTCGTCATAGCGGAGCGGAGGGGTGTACTGGGAGTCAGGGCCGTCACTGTATGGAAAACGGGGGTCATAGCTCTGGGAGTTGGCAGTAGAGAGCGGCTGGCTGTAGGGGTTCCATTGTTGCTGGTCATAGTGAGGCACACTGTTCTCGTAGGGCAGGTTAGAGTCATAGTTACGGTACTTTGGTTCTGGGTAACCACCTCCGCTGCTGACATCATACTGACTGGGTGGGTGGTCGTAATCTCTGTATGGCTGGTCAGGGTGATATCCCTGCTGAGGGTTGTAAGTCACAGGCCTCATGTTGTGACTGATTCTCCCTGTGTTGTCTGTGTTGTATGGATCCTTTTGAAATATCTACCGAAAAAGTACAAAAGAAAGAAAAAGTTAACAACTGCACAGGAGCCACTAACATACTGCACAAGCATAAAATATGTGATTTGAAAAACTGGACATACACAAAACAAAATCAGTTAAAGCAAGAGAAAAGGAGAATATTAAAACAAGTCTGTGAAATTAATTGCAGAAGAGGAAACGAGAAGGAAAAGACCTGAAATAGAGAAACTGAGAGGGAGGGGTTACTGGTCAGATAATATATTAAATAAAAATCACAGCAAGGCCAAACACTCTTTGTAGCTTAAAAACATCACAATGTATTACTACAACCCCAAATTAAATGCTAAAATTAAAAAAAGAATGGCACAGTTGATTAAAAAAATACAACAAAACAATGGGAAGCATTTTTCTTGTCGAGGGTTATATGTCTATAAATAATTTAGCTTTTTTTTTTTTTGATGCAAGGGAAAATGTCACCCACTGTCTTGGTGCAATTATAAAGGCAACTTAAACATCCACAGCAATATTTACCATTACAAGCACATTGTACAAAAAACATATTTAAAGTCCTGATATTTGAGAAGTAACCATTAATCATCCATCCATATCCCCAGATTTCTGTTTAGGTGGCCTTTATTACTTGGCCATGGCTACATTTCAAAAGCAGGACGAAGATAAACATGGTTGGATACTATGGTTGGAAAATTAATGGCTACTTTTACAAGGAAACAATCCATTCAATCTGCACTGATAAGCAGAGCACAAACCGATCTACTTCTAGTGGTTAACAGAGAATAAGGCAAAACATGTAACAGCCATGCAAAGAGGATAAGCAACAGTAAGAGCCACAGGATTTCCACTGCTCCTCTACATGTAGGCATATCAGCGCAGTCATTACCTCCAAGCCCACTGTTGTTTACCAACATTTGCTTGCACTCTGGCACGTGCACACACATACACACTGGCTCACGCACAACAACTCCTACACACACACACACGCACACACATCTCTGTCTCTTCTGGGCAGCACTGTGGTCAGCGGACATGCAGGGCGGAAGGACAGAGATAGAGAAGCGTGGCAGCACGAGGTAGGTAGGTAGACAGGCAGCAGCAGCAGCACAGGAGGTCAGCCAGATCAGACTGAGCTGAGCTGGGCCCGGGTCACGGAACGTCCAGTAACGGTCAGATGGATACCTTTGGTTCTGAACTGGCCTGTCCAGACTGTAGAGGTTCTGGTGTGATGCTCTGAGGAGCTAGCTCAGCTGTGGGCCTCCTAAGCGAGCCAGCCTCAGGGTTGGGGCTTGGCTGGCTGTGGGGAGCTGCAGGAGCCTCGTCAGGGCTCAGACCCCCTACAGTTTTTACAGTAACGTCGACAGCAGGGGGCATTGTCTCATTCAGGGGCTCAGGCTGCTGGGGGATGCTAGGGACGGCAGCGGCCTCTGCTTTCTGTGAAGTGGTTCAGAAATGTTTAATAACACGCGCTAACACACTGTGGTGCAGTACTAACAAGTGCTAGCTTCACATCCCTTGTACAACGATCTGCTCCTCACTTGTGCCTACAGCCTACACAAATTTAAACAGCCAATCACCTGCCTTCGCATTTAAAAATAGCTATAAATCAACCAATGGCATGTGAGAGTTAGGAATTAGCAGCAGGACAAGTTTTTATCGTTAGAGTATTCTAATTTGATTTTAATGCTACGGTTACAATACAGTAGTTTCTTTTTTTTGCCCCTTTTATAATCATTAACACATCATGAGACGAAAAAACGCTTGGATTTGGGTATCACAGCAGCCAATCAGGTTTTGACGAATACATTTCATAGGTACACTGGATTAACACTGGCATTTCCAACATGCACATAATACTTTCTTGTGTTGTAGCATCACAGTCCCAATCACAAGTAAAACAAAGGTAGGAAGTGCACATAGGTGAGTACTGGTACAGACACTTGGACAAACATAAGTTTCTTTTCCAGTGACATCATCAACAGTCATACCAATAAGACAGCTTGTGGTAATACAAGGAGTACAAGAGTAACAGCAAAACTTATCAAGTTCTTGTCCTTTTCAAGAATAAAAAAACACACTCACAAACATCAATCAACAAACACATAAAGGCAAATAGATAAAATAAATAATATAATAAATATAGATAAATATATGATATATATATCGATAATATTTATATATTGCAATAAATACCTGACCACAAAAGGCTTCACTTTCCCACTGATATCGTTTTGTAACAGTAGACAGAATAACTGCAAAAAGTGCCTTCAATAGCGCCTCCAGAAAACCCTTCTAACGCACACCACGTCCTCCAGACAACAGGGAAGACGTGCAGCTCTCAGAAACGCTACCTGCTGCGGCACTGGTGCCTTGAATCCAGCTGGGTCGATGCGGTTCAGGGGGTCTGGCTGCACTGTGTGCTGGAAGCCGGGGTAGCCAGGGGGCTCCTGGATGACAGGCGGGTCCTCACGAACAGGCTCAGAGGAGCGGGTGATGGCAGGCTCCGTGGGTGGACCCACATCGTCATTCAGTGTTTCATCCAGCTCCTGGTCGGTGTAGGCTCCACCTTCTGTATCCGTGTCCTCATAGTCGGAGGTGTGGCGACTGTCGGTGCTGTACATGGAATACTCACTGCCTGGTGCCGACAAGTAGGACAGACGGTCGTCATGGATGTCCAGGTCATCCTCAGCTGCCCCGTCAGCCTGGTAAACAAAAGGAAAGTGAGAGGAAGTGAGAAAAGAGCAATTCCAGTCTACGTGTGTGTGTGTGTGTGTGTGTGTCTTACCTTGCCCTCTGAAACCCACACTAGCTGGTTTTGCTGCTGCTGGATTATCTCCTTGAGCGCTCCAAACCAACCATCATTCATGTTGTTCAAGTTAATGGTTGCTGAATACATGAAGAAGGAAGGGCAGAAAAGAATGAAGAACATCTCTCCAATCAAATATGAACAATCATTCACATAGCGATTAACTACTAAACCACAGAATCATAATTAAAAGTTCCTTTTAGACATGCACTCTCACCCATAAAGGCTCTGCCACTTTTACATGATCAGCATCATGTCTGTAAAGGACTCCTGTATAATTTTTAAGTTGCTATGGTAATTTTCCAACTTGGGATCCAGTTAATATTTTCTATGTTGCTCTAAGTGCAAATAAACGCAGTCACAATGACAGTTACAACATATAATTTTTAAGTGCCTTGTTTTGCGCAAAACAATTACAAGTAGGGGGAGCTACTTTAAATGCAAGGTGCTCTCCCTAAATTTTAAGGAGAAGCATCTTCAGAAAACAATCTTGTCGTCGGCATTCTAACTTTGTGTCGGATTCCGTCTGTATCTCTTTCACCGTGAATATAAGGCTTGATTTTAAAATGAAATCCAGTGGATAACGGCACAGAGGTACAGATGCAGCTCGTTGTTTAATAATTGTTTGGATAGATTATGTGAAGAATTTAATTTTCTAAATGTGAGCTCAGAAGAATAATCTCTAATATATTTATCACCAACAGATGCTCCTAAAGCATGGTCACACACTGCATCCCTTTGCAGGAAGCGTGTATGCTGAGGAAGGGTCTTGAGGGTGCTCTTGTGTGACGGTCAGTGCTGAACAAGCTTTTGTAAGTTTGACAGAACAGGGCCACAACAAGTGCAGTGGAGCCACAGCCTCCAACACTGCGGTACTCAACTGTCAACTGCCTTTGAAATTTGTCTTTTCTCTCTCCCATTCTCCTCGCTTTGTTTGACGCACCAATGTGCCCCCCCCTTGACTCACTGGTAAAGAGGTGGTGGTTATTCTTCCTTAATTTGAGGGCTCGCTCATAGAGCTTCCTGGCGCTCTTCCTCGACTCAGGGCAGAGGCGGGTCCTCATGTTCTTGACACCCTGCTTGGTGTCTGGGTTGAGAAACACCACAATTGGATACCACTGAGCGTAGTTCAGTCGGTCCACTGCATTAGGGGTGATGTCAAGCACTGCATGCTTGTCCTTCATACACAGAAAACAAATAAAAAACATAAATGTGTTGTAAATGTGTTCACTTCCATATAGAGACCATTCCTCTGCTGTTGAAATTTAAGATGAGAACTATTAAATAGTAGAGCATTATATGGCCATCTTGAACCCGTCCTTTCATCAGTCTGCATTAGATTGTCAAATGAACCTGTCACCACTTTGCTGAAGTTCAGGCACCTAATATTATTAGAGTACATTACACCAGAGGGCAGCACCGAGCTGTACATATCATTGTGGCTTGCGGCCATCTTTTCATTACCATAACAAATCTGTCAAAAGGTGTTTATATCTCTACCTTTTGCCTGTATGTTTGCATGTGTATGAGCAGATCTCTCACCCGATCAATGATCTGTTTAATGGTGTGCAGGCGAATGATGCCGGAGCTTTTCTGGTCGGTTCCTGCGTCCCTGGGTTCACTCTCTATGCGAGACAAATGGGACAGAATCACTGCATCACATCAACACAAGAGATAAACAACAATAAACACAGGCCGTGCCCCAATTAGACATCCTTGTTGCGTGCAGTTGTTGACTCCCATAAATGGAGCTGTTAAATACAGAATAATAATCAGGAGAGGACAATTGCAGTTTTATGAAAACAACTGGAGATGAAATGAGGACAGCACCCAATTCATGCAATAGTCATCAGGTATTTTGGGTTAGGTTTAGGGAAATTAAATTTAGTGTATAATGTATGTGTGCACGCAACTGCAAGTAAAAGTATAAATTATGGTAGAAAATGTGTAATGTGAGTAATATAAACATGAAATATGCATATACAAGAGCCTGAGGGTCATTTGGGATTAGTAAGAATACAGTGTCATTGTAAGCCTCATGGATTTAAGCAAAGATGTGTAGAGGGGTTTATGATTCACATAAAGATAAGCAATGGTTTCCAAATACACAAGGTTCAAAAGAGGGCAGTCACCTCGATAGGATGTTTAGTACAGTAATGACTTAAACACATCATAGGGTGAGGCTTAATTTCTAACATTCTAACAGGATCTATGGTCTAAAAATGTTTTGCTCTGAACTACATATAAACATTTTCTAAAAGAGCAGATAAATATAGCCATGCAACAAGTCAAGTTTCAAGCGAACGCAGCAATATTCAAAATTTAATGTTGGGATTCAGTACTGTCCCTTTCAATATAAAATTTGGGTGCTTTAGATTTCCGTCACTGCATTATGAATAGTTACATGGAAACACACACATACACACACACACACACACACACAACTTAAGGCTTTTGGAGGGATGCGGCACAGGGGCGGTTCAATTGAATTGTAAGCCATTAAAGTTCATACTGATACACTTTTGGTCCAGGACTTAAGATGAAACCGATATCCAAATATTTAGGGACAACTTTGCCCTATTCCTGTATGGATAATGTGTCACACAGTGTAGTGAGATATATTATAGGATATCAATACAAAAATGGATGGTTAATTGCTCAACTGATTGCTGCAACTATTTCATAAATAGTAAGTGCTGTCTGTTATTATGGGTGGTGTGGGCATTTTTTTTAATGAAAGGTACTGTTATGTGCAAAGCCTCCAGTTGGCCAGTTAATGGAATGCTGAATTGCTGAATTGGTTGGTGTCAATCTATAACTTCCTTATGATTTTGCAAAAAGCAACTTCAAGCATCTCAGGTTTCATGGCATATTTACTATACAATTCAACATGCTGCCTTGCTGTTGTCTTTCTACATGATGCAACCTGCCATTAAGAGGGGAATACCACACAATTCAACTGTAAAATCATTACTGTATCCATTAAAAGATACGGTACATTAATTGGCATTAACTAATCTCTTCCATATGCAACATGCAATATCGCAATGATACACAGTTCCCTAAAGATGTAAATTTGAGCAAAAGGGTTTTGAATGAAAAACAAAGAGGCATTCAACAATAAAAACATTGTATCAAATTTAAAGCACAATGTTCAAATGTGCAATGTGCCAAATGTGATCCATACTAATGAAGCAGAGCTTAATACATTTTTAAATAGATATATTTTCATTGCTAACCAGGTTAATTTTTTGTTTTGTGAGTTAAGTACAATATCAAGGGTAAATTAATTAATTCATTGGCAATTAAAAACAAGCTGTGTGTAAGTATGATATTGCATTCCTTCAGTTTAAGGTCTTCCATGATTCATTTACTATATTCTAAAAAAACTTGTTATAGCCAATTATGACAAATGTGAATTTCTAAATCAAGTGCTATTCCCCTATACCAATTGTTTAAACATCTATAGGTGAGCTAGCCATCAAACACCAGTTTACAGATTATCTGCCATTCATCGAATCAAAAAAAAAAAAAAATCAAAAAAAAGTTGATGCACTAAGTGACATACTTCCCCCTCCTTGTTGTTGCTGTGTTTCTGAAAAGAAAATAGTTACACAACATCACTGGAGTTCAAGAGTAAACATCAAGGAAAGGAATCAGTATTTATGTGGGTGTGTACTAAATATGTGTGTGGTTTTACTTTACATGTTTGTTTGTGCATTTAAAGTAATTGAAATTCAATATGAGTCTATTAAAAAAAAAAACACATTAAAGAGGCTTGCAGTTTCATGAAGTAAGAGGCAGTGGCTGAGGACTGAAATGAAAACAGTGTGCAGCTCTCTCAGTAGAAAAGTGAAAGATTTACAGAGAAAAGGGAAGAGAGAAACTATAAACAAACAGACTTGTCAAATTGAATATGACTAACTGACCAACTAAAACAAACTGGGAATATCTAGTACTAGTAGTATACTGGAGTTAAGCAGAAAGTCATCAAGAAAATCAATGGGAATTTTTTATTTTAAGTTTAATTCTGTTTGCAGCCTCAATGAGCTGTTTCTTTGTTAATGCGTTGTTTTGCCAATCCTTACAGCAGAGCAGTGCATTAAAAAGAAGAAATGAGAATCACAGGCAGTAGCGATTCCTGATGAATGTCTCTTTTCAATGGAAACAAATCAGGAGAGTTACTGTTCAACATCTATTAGATAATGGGTGCTACTGTGAATATTTGATGGATGCAATGCAAGACACAACACAAAGCACGAACAATAGAAACGTGGGAGATTGGTACTTTATTACTTACTTGCTAGTTCAAAAATGTCCGGCTCCTCCCTGGCCAGTTTCTCTCTGCCTACGTCTGCTATTGGTCCAAAGATAACCACAGGTCTAAGGAACCCAGCTGTACAAGAAGAAGATCGTATCATGAAGATTCCCAAATTTAGCATTATGTAACACTTAAAAAACACAATAATAAATCAGAGCATACATATTTTTAAATAACTTTGGCTACAAGGTTGAAATCTGCAGTAAAGTATAAAGACATGTGGGAGTCTCCAAATGATTGTTGTTACTGCCATGGACAATGTGTTCTTACCTTCCCTCAGCACCACCCTCTCATAGGCAGGGAACTTGGTCTGAACTGGCTGGGCTGACAGGTCCTCCCTGCTCTTCCGCAAATTCCTCTTGGAGCTTCGCAATCCTCTGAATCTCCAGAAGTCTGCTCTGTCGCCGCCTGGTGTTTTTGGGAGGGTGTACTGCACACTGGATAGCTGCTCAGCTCTGGACAGAGGAGAGTAGAAGCACAGTCAGCTGCCAGACTTCAGTCAAAACTACTATCAAGCACACTCTTGGATAGTTGAGTTAATCAGCATTCAGCTTACTGCTGTTTGGAAAGAAAAGCCATGGTGATATGTGCTGTAATTGTAGCAGCACTGTACAGTTGTAAATGGTTGTCAAAGTGATTATAGAGTACATCAAGTACACCAATTACATAACATAACTTTTTTTTAAAGAAATAAAAGTCCATTTAGTTCATTTTCGCATATCATTTAAAAATTTAAATAAAAAAAAAAACTCAAGAAGCAAACTTTCTAACTGGCATGTCCTTAAAGTTAGTGTTACTTCACAACTCGCCTGTGGACATCAGCTACAGTTGTTGGGATCAGTGTGGGGATGTTTGATAGACCGAAACTTCTAAGCATTTATTTTATTCAAAGTAAAGGGAAAATCTAAAGATATAACATAAAAAATAAAGCATTGTAAAGGTGTTGAGCGTCGTCAACGAATATCTTTTCTTGTAAAATGTCCGGTGAAACTGGTAACAGCGGTGTTGTCACAAGCTAGTACAATCCAATGTATAGTCCAATATTCACATTATAAACAGCCTAAATATTATGTACATTTTTCATTGAACTGAAGGCTTATAGGCAAAAAAAAAAGTCAGCATTTTGATATCTGCAATCTCATTACTTTATCTGTTATTTTCTCAATGTCACGACACAAGTTTGATATACAGGGTTAAGACTTTGCAGTAAAATGATAAGCCTTATTTATAAAACTATGACAGACTTTCATCATTACTGGCCATCTTTTGTGTTATCACTTTCCTAAACTTTATGTAATTGGATCACTGCAGATAGGTCAAATACATTTTTTCCCCCAAAAGTGACCCCCCACAGTGAGTCCATGTCCACATAGTACTTTTTTTTTTTTTTTTTAAAGCATCAGTGTCTTTTTAAAAAATTGTTCTTAATGAGGAGAGAGCATATGCGACAGCAGTAGCTGATAGCAGCCTACGGAAAAAACGTAGCACATTTTTTTCAGAGCGCTCTGGGTTTTGTTTTTTGGTGCTGCTCCAAGAACTTTGAGTAGAATATATCTGAACTTTTTATTAAGGTGCTGGAATCTTCACTTTTTTAGGCAACCAGTCATATATTAGATGGAGCAACCAAGAAAATGGAGGAGAAGCTTGTTTTGGCCTTGACTGTAAAGCTGAGCTTTATCAAACAGTAACTATCATAACAGAGACAGAAAAGCCCAAGCTTGATGTTCTTGTTGTCAACCCTCTGTTAACATAGCGTAAAGTTAGCTACCTAGTTCATGTCAATTAAAACGAAAGTGTTTTTTCTCTCACTGCACGAGTGCTTCATCCTACTGCTGTGCAGCGCCCTGCCAATGTTTTTCTGCCAGTACGTGGACACTCCTTCCTTTTGACTTTGAATAATAACGGTCTTCCTTTAATGTCTGTTTTTTTGTTTTGTTTTGTTTATATTCTTGAATTCTGAACGTGATTATATGTTTTTTATTTTGAAAGAGTATCCAGGGAGGCAGGTTTAACTTGGCCAAGAAGCTGAGATATATTTCACAATGCTAAATGTATGTGAGAAATATGCATGCAGCATGTGGAAAGCTTTTTCTCCTCGACAACAGGACAGTGGGAAATCTGTGTAAACACTGCCAGAGGCTTTTGAAGGCTGTAGAGACAGGCCTAGATCATGATCTATATGACATATTCTCAGACACGCAGGACTCACAAACCAAACATGGGATGAGTTAAGTATGCCCTTCTTTAAAAACACTTTCAGTTTATATGAGGCTATATCACAGAACTTTTTCTTTTACTTACACAAAATCACAAAAAATAGGCAGTAAAAATCATGAAAAATCCCTGAATCATGATGTGTAAAATACATTAGATTAAACAAATGAGTAATTGGAAATGATCTTTTGTTGTTGCTCCTAGATCAACTACAATGCTTCTATTCCTTTGGCCTCCACCCTTGTCCATTCACAAAGTGCCACAACAAGCTATACTGGTAATAAAGGTGTGACCTGAAACTTCTTTTACCTGTTTTTGTTGGGAATGATGCCTCTTTCTACTTCTTGATGGTTCTTGCCAATACGGATAGCGAGCCAGGAGCCTAATTTGCCGTTGTAGAGTGTGTCTACGACACGGAACACCTCGCCCTTGTTAAAGCTCAGCCCATACGGTGACTCTTTTTCATATTCAAAATGTGTCCGAATGTAGAAGGAGTCACCCACATCTGATTCCACTATCCTCCGATACACTGAAGAAAAAGCAGAAAATAACAGAAATGATTACAGCAACCCTTTAAATGTGCTGGTTTTGATGCCTGATGCGTTAATACTACTAACACAATACTTTATACAGCTTTCACTGACCATCCTTCTTCTTCTGAGCCAGAATAGTAACTTCTTCTCCTCTTGGGAGATCCAGCAGAAACAGCACAGCCTCCTCCCGGATGATGTTAGCAAAGTCCACATTGTTCACCTGCAGATGCAGAACAGAAGATATAGAAGTTAACTTGAAGGACTTTTGGAAGCTCCAACAAAACAGCTAATAACAAACTCTTAACATCATGTTATTGTAGGTCAACTTAATCCTACTGAAAGCTACTGGATTTAAGCATACTCTCCTCCTGTTTTTCAACAACTTTATTTTTCTTTGACAAAAAAAACCAGCTATCACCAATTTATTTCTTATAAAATAAGAACATGGGAAAAGAAAAACCTGTTCCTCAACAGATGCGGCATGATATATTCCCCCTACAACCAAGCCAGCCTCCTTCTTGCCTCCTGCTGCTATCCCAAACACAATAACTGCTGTTTATTGACTCTGCTTGGGGGCAGCAGGGGAACCAGAAACACATGAATCATTGAATCACTAAACCTCAGAAAGACACCTTTATCCTTCCCAGAAACAGGGGAGCTTGACGTCTTTATCTCAACTAGCACACCATGACCAAAGGGAAACCATCTAAGGATGGAAAACAATGTCCTGGAAGTCCCTAAGATGTGTTTGCACAGTAGAGAGACCAAACACAAGCACAAAGAAAGAGACTTATGCTGTGGTGAGACATTATATATTCATTAAGAGGAGGAGATACGGTAATAGACAGCTTTGTTTGTCAGATAAATGCAGTCTATAAATGTCACTGCCATGTTTAAATGTTTATTAATGTTAAAAATTGTTGTGTGGTCAAGTATTCTGCACAATGCACCACTACACAGCCTCACAGTCGCAGCATTAAACAGGTGTAATCCTTGGCTGGTGTGTAAACATGTCAGAATGACTCCAACACTGACATCAAGAGGGTTTCCATCATCCCATCAACAATGTTACTCTAGTGTGCCGTGAAACAGAAAGTCAACTGTTCCAAGGTCAGGGAGCAAGAACGACCTCTATTGTGTCTTCACATTGGAAACAAGGGAATGTTTGACACCAAGCCTGAATGACTCATAGACTGACTGATACATTGTACTGTATTCCTTCTTTACACAGAAATAAAACTATTGTGGCCATGGGATCACATAGTTTCACGACTGATTATTAGTGTGGGCAGCTATTGCTTTTCTATTTGGACAATAGCACCAGATGTTCTTCCCACTTTCATACATGTGAGATGGAAAAAGTAGTTCATGCTTTCTAAATACAAGAACCAATACCTAAGAACAGTGTTAATTTCATTAACGAAGACGAAAAACGTTCGTCAACGACCTTTTTTTCCACGACTAAGACGAGACGAGACAAGACGAGCTAAAAATAGATCATAGATAATAACTATGACATGTATGTTTGGTTTTCGTTGACGAGACGAAAATGTTATTAGTAGACTGTCAGACATTCAAAAAATTCCCCCTC
>JBBPCS010000130.1:15834729-15849484 GCA_037974645.1 Hollardia meadi
ACAAAAATGCATTTGACTAAAATGAGACTAAAACTTCTATAGATTTCGTCGACTAAAACTAGACTAAAACTAACAATCATTCAGTTGACTAAAATGTGACTAAAACTAATATGCATTTTAGTCAAAAGACTAAGACTAAATCAAAATCAGCTACCAAAATTAACACTGCCTTAGAATCATCTCATAATTGTAATTACAATGCATTGAAATGATCTACTTTAGCCACAGTTAATCTGTATATCTGCATGTGACTTAAAGGTTATTCGGAAAAATCTGGTTAAAGGGGTACATCACAGTAAACATTTACACACCCATGGTTACTGCAAAACCTGTGTTTGCAAGCAGTAGATTTCTCCTGATCACTGTACATTTTTTCTACCAAGGCTGGCATATTTGATAAATGACAGTGCAGCCTGAGGAGTTTTTTCTTCTTCTTGAAGCTCTTTTACAGACGGTGCAATGAAAGAGCAGCCTCAGTTGTAGGAGAATACAGGTTTTACAGAATTTTAGAAATTGTCCTCTTAAACTGTAAAAACTTAGATTTACTTATTTCAGTTTTTAGCCACACTTTAGGCTTCATTATTTTGAATCCAAGACAAAGCAATGACAATGATCTTTCTTTTCAACACACTGAACTCCCGTATGTAACTGTAAACTGGGATTCGGTTGATCTCTCATAAAAAATAAGGTTACTTCAGAAAGCAAACGATAGCCATGTGGCAAAAATGATGTATCGTGTGTATCATACCCTGAGAATCTGGTCTCCCTCCTCCAGCCCCTCCTTGGCCGCAGGACTGTCTTCCAAAACTCCTGCCACAAAAATTCCCACGTCATTCCCTCCTGCTAACCGCAGACCGACACTCTCTCCCTTCTTGAACTTGACCAGCTTCATGCTCGGCCTGAAGGAGAACACAGGTAGAATTTAGCAAAAAGGTCACCAAATCAGGTATCTAAAGACAATTATTCTAAGAGACACAAAACACAGGCAGCTAATGAAACAAGCAGAGAGTGAAGTAACAACAAAGTCTACACAAAAGCTGAAAGGAATCTGACCTTAATGGCAGGTAGGCTAAATAGAATAATGAAGTTGACTCATATTATCAAAGTGAATAATATGTGCATTCGATATACATGCTATAATGTAGATCTTCACTTGATAAAAAAGGGGCCTTGAATCAGAGTATCCAGGACATTTACCTGAGGATGCTGTCATCATGAGCAGCGCTGGGTACAGGGGCATCAGAAGGGCTGACGGGCAGATCTACGTCAGGCTGACCAGGCTGTGCATAAACTGGCTTTGGTTCTGCCACATACACAAACATGTAATGTATAATGCCACACTTACTCCCAAGGAAACCTGTACACACTCTATGCAAAACCATATGAGTTTCATCTTTTTATATAGTAAAGACAGTTAGCCAAGTGCTGGGTAATAGTAAAACCAAGAGTAAAAGTGAAAGCATCAACCTTAAGATGTCAGATTTGGCATTTGTTTTTTTAAATAATGTACTTTTTTTTCTCAGATGTTGAGATGTATTAGTATTTCTTTGTGAAGACTGAGAAGAATCTGTAATGATATGTTGATATTATTATGTTAGATATTACACAATAAACAACAGTTGAAATTGTGTGTCTTTGGGTGCTTTAAACACAATAAACAGTAACAGTAGAGTTTAGTTTTTTGAAACTTGCTGATTGTCTTTTTAATCATTTGTCTTCAGGACCAGCCCTTCAGGAAGAGCAGTATGCAGACTAAGTCTTAGTGAACATCTTTTTGTTATGAGACCTAATGCCTGGTGCACATGGGAGGATGTGCAGAGCTTGTTGATCTGCTGCAGCTTGCATATGGTTTATGCACAGAGGCAGCAACAGCCAGCTCTGTATCTTTCTACATGGAGTTTGCCTTTCTTATTGATCAATAATGATGATGGCGCGATTTTCCTATACCCTCGTTCAGATATAGACACTGAAACTGCAGTGAAATGCTGGTGTGATGTCGATATGACTGTCCACAGAACCACGCAAGAACCAGAATCTCTAGATGAAATGCCGCTGAAGAAATGTGAGACATGCGCATTTCTGACGTGAGCAACGTTGCTGCTCTAACCTGTTAATACGGCAATGAAATAAATAACTTCCATAACTGGAACCTTAAGTGTTGTAATGACAATAAGAACGAAAATATAAACGCTGATGAAAGCTGAGACAAAAATAAGAGACCACAATAGTCCCTTGCACTATACAGATGTGTCTGTACCAGGCAGTGGAGGTAACAGTTTTTCATCTCTGGAGCTGGCCTGGTCGCTGGCCTGTGACAGGACACCATCATCAGAGCTTTTCACTGGTGTGGACATGGCCCCTGGTTTGGATATGCGATCCTCATCTCGACTTCGATGGCTGAAATAAACAAAAATAACAACTGGCAATTCAGCATGAGTGTACTGTTAATGCTATAAACAATGACAGTTTAAAAATAACAGCTTACACTCACACATTCCTTAAATGACTGTGACATAATTGTTGATTTCAGTGTGCTTAAGAATGACCTCATATGTTCTGTAAGTGTTTATATTGTTTTGTCCTTTACTGATGTCACCAGGTAGATACAGACACTAAAATAAACACAAAGGGAAATTACATAGACCATAAATTGCGTGATAACGGCACGTGGACATAAGAAGAGAATAAGCAATCACAGAAGGATGCACGGCTCTGTCAAACAGACTCTGCAAATTTATCAACAGTTTAAAGTTGTTTGTATTTCAAATTCTTCTTACATTTTGTGGTTTATGAAGTATGTCAATGGCAAACTACAGTACATTCCCAAGCAGAAACTAATATTTAGTTCAATTGGTGCAGACATGGTTCATAAATGTTTTAATCAAATTTTTCTTGAAGATTTTACTGTCCATAACCTACCCAATAAAAGCACACTGACCAAGTCTCCCAACATAAACTCTTGAGTGAGGATACTTTTCAGTCCAAGTTCCTGTTTAACCTGGACAAAATAAACAAGGGAAAACTGTTTGCGTGCGTGTGTGTGTGTGTGTGCTTGTATAGTAGGCTAGGTCTAACAGAGTAGAAAAGCTCTGCTGCCTAAAACAATGGTTGAATTCCACTCAGGTCACATGACTGCCAGCTGGCACAGTACTTGAGCTGTATTCAAAAGCTTTTTCAGAAGAATGTGAAGGTGCAGGCTATGCCATCAGCTCAGACTGGGCAACTTTCTCCCATTCCCAAAATATACAGTATTGTGTAGTCTCTCATATTCACAGTAATACAAGAATGGAAAAAAGCACATCAATTCACACATATTTTCTACCACAGAATGACCTTTTTCAAGGTCCCCGAATTTGTCAAGCAGCTCTCACTACAATTTAGTTTTACACATAAATCTGATCTGTTCAATTTCATATCAGCAGAATCAGCAACAGAGAGACCATTATGTGAATTTGTTGTTGTGGGAGAGGGATAAATGAGAGCTGCATCTTAAGGATAAATAACTCAACTAACTTTTACTGCGAGAGAAAGTGTTTGTGTGTAATGGATGAATGAGAAGGAGAGTGTGATAGACGGGGGGAACAGAGAGAGACAAACAAAGCAGACAGAAGCCTTTGTTCAAACCCTTTGCTTACACATTCTTACAGTATCTGTACAGGCAAGAGAGAGCAAGCGAGGGAGAGACAAAACAAAAGCAAAGGAGTGGGAGATACAGTATGTGGCTACACAGACATCAACAAACAATGCAAAATAAAGCACTGAATCTCTACACTGCATAACAGTCTGGGACTCTTTAAGTCCAACCACAAGATTTAAAATATTTACAGAGCAAAAATGACTCAACAAAAGTGACTACATATGCTTAATATCCCTTTGCAAAATAACCAAAATATCCAATAGCAAAATTTCACTTGTGTAAACCAACAATTGAATAATTAAATATATCATTAACAAAAACTAAACAATATTTTAAAAACAAAAACTAATTACTCACACAAATGTTTCTGTAAGTTGAACCATGACACTCATTAAGAGGATTTTGAGTTCAGTTCCTTCAGAGAACAACACAGAGAGCCTTTTGCATGTGCACAAACTATACTCATGCTCAATAAGAGGATGAATATCTGTAGTATTCAAAAACATGGAACAGCGTCGCGCCCACAGGCATGCCTCTGAGCCCTGCAGCCAATCAAGTTAAGCAAGCCATCTGGTTTGGGGCAAAGCACTGTGGGAAGTATGTCAAATTCCTTTTCCCTTTCTAAACTGGAAGATAATAAAAACAGTCCACTTACATCACAGTCTAGTGACAGTCAGACTGGATTTCACCAGTTACTTCTTAAACCGAAACCAAATGAGATGCCGGTGCAACTCCTCTTATGACAGTTAAGGTGCTTGACAGATTAAACAGTCATACAATACGTGCACTGGTATACAAAAATAAAATAATTTAACATTTTCTTATATCAGGGCAGACACAACAGTATATTTGATAAAACAAAAGATACAAAGATAAAAGAGGGATCAAGGGAAGACCAACAAAAATATCAGAGTAATAAGTGCTCAAAACAAACATACCATTTTGTTTTCAGAGGAATGCATTCATTTACATTGGGAGTAATCTCTGTAACAGTGAATCTGCCCTCATCCTGCATTGAAACAGGTGTGGTTGCTCTACACAATGTACCATTGCTCGACACAATGTACCACCTAATGAAATGGCAGTACTGGAAATTAACCTGGTATGGCATGACTGACAAGCAACTAGTGAGCCACAAAGCTAGCAGTTTTGCAGCAACATACTAAGCTAACATCCTTCAACTACAACAGCTGTTTTAAAGTGTAAAGTCTGTGAAAAACAGCTGCATTTGAGTTTTGTATACCTATATAATTTTGTATGGCTGGAAATTTTTGTTTTCGAAAGAGAGTTTAAGATAAATAGCAGGTTTGGTACCCATACTATATCTCGCATAGTCAGGCCTTCATCTCATCAAGATCACAAAAGTTGAGATAAAATAGTCTCTGATTAGCAATCACTTTTCTTCCTGAAATAGCACCTCTGGTGAAGTTTCTATCAGGCTACAAACAAGTTTTCTTTTCTAGAACAAAGTGGACCATGATGCTCTGATGAAGGCCACTAGGCCGAAACATTAGCATGTTTGGTGACATGGCCAAAATAAATTGGTGAACTTGAGATTGGTCCACTTTGTTCTGGAACCTGTGTGTGTGCTACCTCTGTACCTTATGGTACACAACATTGGAATTTTTAGGACTTTGGTTTAGCACCACAAAACAAAATACTGGGCAAGCACATCCTCAAGATCTAACTACTAAGTTTCCTTTTCTTTCCTTTACTTTTTGGAATATGACAGCCCAATGTGTCTGCACCCCAAAGCCCTTATAAACATAATAAAATGTTGGTCTGTTTAATGCAGAACAAGTCCTTGAAGGCAGCAGGAATTCAGGACCCTGATTAAATACCCACCTATACTTCACAGTATCCAACAGAACCATTTACTTTGATCAGAAACCAGCAACATACTCTCTGTCTTTTTCTAATTTTTCAGGAATTTAAGGTCTTTCTCTCACTTTCATCAACTGGATTCAAGTCTGGAAGAGCTCACCATCTTATCCCATTCAACAAAGCACAGTACATTGTTCTTGACAAGTAAACTTAAGATGCCCAAACTCCAGACTGACTGGGAGAAACCTGTATGTCTTTGGTCTAGCTCTCTTTGCCATCTCTATGTTTGTCAGCTATAAAAAGATAGGCAACCTCTAACCTACCGAAAGATAACTTATTCCATCTGGTAGTAAGAAAAGAAGAGGACAAAGAGCAGCACATAATATGTAGAAAATAGTTATAAAATGATGTTGCATTAATATGCATTATAAAATGCAGATCTTATTTCAAGCAAAATTTTTTGTAATCGAGTTACTCAAGTTACTCGAGGAATTTTTTCAGCCCTATCTAGTATACTTTCAAAACAAGACCTTGGTCCACCAGTAGGAGATGAATCAATCCCTCTTTCCCAGTTCTCTCCCAGGGAAAAGCATTACTGGAACTCAGTGATGGCTCCAGAGGGAGTGTGAGTGTTTATGCATGCAATGTCTTTATCTATTGATTTATCATCAGTGGTGCAAGGTACTTACTCAGCACCCAGTAACCTTCATGATGTATGAAGTTGGAGTGGTGGGAGTGTAGATGTATGACTGTGGCATGTGTGATAGCTGTGTCCCATCACCAGATTTGCAGTCAGAGGTGTGTGTATGTGTACTTCATTTACCTGCCATTGCTGATTTGCTGCGGTGAGTGACGGAGATGGTCCGATGGTTCGGGCCTGTCAGGCGAACGTGATCGACTACCTCGCCCATGGGATCGATTGGAATGGTCTGATGTCAGTGAATGGATTTCTGAAATGTCTGTGAAATTTACAATAAATATGCATTAGCATTTAGTCAATGGCATAAATCAAGACAGGGTTAAAGTAACAAGAAATAATTATGATCACAGCTTGTGAAGTCAAATGCTAGCATCCAACAACGCGATGCTACACGCCTGCTGTCTCACCATCTCTGTCGGAGTTATTGGCTGATGGGATGCTGTCATCAAGGTCAGGAATGCTGAGCAACGTGGCTCGCTCATCTCTCTGTACCACCATCTTCAACTTGCCCTTTGACCTCTCAATCAGCTTCTTGGCATCTATCAGTGATAGGTTCTCCGTAACTGTGCCATTGATCTGCCAGAGTCAGAGGAGCAGGTCAGGACAGGAACTGAATCGACAAGGTATCTTCACTGCACAGGTTTTCTTGTAGAGCCCACAATGTACTTTTGAAAACTACGAGAGTTCAACCACAAATAAACAAAAATGATATAATATTCAATAAGTAGAAGTAGAAGAGGCTAAAATCAAGTGCAAAAATGTATAATATAATTATGCTTACATTGATTTTAGTGCTGCCACACAAGTTCTATTATATCATATATATTGTATAAAGCACAACATTATTATCTTTACTCAAGTATTTATTTCTAATGGTCTTTGTGCTCCAATCACAATTCAGTGCGCACATACCTCTGCCTCTCTTCAGAACAAGTGATACACTAAATTGGATTTTCTATGCATCTCTTTATTGTGAAGGATTTTTCCTCCTCAGATTGAGTGGATAAAAATTCAAAGGAATAATGGAATGTGTGGTATTCCTGCTGGTGAGCCTGCATACTAATGAACTGTGACCTCACTCTGAGATCCACTTTGAGCAGCTCAAAGATTACCACAGCAGACAAGAGAAAGTTCCACACTCCCCTCACTTTCACCCCACCTCACTCCTTCTGTTAAAGACTGTTTCTCTACACACCGATCTATGTTGTTTATTTTAATAATCTCTTTATCAGTTCATTTCCCTATTACAGTGTTTTGCCCACCACCTGTTTAAAAAAGCCCTGTCTTACTCATAGGCCAAAACATGCAAACACTCTCTGTTCTCTCACCTTAAGTACAACATCTCCCTCCTGAATGTTTCCATCTCTGGCAGCAAGGCTCTCAGGGGAGATGTCTTTCACAAATATATGGCTGGCCAACCGCAGTCCATATTCTGCTTTTAGAGTATAACACAATAATATTAATAGGGCACACAAATTTAACTGTCGTTTTGCTCACTGCAAATAAGATTAACTGATCAGTCAACACATAAGCTCATATTATCCTTTATTGTCAGCACCAGTAAAGTTGAGAAACTCCAGAATTTATCATTTGATAAGTATGTATATCTTTTTAATATTCTGTTTTAGTATTTTTATCTTTTTATTTTTAACTTTTCAGATGCTCCGACAGGTGTTGCCCACCTTCATTTTTGCGGGACTTGACAAGGGTGACCTTGGCAGGCCTGGGTGGAGCAGAGGAGACTTGCGATCGGCGTTCAGAGCGCGGTGAAACACTCCTCTCCCGCGAGGCACTGTGATCCCGCCTGCTGCTGCTGCTACGTTCACGATCGTGACGCCTGCCAGTACCTGTGCCTCCGCTTGCTCCTTCATGGGCACTTCGGCCACCACGACCACTGTGGTGCTCATAGCCATCTTCCTCATCACTGTCCTCTTCCTCGTGCTCTGACATCGTCTCCCTGTCCCCTGGCCGAGAAACAGGGATCTGCACTTTCCTTTTCCGACGAATAGTCTTTGAATAGACAGAAGATTTTGAGTGTTAAAGAGGCAATTGTCATGGTCTTCCTTACATCTAAGGTAAACATGACAGTATTACTAATTAGAAATGAGTAGACCCCAATCCTGAAAACAATTCCTTTATGGAAAAAAGGACAAACCTGAATGGACAAGGGGTCACTACGCTTCACAAAAACTCAGGTTCAGTTTCAAACTTACTATCTTTGCATTTTTGCCACTCTTTCGGAGCTGCTGCACAGCGTAGGCATGTTCTACGTTGTCCATAGAGACTGCATTGACCATCACCACTCGATCATTTTCTCTGAAACGATCAAAAGAAAATAAATCATTTAACAACATTTGTATAGATCAATGTGAACCTATACAATTCAAATCAACATGGTAAACATTCATAAAAAATTAAATATAACAGGAAATAACTGCAAATCACTCCAACTAATTTTGAAGTCAAACTAACAATTCTCCTACAAGCCTTTTGTGAGTACATTTTAACACACAGCAAAAAAAAAAAACCTGCATTATCATAACACAAAATATTGATGGCAATAGTCAAAAACTTACTGTAGCAGTCCCTCTGCAGGACCTCCTTTTAGCACATCAGATATCACAATGGACGTCTCCCCACTCTGGAAATGAGGGTTGTCTCGTCCACCTGAGATGGCAATACCAAACCCAAAACCAGGCGCCTAGACACACACAGAAATACACACCATACTGACTGGTTACTGACTGTAAAATACATTAGACTTGTCCCACGCTTTGCTGTAAACAAAAAGAGGCTAATAGGCTCAGTGTAGGCTAATTATCAGTGAGACTGTTATTTAAGTAAAATAATGTAATTTGTTCTGTGCGATTGCGATGTGAATGAGGGTTTTAAAACTGTTGAAAAGAACAAAGCTATGCATTTGCAAGTTACTTTGCTAATATCTTTCCATGGAGGTTTTAAGGAGTGCTGTGTTGTACGCAGCCAGCACCAAGGGAGCAAGCTATGTGATGTAAACGGTAAATCTTACAACCACAACAACACAGCAGAGCTGCAAGGCTGAGAACCACAGGCCACACTGGGCTTCTCCTTCAGCCTCAATAAAGCTGCCACTAATTAGATTACAGCAAGCAAGCCAGTCTAGACAGGTGCTCTACACAATCCCACAGCACAATAACGTCAACTAAATAGAGTCTACTGTCTCAAAGTAAACTACATCCAGAAATTCTGCATACAGGACAATGAGTGTGATAATTTATCAGCTATCTCTGGGGAATATGGCTTTGAAAAATGTGATTAACCTGATGATGCTGACTGCGCCAGAGGAGGTAATCAGTCATATGCACCAATCTTAGCTGCTGAGGTTAGGAGGTTATTACAATCTATCATAAATACATGTGACACAGGACAAAAAGCACATGGAGTGAAACAATCATGCACCTCTTTCCCTGGAGTTGTGTTAAGAAGAAGAGTATGCTGCCAACAGGAAGGAAATGAAATGAAGTAGTAAGGAAGTGGATGCTGATTTTTGTCTTCCTTAGTCTTGTTTCCTGCCATCTGGGTTCCTTGACTATTGTTTCAGTACTGCACATCCTGCTGCTACAGCTGGCCCTCTCAGTACAGAGAGAGAAAAGAGACGTATGGACATAGGAACAGGGAGGAAAAATTGTCGAACACACACGGCAAAGTGCATCTTTAGGATGCCACAGACGGGCAGAGAAGGGACAAAGACAAAAGAGAAGAAAGGGGAGAGTGGATTAAAAAGTTGTAAACACTTACCCTGTGAAGGGTCACTGTGTGCTGTTCCCATATGACTGTTTCCTCCATCGCTGCACTCTGCAACACAAGACATGAGACACATATTTTATTGGACCGCATTATGTTGAATGGTCTAATGCCTTGTCTTTTACATACATGAGGCATACAGTCTCAAAAACAATCAGAGTTAACTCAGCAGCTCTCTGAAAGTGTAAAGAAAATGTTTACGTTAAAAGTGCACATCAACTGCGTAACTGTGTGCAAGATGGTATACCTCACAGCTACCTTTACCTCGCTGGGGCTGTGATTCACATTTTTCACAACATGTCTGAACATGATTCAACCAATGAGAACTGAAGACAATAATTCTAGGTTTTATAAGATAGGATTTTGTATTTACCCATGGTTTTTAGATTTTTTATTGTGAAATGTTTCTGTTCCTGTGCAGAAGTGGAGTACTAAATCAACGAGGGAACAGTAAAACCAGCATGCAAGATGTACATAAATAACACACACAAAATGCATGCAAAGAAAACACGGTTTGTATGTAGATAAGAGGGACATACTAACTACATGTGTTTCCATACCCTGTTCAGTTTCAGACAGAGTTGTTTTGTTGCCAGAAAGGTACCCTCTTGCTCTTTTGCAAAACTAAGTCCTATACTCCTAAAAGTCTGTATATAAAAAGACTATGACAGCAGCATCAGTAAACAGCCGACAGAGACCGACTAGGTTCAGAAGACCAAGTGAACATTCTTATATTATTCATGATTTGGTTATTTGAGAGAGCTGAAGCAAAGAAGGTATTTAGCTGCTCCTCTGACCTGCCACACTGGATTAAACTGATGCTAGTCAGGAATCTTTTGCTTTCACTCATTCCTTAATTCAGTTACATCCCACAGGTTTCACTTAATGCACGATTTATCTTTTATTATACCCTTTCTTTTTAATTTAATTTATGTGTCCGCCATTTTATCTGTGTTTCACTTTGATTTACCATTGCTGGATATTCCACATGAAGCACAGAAAATGTGATAATGTTATGCTAGTCAAGTCAAACAGGCACTTCTCAATTTGCGTCTCAAAGGACCTTTTTATTTAACTCCCAGAGTAAATCACAGCTTTACGCTGCTGTCCTGTCTGCCTGCCTGCAGGGAGTACAGCCGTCTGTGGCTGAGTGCTGAGCACAGACCAATGTGAAAAGACGTCAACACCACCACACGTGGCAGGGTGCTCATTTATTACAACTTCTAAGTCAGCTTTTTAGAGTAACGCACCATGTTATCTGTCCACCCTATCATCGTGATAATCTCACTCTCTTACTCCTAAATCTTCACCTAATCCTCAAACCATCTCACCCATCATTATGATCATTACTGTCATCACCTTTGTTTACCCTATACTATATATTTCAAAGGAGGTTCACACTGCAATGCTGCATATGATGGAGATACAGACCAAGAGCAAGATGAAGGGAGTTTGTGGTGTTTGCTGACATGCTCAGACACAATGCTGTAGTTTTGTTAGGAAAAGGACACAACTCAAATCAAATAAGAGGAAAGGCACACACCCAAATCAAATAAGAGGACACCAATTTCTTAGATAGTTGGAATTTGTCTGAACAGGATAAAAAGAACCTGTGCCAATTGACTTTCAAACAAGAAGTTTACTTTTCAAATGATAAAGCTCAATTGGAGTCATTTTGAAAGCAGAAATACCAAACATTTGGTTGTTCCAGCTTCTATAATGTGAGCTTCTGCTGCATTTCTTTAACTTAAAAGATAATAAACTTACTATCATTGGGTTTTGGACTATTGATAGGACAAAACAAGCAATATAAATATGGCATCTTGGTCTCTGGGATCTTGTATGGGACAGTTATTTCACTATTTTCTGACAATTTATAGAAAAAAAAGATAACTGATTCATTAGACAGCTTAATTGATAATAAAACAGTCCTTAGTTACAGCCCAAAACTTGATTATTGTGAATATACACATTTGAGTTCGGGGTCAATTGAGCATTTTGTATGGTTTCCCAATAACCTTTGTTTACATGAGTTAAGGTATTTTACTGTTGAGGTAATTTCCAGAAGGGTGTGGGCTGGGGTGACTTAAAAGATAATTAGAGCTCATGTAAATGCACTGTATAAGGGGAGGGGTAGTTGAGGCTATTAGAGAAACATTTGAAGAGAAGATGACCACACATTCAGCTCCTTTAATACTTGAAAACTGATGTTTCAAAACCAGGTGTGTGACACTGAATCGCCCAAAGCTACGTTTCGACGCAGGCCTGTCACTTTTTGAACAAAGTCAGTCTGTTGACACTGTGGGGGTGCGAATGCAGTCGCAAGGTCGTGGCAGAAATTTTTGCACCAGGCCCAAATTCTGTTGCTATGTGACATCATCCAGGAAGGAGCTGTGTTGGCAGGTAACAAACATACAAGTACACAATTGCACATTACTTTGTAAAGTGAATGCCATCCTTCTCCTGTTAAACACGATTGTCTGACTGTCAAACACTGTTGTGGCCGTGACGTCCCACAGATTTGTAAAATCCTGTCAGTGAGTATTAGAAATTGTCGTGCACTGTTTTGGTCTCTAGTTAGCCTTTAAATGCATCAACCTGTTACTCCCACTAGACATCCAGGATCATATTTAATTTTCTAATTGGCACATAACCAACACACCCCTTCCAATGCAGCCCCCTGTGCTGATTACTTCAGTCTGAAAGTATAAGCCTCTGGCCCAGTAGGCACTGACCTATGCCACACTTACTGTACTGTAGGTCTCCTAAACTGAGTTTGTGCTTCAGTCACTCCTCTCAGTTCAGTTGGCCTGAACCTCTAGAATACGCTAGTAACCCTTTGACCCTAATTTCCATGGCAGCTCTGTGTGGATGTTATTTATGTCCATAATTGGCGCAGAGGGCTTGGGTGTTCCACCTCTCTATCTCTGCTTCCCCTCCTTCCCCTCCATGTCTGCCCCACGACTCCCACAGAAATGCCACTATTGTGTGAAGGGACCTGACCCATTTAACCACGGCTCCCCCCAACATTCCCAAACACATCCATTTCACTAAAGTGTTTTGTGATATAGTCATCCATCCATTCATTCATCTAACAGTCCAGGCAGACAGAGCGGGGGCTACACCATTAGAAACAACAACGTGCAGGGGTCATGTGACCAGGCAGTTAGGCAGGCAGGTGGCCTTGTCCTTGAACTGTGGGTTGCACTGACAGGCAGGGATAGGGAGGAGGAAGAGGAGAGCAAGGCTGTGGGCTGCTTACTTACTTACATATACAGTACCAAATGGGGTACATAAAACCGTAGAGGATGACATGTTAAATGGCATGTGCCTTTTTATTCTCTGTTCCACTGTCTCTTTTCATCTCTCACATACACAAATGCAGGCTTACCACTGATACAAGTCAATATTCAAAAGCAAGATAAGACAATAACAAAAATTTGTAAACCTTTTAAACAAAACATATTTTGCTCCATCAAATCTAAAACCTCTGAAAACACTGTCCAACACACAAGTTGACACCCCCACAAACTGACCATTAGTCTTTTAAGGAAGGGCTGACAGTATGTGAGAAGGTATGAGCCATAAGGGCATAGACATGCTTGTACAAGTAAGAGGCCATACGTCAGGTGTATGAGTCATAAGAGAGAAAGGAGACCCACAGATTAATAGCCTGGCTCCAATTAAATTTAATTAAATTTAACATTTGAGTGGGTATTGTATTGCAGTGATTTTCTGTCAAATATACTGCATATTGCAGAATGGAGGTCACACTTCCCATCACATTAAAAGTGCTAAAAATAACTCATTGAATTGCTCACTCTGTTGCTTGATTGGTTTAAATAAATTAAATGGGTTATAATATCATAAGACGTTGTGCAGTTATGTTCAGCTTGTGACCACTAAAAGGACACATACTGTATACATCACAACCAGATGATTTGTGAGAAGGTTTGGTTAGGACTGAGGTTGGATATTAATTCACATCGGTTGTTTTTGTCTAAAAAGGCAGGCTCTCTACTGATCAACACATCTGGTGACAGCCAAGATGGTTAAGGAGAGAGAACCTGTCTGTCTCTCAGGCTGATTAGAATATTAACTCCACTGGGACTACAGCTCTGACTCTCAGATGAGATTATTACAGTATTAATCACTGCAATGTGAAGTGATAATTAACAGGCTGGCTGATTGAGTGTGAGGTATAAGCAGCCTAGAAAGGAGACAGTAACAGAGCACAAATCGAGCTTACTATAGAGAGGAAAACGAACAATTTAACAGAGTGAACTTCAACTGATATTTAAAATGAGACATCGATGAGGGAGGCCGATGTGGTCTCATGTTTCAGAACACTAAAATCCACAGAGAGGTATTTTCTTTGTGGAAAAGTTACAAAATTAAGCTCTGTGTCAACTGATAATTCTGTCATCTTGTGTATTTTGTTACAGGAACATTTTAGTCGTCACACAAAAGGAAAGATCACAGAAAATGTGGGGCCAAAGCAAACATGAACACATGAAGTGTTTCTCATTTTCTGGAGTAAAGAAATAATAAAAAAATATTGACGGGAACAAAGGATGAGGTTTATCTCTGAAGTCACAGAGTTGTGTGAAACAATGGTGTGCTTGATGTTGCACAAACTGACGGCAGCCTAGTGTATTTATACATCCATATTAGTCAGGCCTGAGCTTTGGCCAGCAAGGCCCAGGGCTGGGAAACAAAGAGCAGCTACCACTCACACATGTGTACACACACACACACACACACACACACACACACACACACACACACACACACACACACACACACACACA
>JBBPCS010000130.1:15909211-15931936 GCA_037974645.1 Hollardia meadi
AGATAGATAGATAGATAGATAGATAGATAGATAGATAGATAGATAGATAGATAGATAGATAGATAGATAGATAGCAGCAAAGATTAAATCTTCAGTAAATTTGTAGGTTATAGTTATTTATAGACTTTGCTTTAGCCTTCTCATCTTTGACTTTAACAGACTGACAAACATACAGCCTCTAAAGTTTTCATGATTTTATATACAGTATATGTAAGTTATCAGTTATAGTTTTCATCATGTTCTAATGTCACCAGGTGGAGGTGGGGAATTTGTGGAAAATTTAAAATAGGATCTAATCCATCTCCTTGCAGCTGTAAAACACTGGGGGTTTTTTATTGTAAAGCTTTGAGAAGAAAACATGCCTTATATCATATAAGAAGTACCTTGATTTGTGGACTCCAAGTTCACCCAGAAGCTTCTATGTGAGACAGTTCTCTTATTTTTACTGTCAGTTGGATCCTCGCTTTGGCCCTCTCCTTACCACAAAATAGTAATCAATAGTAATATCTAATCTAGTACGCACCAAACATTGATCAACAAGCACTTAATATTTTTCTGTCATAAATTTTTATATGCTAATAATGTTAAAAACGACAGGTAAGCCGGATGTATACCCACAATTTGTGACCCCGTTTATCTTTAAACGATGAGACCCTATATTGAACAATCATCCTCTCACATCATCTTCATCTCACCATCCGCTTCATTAGCCAACTTGGCTAACTAGCCTAACTGCCCAGACCGGATGTTTGGGAAACTAGCAAATGCAGGATTTAAAGTCAGTAGTTAGTATTAAAAAAAAACAACCTAGAATACGAAACATCAAACAACACTAACAAACACAACCATAACATTAATCTCCTATGCTCCTAGCAGACAAGTATTAAGCTAGCTCGCCTCGGGAAGTAGCTTTTTGTTTGATTCGGTCTCCATTTCTTAAAATTCCAACATTTCCAACGGTTTTTGACAGCATTTAAATGCAGCAGCGCCGTTTAAGCGCCAAACGACAGAGTAGCAGAGTTGACAGTTTTGAGACGAACGATAAAAAATAAAAAGATTTAGATAGCAAGCTAGCTGGAAAGTTATTATGCTTAATATCCTGTGTCATCCTCACTAGCTGTAGTTATGTTTAAGAATAAGTCTGCCTGGTTTTCAAGCAGTGTGCCACCGGCATGCCACAACTTCTGGAGTAAGTTTATAGCAGGTTTATTTTAGCTAAACTATCTTACTAGTTAAAGGAATCACCTGCTAAATAATGTTAACTGTATTAATGATTTAGCATGTTATGAGATAATATCTTAATGAAATAGTGGTAAGCTATAGGTGCAATCTTACAGAGATGCTGCCACTAATATGTTAGCTAGGCTAGGTTAACATTATAACTAGAGATAGTGATAACATGTTTTCTTTCCTGATACAGATTCCAATACCTGAAGAAGACAAATATCAATAAATCTAACTTTGCTGACATGTGCTTGAAGTTATGCAGCTGGAAAGGAGCAGGGTCCCGTTTCAGGGCTAAGTGATATCAGATTTATAGACTCAGATATTCGCCCTTGATCCAGAATTTTAGGCTGTATTTTCAGCATTTTCCGACAACCCCAGTTATAACTAAACAAAGACTTGTATAATCTTTAAAAAGATAATACATGTACTGCCACAAATCTTTATTAGGGATCTCTAACTTACCTTGGACCCCAAACATTCTCCTTGTAGTATTGGAGGGTGGGAGCATTGCTGGTTGGAGAACAGCAGATTACCTTTTCAGCGAGGATGCAACTTGTCCTGATACTCTGAGGTGAGCGTGGTGAAGATCTGAAAAGCTGCACATTAATTAATTATCTAGCAAATCAATTGTCATTTTAAACAATAATTTTTAAGTTCTGTTTTTCAGGATATATGAGAGCAAAGATTACCTTTGGAACAAGGTGATGGTTTTTCACAGCTTGTTTCTGTCCACCTGTGAGAAGCGCCAGAGCGTAAATTCTGTGTGCATCGGTCATTATGTGCTGCCTCCAGTGTCAGTGCAGGATGGTGAGTTTTATTATGTTTATTGATTATTATAAATCATAATTAGTGGTTACAACCTTGGGGTTGGGACCTGCAATGAGATCACAGGATAATTCTGAGGGATTGCAAATGATTAATAAGACAGGAAATAAGACTTTTTAAAAACTGGATAGTAACTCTTTGGTTGAACTTCATTTCAAAGCAAACAAATTTTATGAATTTTAACTCAATGTTTTGTCTGAGTATCATTTAAGAAGTGAGGAACGTGGTTGGGAGGTTGATTTGGGAGAGCGAGGATGAGCAGTCCGTAACACAGGTAAGTACACCGAGATATAACATTTACACAAAGGCAGATAATGGAACCCACTTTAATCACCATAGTTGGACTTCCTTCGGTTTTACAGGGTTCCCATAAAACAGAAGATGAGTACAGCGAAGAAGAAGTCAGCAGAAGCGAATATGTTACACTTCCACTGTAAATATTTAGAATCGGAGCTCAATTAATTGTAAACTCTTGAGTAAGATCATTTAGTTTCTGTTATCTTTTTTCAGTTCTGAACCATCTGACACAGACTCTCCAGAAAGCGAATCCCCTCAATGTGCTAATTTGTGGGATTATCCAGTGGGTAACATGCTTACAGGTGAAACATTTATCATTTACTGTACGTTCTTTCAAAAATATATTTACTTGTTTCTATTAAGATAATAATAGATAATTAAACTGTGTTGAAGGTCTAGTGCAATCCACATTTAGATTATGAGACAATCTTCAAAACGATTTGGAAGAGGGTGGACGAAGTTTCTTCTGTGCTGTTGAGTGAGTTGATATTGCACCTTTTTTTCTGTTGACTTATTCACCACAGGGTACGTCAGCATGGACAACCTGCCAAAATATTCTGGCGATCTGTGTGATTACCGTCCCGGATGTTTCCGATGCTCCATCTGTAAAACACACTGCTGCTTGCCCCAAACATGCACTAAGAGAAATGTATGTTGAAGAAAAACAAGTTTGGTTGTTGGTGGAAAACCAAAAATACCAATAAACAAGTTATTGTGTTTGTTTATTATGTTTGCATTGCCTACCTGCACTTATGTATGTTGTGTAGATACACACTGACATAAAATAAATCAGTGTAACATTTGCAAACGCTAATCTCATTTTGTCAACATCGTTTTATTGCATCTGCTCATTGTTTTATCCCTCTCATATGGTCCTGAAACAAAATATAGAATCTGTCTTACAGTGTGTGCTGTACCGTTTCTGGTGTGACAGCTAAGTGAGGATATATTTGCCCCAATCAAAATGTATTAGTGGCTGATAAATCATTCCTGTGACACAGGAATTAAACTAGGTCAAAGCTTTTTTCTTTATCTCTTATTGATTTCCATTTTCAAATCTGTACAAATCACAGATGATTGATACAAACAAATGTTCAATAGCGGAAAATGCTTTACAGTTATTTACAATTTGTTTATATACGAACACTTTTGTCATAAAGGTGTAAAACACCTGTATGCTATTCAATATGAAATTTGAAGGCATCGTTTTCTCTGCAATGTAGAAGCCACCAAAAGAGGAAAACTTTGGAAATATTGTCATGACATCACTCGTCATTATGCTGGTATTTCATACAAAACTTGACGGACTTTATACAAATCAGTTCAACTTCATGAGTGTTAAACAAACTAAATAGCCCGCACTATTCGCTCCCAGGCTGAGGCTGTTTTCTATTGGACAGTCGTATCGGACTGAGCGTAGTGCGACCAAAGTTAAAGGGTTTTCACGCAGTAATTACATCATGACACATCGATGATACAGGCTAATAGCAACTTAAAATCAATAACAACACAATGTGAATATGTTTATAAGAAATATAGAGCAGTGGTAGGTAGTTTCATGAGTGTGTTTAATGTGTCTGCGTGGTTGTGTTCACCCCTACAAAGTGGACTGTGCCGCGGGTCTTCAGCCAATCACACGCTTTGTTTTCGCCAACAGGAAGGCGTACTCGCTGCTGTTGCTGCTGCGTGTGCAATGTGCATTGTGACAGGCGGGATTAGAAGGCATACCGATATTGATCCAGTATTTGTGTAGTTTCTCTTCAGCCCGTTGTTTGTCACATCTGTCATGGCGCAAGAAAATCTTTCCGTGGTGCTGCACTCGCAGGGAGACCTCAGGCTGGTAGGAGACGGTGGTCCACAAACTTGGACCCGTTCAGTGTCTCAACCTTTATGACTTTAACTGCAAACTTAGTACTTCTTTTTTCCATTTCTCACAGGAGAACCGCCCCGTCCCAGAACCAGGACCAAATGGTATGACGTATTCAAAAATGTATAGGCCACTTCAATACGCATTTAAAAAATATGTTGACTCTTTGCACGTATTATTAGCTTATAATATGTAATTAACTAGAGTAAATGCAATGCATCCATCCAGTGGACTTTTCTCAGTCTCAAAGCTGCTGCTTCTCTGTTTTTCCATTTATTTCCCAATAGGAATGTACTTTAAACTATTGCATTTATGGCGTTGAATTGTATTTCAGAGTGAGATGTACAGTATGTCATGCCTTAAAATGCGTTTAAAAAAAAAAAATAACAGATTCACTTTCCATTTGGACAGTAGTTTGCCTAAAATTGAATGAAATTGAATCGCCCTTTTGTTTCCCCTAATTTATTAATATTTGAGTTTCTGAACAAATGAAATAAACTAAGATACAGGAAATGATTCAGACATCAAGAAAACGACAAAATGACTGTTAGTCAGTGTTGGACCCTCCTCACTGTGTGCTGTCTTGTATGTCTTGTTTTTGTACCCAGAGGTTTTGCTCCAGATGCACTCTGTTGGAATCTGTGGATCAGATGTTCACTACTGGCAGCACGGCCAAATTGGGGACTTTGTGGTCACAAAACCGATGGTGTTGGGGCACGAGGCGTCGGGGCGGGTGGTGAAGGTCGGATCAGCAGTCAAGCATCTTAAAGTGGGTAAGTGGTCTGTGAAATACTAAGGGCAGTATCTCATGCAGTGTGCACTGCAGAAATCTGTCATTCTGTTAAATGAAGAAGTTGACACCCTTTTACATTTTAAACAATGTTTATAATCCAAAATAGTTCCATTACTTACCTTACCTCTGCTTATTTCACAAACTGCACCTGCAGTGCCATGAATACATTTGAATACATGGATTCATGGCACTGTAATGTCACACACTGCACATAATTTTAAAGCAAGGTCTCATTTAGTTCTTACATTTTTATGATATGAAATTTAAGTTCACACTCAGCTGCACTGTGATAGGATGCTGTAAACTTGCATTTTTTTAGGTGACAGAGTGGCCATTGAGCCTGGTGTGCCCCGTGAGACTGACGAGTTCGTCAGAAAGGGACAATATAACTTGTCTCCTACCATCTTCTTCTGTGCCACACCCCCTGACGATGGAAACCTGTGCAGATACTACAAGCACAATGCTGCCTTTTGTTACAAGTAAGAGTTTGCCCATGCATGCCTTTGCACCAGAGATTACAAAACAACTGCCTGATCTCCGAGTGCAATTTACCTTGCATAACCTTTGCACAAGTGTCTTCTTCTTTTCTCTCTCTGTGACTGTTTTTCAACGATCCAGGTTGCCTGATAACGTGACATTTGAGGAGGGAGCTCTAATTGAACCTTTGTCTGTGGGGATCCACGCTTGTCGCCGAGCTGGTGTGACTCTCGGCAGCACCGTGCTCATCTGCGGTGCAGGTAAAAACGAGCCAGAACTCAACTTGCACAATAAAACCAGACTCTTGTGGGAATATTGCATTAACATGTTACTGCAGACGACATTTCAGGTCATGCTGCAAAGTAATGTAAACAAGGTGGTTGCACTGTATTTGAGTAACATGCCCGTGCAGTTACAGAATTTTAATTATTACTCAATGGGTGTGTCAGAAAAGTGAGAATCATACTGACTCAACAAAACTCAAGTGAGGGGACAAACCGCTGAACCTTAATGCACCTGGTACTTAATATTTAACAAATGCTTTATGTTGTGAAAACGAGCTAATGATCATTGAAGACATATCAGGTGAGATCCGGTTACTCGGTGCAGCTTCAATGTGATTGCTTAACACTCATTATGACACTGACTCTCTTTCTCAAGCTCTCTCAAGCTCCAGAACATGTTTCTAATCACATGTTTGATGTATTTCTACAATAGACATGTTGTTTATTTCCCCTCTCTCCACAGGACCTATCGGGTTGGTCTGTTTGCTCGTGGCCAAGGCTATGGGGGCCTCACAGGTCGTCATCACCGGTAAGACACACACACAGTTTCTAAACATCTCTCTCAGCTGACATCACTTAATGATGCAACACACAGATTCTTTTAGCATCTTCTGTTCAGTCTTTTCGTCCTCTAACCCACCTTTACTGTGTGTAGATCTGTTCCCAGAACGTCTGGCAATGGCCAAAGAGTTGGGTGCAGACTTCCAGCTGATCGTAAAGAAAGGAGACGGACCAAAGCAGCTGGCCAAGAGTGTCGAGGACATGCTGGGTGTTCAGCCTCACGTTACTATTGAATGCACTGGTGCTGAGAGCAGCATTCAAACTGCCATCTATGTATGTGACTCATTTAAAGTTATTTAAAATTTAAACTTCCAATTTTGAGCTACCTGTGCTTCCCATTTCATGCAACTTTATACTTCAACTCCACGACAGTTCAGAGGGAAATATTACATTATTATTACATCATTACATATTAATGTATTACATTAAAATGCTACTTAATACATCTGTAATATTATTATTACAACACTATACGAACAACACTATAACTCATGCTGGCAGTTTTTATGCATTGGGTCATTTAGTTTTGATACTGTAAACGTGACATTTTCCCACTAATACTTGTAATGGAGTATTTTTAGAGGGTGTTATTGCTGTTTTCACAGGAGTAAAGAATCTGAGTACTTTCTCCACCACTACTACATTATACTCGGCCCACTAAAGAGTTTTAGTATCTGCAGATGAAATAATCCAAGTTGTTATTTCTCCTTTCAGGCGACACGTTCAGGAGGCGTGGTGGTGTTGGTGGGTCTCGGCTCTGAGATGGTCACTCTTCCTCTGATCAATGCTGCCCAAAGAGAAGTGGATATCAGAGGGGTTTTCCGCTACTGCAATACGTAAAAAAAAAAATCTCTTTAATTTCCCTTCTTGTTCTGTAAGCAGATGTTTAATGCGTTAGTTCGATGCAGTTTCATCTGCGAGTTATCTTGCGGGCAGTGATAAGTCGATCATAATTTAATTGTTAGATATTCAACACTTCAGTAAAATGTTTGTCTTGCTGTTTTGCAGCTGGCCGATGGCCATAGCCATGCTGGCGTCGGGTAAAATGAACGTGAAGCCCCTCGTGACCCACCGTTTCCCTCTGGAGGAGGCAGTCCAGGCCTTTGAGACCACTCGTCAGGGTCTTGGGATAAAGGTCATGTTAAAGTGTGACCAGAACGACCAGAATCCCTGATCAGACCGGCTGCAGTGAACCAGACCTGACCGACTGAGAGCGACTCCGCATGACATACTGTGTACATTGACCCGAGAAAAGATAACAGAGCTAGTTCAAAGAGGAACACTAACAACAGACGGTACTGTGAAATACAACTGACTGCTGTACTGTCGGTCAGAGATGTAATTAGCATCAAATGGTACGAGTAAATATTTTATGATGCTCAACGTTGTTTAACAACCAACATTGAAAATTTATATTATTTACAGTTGTGTCCCTTTTAAAAATGTTTTACAATTTTACATACAGCAACTGTAGGAAAAGAAAATCCTTAAATAATTAAATTTAAATTTAAAAAAGTAAATAAATGTTGTTTTTTTATTTTCAGACAACCTGCACTACCTATGTGCAGACATTAGGGGGAACTAGAGACTCAATGTGGAAACATCAGTATCTTACACAGTACATCAATTATATATACCACATAATAATAGTACTTATCTGTACTTTATATGAATCTTTGAACTATACTTTTTTTTGAAGTTAGTAATCAAGAAATCAACATACTTTTATCTTTTTATACCCACAGGAATATCAATGCCACTGCGAGTTAATACACTCTTCTAAAGATTTAATACTTTTTTTTATCAACTGCCGTTATTTAACCGATATATTTTGCAGTTGTGGGACAAAGGTAGGGCAGTAATTTAAGAGCACATTTTAAAAAATCAAGTGGTTTACTGAGTGTGAACACACGTGTTAAAAGCCTGATTAGATTTATAACAGTATGGAACTGAGAAACGGATCATGTTTGTCCCAATTCCAGACATGCTGATAGTAGACAGTATGCACAATGTACTGTTTGCACAACTAGTACACAAGAAATTAATGAACTTCACGGTTTTGTATTAACAGGAAATGATGTAATACATGCAGTGAGACATCGAACTACGGCTTCAGAGTGGCACTGCCCATAAAACTTCACCAAAAAAGGCAAAACATTTTGGAAGGATTTAATACTTTTTATGTTTTCCAAGACATTGTGCAATTTATTATCATTATTATTATTATTGCGTCTGAGTGTAGCTCCTCTACTGCTTGGAATTAGTTTGCAGTGTAACATTGAGACACTTCCAGTAACTCCTATGAAAAAATGATCAAATATAATTCTGAATTGAACTCAAAGCAAACGTCTTATAAAGGCAAAATTACGACACGCATCCAAACTGTCTACTTACTTAAGAAATATCAGATTTAAATTTCAAAACACCAAGTCAAAATAACGAGACGGTGAGAGATAAATTTGACTTACCATTCGTTTTGTGCGTTTCTTGGCAGCAGCGGGTGCCCAGGCTCCGCGTTCATAACATGGGTTTGACCCAGTCCAACAAAACAAGCCAGGTTTATCTCAGATTTTATTATTTTGCCACAATGACATGATACTACGTTACGAGGCATGCACACAGATAATGTTCATATGGTTGAGATTTACTACAATGCATTGTAAAACCATTACTGGGTGGTGAGGCCTGTTTCTTTCACAGTGTGTGATTCACAGTTCGCTCTTTCCCTCTCAAGACTGAAAGCCAACACACAGGTGGGAGGATGTTTGCAGTGCCTAAAACCTGTCTGTTTTTGTTTTTTTTAACATGAGCACGATACGAGACAAATTCCTCTTTATGTACAGACATTCTAATACCGCTGATGGCAATGGGACAGCTCACACAACACAGTTACATTCACAGTCCACTCAGTGTTCATGAGCTTCAGTCAGGAACACTAAAAATGAACATACAGTAGAGAAGCACACGAAAGAAAACGTCATTTTTTCATACATGTGACTTTGATATCAAAAGCGTAATTAATGCATGTCAACAGTTGTATTCAGTTGCCTGTTATTTAAATGTGTGTGAGTGTTTGTACATGAGATTTAGAAAAGACTAGTCTTGCCGTTCAGAGGTTGAACTTGTGTATTGCCGTATAATGAAGAAAATCAAAAGGATATGGCGTTTCTCCCATAAACCCCTGCTGCAAGCGTTGGTTTGACTCACACGTACAGTATATCAACTTAGCATACTTAAACCAACATTTCAAACACCTAACAAATTCCCCTTTTTACTGGCAACTACAATGATATCCGGCATTTAATTGTGTCTGCCGTCATCAAAGACCGCTTTCAGTTAAACAGCAAGATTTCAATATTTACAACGCAGCTGTGGCCCCTCCCTCCCCTGCCTTCAGTCGCAATATTAGCAAAAAAATATATTTACATGAGAAATAAATAGAGAAGAAAATGAAACTATACAAGAAGTATAGTAGAAGTATCATATTGCAGTACATGAATATAAAAAAATAAATTGTGACGCATTCACTCACTACGACCACACAATCTCACTGAAGTGACACAAAAAAGCACAGACAGGACAAATAAATAAACAATACGCATGCACACCACACACACACACACACACTGTCTCTTCAGCTGGTCAGATGGGAAAAAGTGTCTCATGTCAAAAAATGGCTGTTGCATGTTAAGTTTAGACAAGGGAGGAGATGATGAAGAACTGAAGTCACCAGCTCAAAGAAAAAAAAAATGGGGGAGAAGCGATCCTTCCCTCCGGTCACTGGTCAGCTTGGTTTGCCCCGTAAGTTAACCAATCACAGCTGACAGCCTGTCCTGTGGAGGACATTGTTTATATGTACATAGGCGTCTCCTGTCCTGTCAGAAGTCTGAACATGGCTGCCGGCATGGTCTTCATGTGAATCTGGAAAAAGGAAAAAATGACACAATCTCAGTTAAAAGGCCAAATATTTTTTCTATTTGTCTTTTTGTGTATGTGTGTGTGTGTGTGCATTCAGTTTAACCTCTCCAACAGAGTTCGACAGGGCCTGGACAATCTTCTCATGTGCCGTGGCCACCACACTCTGCCCGTTAATCTCTATGATCCTGTGACCAACACGGACCCCACCTCGCTCAGCAATGCCCCCTCGCATCAGACTGCATATCTGAAGGGCAAAACACACACAGAAGGGAAAGTCTTTGTGTTATAGGCATTTTGCTAAAAACAGCAAAATTAATGCCACTGGAAGGGTAAAATGTCTGCGGTGATACGGAGATAGCATCTAAAACCAGAAGAAATAGTTTATACTTACAAGATAATGATAAACAGCACATTACATCTTTGTTAAGTACAATGGGATCCTTTTCAACAGGGATTATATTATGTGTACATTGTTCGAGGAAAAACAGCAATTCATCACAACCCTGCAAATGACACAGTGTTTCTCTGGTGTATCCAACACAGAGCAAATAAAATAATGAGCAGATTAATCTAAACTGAGACAGGATCATGGACGTGCTGTACAGTACCAATCACAATATATACCAGACTAAACATTAAAGTTATCAATTTATACATGAGCAACAAAGCATTATTTTTAACAATGTTTTGTCATTCTTTTGTTAATATTACAACTATGAAAGTAACCAACCTTCATGCTCAGAATTATACTTACAATGCCGTTCTGGACACTGAAGCCCAGCTGATATTTAAGATCTGGTCTCTTTATGAGGACAGTTGTAACAGGAGGACAACTGACAATGTTCATCTTCACCTGAACCTGGTTCTTCAAGCCCTTTAACACACACACACACACACACACACACACACACACACACACACACAAAAAGCTTGTTCAGTTTCACATAAATATACTTATTTCATAGCTTAGGCCTTGCTTTTTCTGTGCATTTGGTCTTTTGTACACACGTAAGCAGTGGATCACTACACTACAGCAACACTCCTTCCAGGGTGAAAAACTCACATCTCAGTGTTTATGTCTGGACGGGCACCAACAGAGATTTTTTGGAAACGATGACAAAGACACCCACCTTGGCTTTCTGACTGGGTCTTATCGTCTGTGAAGCCAATTTGACATAGTGGCCAAACCGTGTAATTACAAAGTCATGTGACGCACTGGGGCCCAAAAATACTTTTTCCCATAAGCTTACACTGTGAAAGGAACGGCCTGTAAAACAGTGGATACATTTTTTGGAGCGTCGCAACCCAATCTGCTTCACACCGGTGTGCGCATGCCCAGTGTACGTGAATCGTCATGTGATATTGTGTTTGCTGGTGTGTTTGTATGGACGGAGATTATTTCTGAAATGGTGCTGAAACACTTGTCTGATTGGAGATCGTTTTTGGTTTAAAACTCTGTTTTCAAAAATACCCCCGTACATGTGGACAAGGCCTTAAACTGCCTCTTTTAGCCCGACTGTTTGTACCTTAATGATTCCCTGACAGGTGGCGAGTGGCAGCCCCACTAGGCTGGTGTTGTTGATGGACATGATCTGGTCTCCGATGCTGAGCTTGCCAGAGCGAGCTGCCGGCCCACCATTCATCATGTTGGCTAAGATAACTGTGGGCAGAATGGAGCCCCAGCCAGACTCCACAATCACCACACCCAGGATCTCCCCTTTACTCTTCTCCAGCTGCAGCTGTGGAGAGGAGAGCAGGTGGGAGGTGGAGAGAAAGGGGAGGAGACAGTTTGTTTGTTATTTCTATGTTGCTTCTTGTTGATCATAATTAAAACAAATATGACTGGAGTACATTGATAACTGACTGATTACAGAACCGGGAAGCCGCTGATTCAGCTCCAAATTTCTGGAGAATGTGTAGAGAACTCGTTTTCATTTTAAACAACATGATACCTTTTTAATACCAGTCAAAAAATATCTTTTTTCTTTCTACCTTTCTTAGATCAGAGCAGGATAGGAAAATATCACAATATATACTGTACAGTGCCGTGAGATTAATATCTCATTAGACTACTGCAGGCAATGTTGCAAATTAATGAGCAGCACTGCTTTATGGCAGTATGACATTTATTATTTATTATTACATTAATGTGATGAAATACCTTGATCTCCTAAAAATGTAATTAACCATCTGTATTATTTATCCATGAACGGATTCTCTCTGGAATTTCCACAAAATCTATTATATTAAGATATATGTACATCAATAACTGTATATCCCCTATCGGAGGGATTCAGTGGCTGAAGGACAACCAAGTAAATTCTGAATAATCAACCATGATTGCCTCAAATGGGGAAAATATATGCAATATGAAAAATGTAACTTAAAAATTATATAATTAATATATAAAATATTTAATTTCAGTAACTCAGAGTTCTGGAGATTTCTACAAGTTCATTGTAGGATCTTTAAATCTAAAGATCAAACAGTCACAACTCATTTTTTACAAGATAAAATAGACAAATAGATCTTACTGGACGCCTTCCATATAAGAGAAACCTAAACTTAGAAATAGCCATACATGTTGGAGATGCAGCAGTAAGGTGGGAACTCTGGTGCGTATGTTATATGATTGGGATAAAACAGACCAAATGTGGGATGAAATAATTTCCTTTGGAATAGACTTCATCAAAATCCCCACATTATGTCTCTTGGGACCACTACCAGACAATGTTAAAATGTCAAAACTCCAGGAATCATGGTGTCATTTAACTATGCTAAGAGGGTTTGGGATCACTGTGCCACTAGAAATCTGCCACCTTATCCACTTTTAAAGAATGGATAGAGGTATTAAGGTTAATGGCAAGTTATGAGCGGGTTAGTTATAGAGTGGCTGGGAGGGGGGATCTGTTCGATGAAGTATGGGGTCCATTCCACCTGAGCATAATTTACATTTGCACCAGGTACGTGATGTGTGTGCTATGCAGACTTCCTAGGGTTTTGTGTTTTTGTGTTTAGTGTTGATTGTCTGGCTAGTTTTGAATTTTATTGCTGGACTGTCGACTTTTTTTTTTTTTCTTCATTTTAGTTGTTTAAAAAAAGACTGGACAGATTCTGGAAGAAGACATACAGTATGTCATTCATGTATTTGTAATAATGTAATTGTCATTTCTTTGTAAATGTCAGTCCAAAAATATACATGAAAAAAAAGAAGAAATGACAAATTATCAGTGAAACTGTGTGTTATACTGTAGCTTCAAGGGGAGTTCCTGCTGAAGCCCTGTGCGGATGCTTTTATATAGAATACAGGATGATGTGTAGATCAGTAGATCACAGTTGAACATCCACATTAGGCAGTATGTTGAAAAGCAGTGTGACTTTTGTTTAAAACGGTAATAACATTTTTGGTTACACCACACATTTAGTTCCACAGCATGTTAATAAACAGTTTTGAATCTGCACCTCAAACCTCCACCTGGTGTTATCTCAGTGTGGGTCTCAGCCTTTACATTTCCAAGTATTGTCTGTGCACATCTCAACATTGTCTTAATACAGAATGCATTTTCCTGCTCCAGCTCTTACAGCCTTGAAATTAACTTATTCGCAACACGGTTGGTGAAGAGGCTTTAGTGCTATAGAAAACCCGGTTTCCCCATCACTAAAAATTACTTACGTGCCTCTGAATTAGCAGCTGTGAGGTGGCGCCCATGCAGCCTCTCTGCTCATACGGCAGAAACTGTTTCACGGTGTCTAAGCCTCCAGTAATGCTTTCAGGGTACAATGTTAACTAAGGAGGAAACGCTACAGCAATAATTTAAAAAAAAAAGGCGAGACTTGACATGCTCTGAGTAGATTTTACTGTACCATCTGCCTCTTAATCTGTCTAATTAGTTAACAGCTACTGTACACTTGTGTGTTTCTATAATGGCCCTGCAGCATGAGTGCAATTGTGCCACACGTGAAGTCTTACAGTATCTTATTTTATCACAACACCAACAAACATTGACAGAAAAATCCTGAGGTTGCAGGGAATGTAAACTTAATATGGACCAACCTCTTTGCAGTTTTCAGAGTTGGAGAAGTGAATGAGGTCGTCATTGTACATCTCCTGCGTGTTGATGATGTCGCTGTACTCCTTCTGGCTCAGGTCCTCGGGGTTAATGCCGTTGGCTCTCAGGAACTCCTGGTAAGCTACGCTGAATGCCTGGCCGATGGACTGAGCGATAAGCTGGGCCTGCAGACACAAAATGCAGGAAGCATGAGATAAACACATGTTTTTGTGAGCCACAGAAGCCAAAAAAAACATAAGGTGGCATCAAACAAGAGTGGCACTGAGTGTGCCAAGACTATGTTAAGGCATAACATACATTGATTTTCACTGTCATAAGCTACTTGTTCCCTTTGTGAGAGGAGCGCAGAAAAGACAGGAACACTTCTCTGCTGTAGTTCCAATGAGAAGGAATGAAGTTTGATGAAGGCAATTGGTAGAAAAACAAATTCTACACAAGGTTAATGGTCCGTTTTTACTACAGTGATAGAACGATGCACAGTTTCAGCCACACAAATCCAGCAGTTACTCCAAACCAGGGGTGCTTGTGCCCCACTGCGTGCTCCTCCGTTTGACACGCATTACATGGGATGATTGTGGAGTAGCTTAGCTAACATAAGAAAAGAAAAACCAGTCATCCACATGTACGTGTTCAACGGAAAAATAAACACACAAAGAGGATTCAAATCAGTGTGGTGTTGTATATCTACTGCCACAGCAGCCAACAAACTACCTGCTACATCAAGCTGAATGCACAGGTCATGCTTCCCCACCAACCCGAGTCAGCTTTAACACCTGAACACCATGTGCTGTGACTGAGAATGTGCAAAAACTGAAAAACCAACCAAACCAATGAAACCAAACAAATAAGAGAGCGATATCCAAACATGGACACTGCCAGGATGTGTACGACTTGTATGGAGAAACTCTTGTAACAACAACCGTGTTCAAAAACTTCCAGTTTAAAATCTGAACCACTTGACCGGTGGTTTTGATGAAGTGGTACTTGAGCTCAGCTTTTAAGGCTGCTGAGGATTAGTAGAAAGGAAATTGGGCACCACATCCATCCTGACACAAAAGACATTTGCTACCAAGGAAGTAAAAAATAAATAAAACATGAACCTGTAAAAAAAAACAAACCCTGAAGCCTTGGTTGTGTGAGATAATATAGATCAAGAGAGTATGGAGGGTACATCATTCTGCAAGCTACATTTCCCCTTATTTTCCTATTTAATTGAATTCTGTACTTATTCTGCATATAAATCTCCCGCAGAATTTGCAGACAGTAATGGCCCAAACTCCAAGAATCAATAAACTGTGAATTAGGTTTGCAGAACAATAAAAAAGTCAAAACTGAGCAAGCAGTGCACACAGCCAGTGGAGTCACAATAACAGGAACAGCAGTTTATAAGTTGATGGATGAGCAGCTGAATGGTTCTATTATAACTCTGGCCGGGCTTTACAAAACCTGGCAACACAATGAGATGAAGAGAATACAGATTGGAGCCCAGCAGCCTTTATACTGACTGGCAACAAACACTAAATTTCTGGCTCCTCCGTGCAACATTGTTCTTGTTGCCAAGTCTTGTTGAATCTGCTTCAACATGACAAGCAGCAATTCTCTTTGTTTTGTTTTTTTTATTTCTATAAGCTACTAAAAACATTTTTGACAATGTGGAGCAAACATGAAAAAAACTAAATTCAGAACAAATAAATGAAACGATGTCTTAGAGACAATTGGAGAAAAATACATTAATATCAGTAACATCTCTTTACTGTCTTTAGATGTTGGAGAGTCCTCTTACATAATGACAGAAAAATTACAATGTGACTTCCTGCAGCTGCAATCTGTGTAAACTTTCAGCTACTCGCCTTTTTAAAGAGACAATTTCTCTTATGAACACATTAACAGAAAACAAAACACTTACATCTTCAGACTCAAAGACATGGCATATCATCTTGTACTGCTTCTTTGCCTCGGGTGCTCCGGGCGTAGTTTCAATGCAGTCCTGTGAGGCTGTGCGTGGCATACGGCGTCTTGCCATCAGGACCACAATGTTCCCAATATCTGCAATATAGGATATAGTACGGAGTGCGTTGTCCATCATCGTCTCCTGTAGGGAAATCCACCAAAATCACACACGTCAGAGGAAAATCAAACCTTTAAATGTTGGCGTTATTGTTTTTTATAATACTCTCCAAGTATGCTTTCAATTTGTGAATTATAAAGCTGCTCCATAGATGGTGAGAAACTCCTGTAACTGTATGACAGCAGCCACATTAATTTAGATATAAAGACATTTTTGGATTCACAGCTGTGAGCCCTGAAATTAAATAATGTCCACTAAAGAAATAAAAATATATGAACACTGAGACATTTAATGACTCAGTGTGACCCACTCCCAAAAAGCTGATGATGCTTCATTCACTGATATCCAGTCAAGAGAGACGACCCAATGGAAATCCTACTTAACTCTTCTTTTTTTTTTTTTATTGTGAAAATGTGGTTCATTATTCAAATGCTGGTGAAGTAAACCGTTAAACTACAAAAATGCAAACTCCACCTAGATCGTGATAGTAAAACATGAGAGGATATGGACTTCAATCTGTGGGTTGGCTGAGAGGAATCTGTATTAATGTTTAATGAGAATGAGCTGAATTTCATTTTTGTTCAGTTAACTTCACTTCATTAACTGTGTCTGGTGGTTGTATTCCATCAGCTTAATTAGTGTTGTTGTTGTTGTTGTTGTTGTTCCAGCCAACCTTTGGAGATGTTCTTAATATGAATCAATGTCAGAAACTCCACGCAAGATGCATTGAGCCTTTTAATTGCACAAACGAAGGCTTTTCCCTCATAATCTCTGTTTTAAGAGTGACAGGACCAGTAGAAACCAGATGGGAGAGGAGGAAGATAAACACTGCATTGCAGCACGTTATTTTCTGCCAGGAGGCTACCCACACACGCGCGCACACACACACACACACACACACACACACACACGGCCAGACAGCAGCTCCATGTGACATACTGCAAATGAATCATCTATCATATATACATTTAACTGTTACTGTGAGCACAAAGCTGTATTTATGATCCCAAGAACTGCAGCAGAGCTCTCAGAAGCATTTGTGCTTCTAGCAAAGTTTCCACCTCCTGTAAAGACTTGTTGTATCGCTGCTTCACACCGCTGCTTGTTGGGAAGCTAAAAAAAAAGGCAAGAAAACTAGAGTGGAGAGAAGCTTTGTTTAAAAATAAAAACAAAACAAAAAAAACTTCAAGAGAAAATCTGACGGATAAATGGGATTTTTCATTCTTAAAGACCTCCAGAAAGCCAAACTTTAATCTAAATGTTGACTTTTATCACTGTATATTTTAAAGTAATTAAAGGAAAATATCAAGTAATCCATAGTCTAAGTTTGACAGCCTTTAAACAAATGAGTACAGATGTGCTCATTGTTTGGAGGCACAGATGTTCATGCAGCTTCTTTAGGCTTTGCAGAGTCTATTCTTACCCCCAGTCAAACAGAAATCATACAGTGACGTCATAAGATTAAATAAATAAATAAGTAAACAATGAAAAGCAGTTTGTGTCGACAGCGAAGCTTCAGTTATGTCAGCTGTGATACAGCTCTCCCCTGATGTGCAGCCCTGTATTCCTCAGTGGGTGGCCGAGGTGCTGTCAGGGTAAAGAGCTCTTATTCTCACGGGTAAGGAAAAAGACACTTTGTACAGAAACATGACATACGGTACGTGCGCTCGCCGGTGCTCACCTGAGAGTCTGCATTGAGGACTTTGATCCTCTGGGTGGAGATGAACAGATCAACCTCAGTGAGGGTTTGTGCGTCTCCGTCTGCACTCTGCTGCAAGATTTAAAAAAATAGAGAAAAAGAGTAAAGAGTTGGTCAGATTGTCTCATTTCATTTTGATTGGTCAGAATCTACCAAACTTGACCGTTCATGGTTTACATGGTAATTCACAACTGCCTCATTGGTTTCTTTGTTAAATGTAGGAAAGGATTATTAGTTTAGATATTCATGCATGTACAGTTTAGGGTCCAGCTATAGGGAAATGCTTAGTTAGATGGACAGGCTGTTCTGACAGTGAGGTGGAATAGGCAGAAAAAGAAAGATTTGGCAGTGGTGTTACTTTATATCAGCTGTCTTGGCATGAGGATGGCGAGCTGGCACGGAAACAAGACACAGCTCAACACTAAACCCTTACCAGCTGGCTGTTTTGCCAGTGAGAGCAATGCCGCTTCAGCATGGAACAAGCCTGCACACATTTCCCCCTAATCACTATCAGTGCAGGCTAATAAAATTACATTTGATTTTGCTTCGTTCGAATTGCCTGATGGATTTCAGAAATACGGCTATAGTGCTAAAAATAACAATGAAACATGTGTAGGTGTAATTAAATATATCATGTTATAAATAGTGAATGATTTATTTGAGAATATGGCTTGTAACATGAATTTTTTTTTTTTATCCCTACCAAGACTCTGAAGACATGCAAAACTAACCACAAATTGGAAAAAAGACGTGCTGTAGAAGTTTCCAGAATGCCTCTTGTCTGGAGAAATGTGTGTGTGTCGTTTTCGATCAGGACAGCATGTCGGAGCAGCTAACTAATTTGTAAACACTGGTGAACGATTTATAATTGCAGCCATTCTACCGATTCAAAATCCAATATGTCTTGTGGATTAAATACATAATGGTGTACAGCTAGGCTAATGTTACATGAGAAATGCGAATCAGCCTCTTCTGTGATGGACTTCTGACTGTATGATTGATGCTAAAACCTGATGTTTACCACTGAAATGTTTGACTAAAGCTAAGCCGTGATGTAAAGCTATGCAAAGATAAAAAGAAAGGAAAACCAAACAACAAAATGGGAGCAGAAATGTATGGAATCCAAATAACAACCATGTCCTCAAACGATGTTGAATTACGGTACAATTTTTCTTTTAAGCTGTCCTTAGTTAATCATAATATTAAGCCTAAAAGACATGAAGTCAACTTCTCTTCATTGTATCCAAGGATCACCTGCATGTAAAGAAAAAGATAGGAACTGAGATATAGCAAGAATGTATTTTCTGCTTTAGCTAAACTCATCACACACACACACACACAAAAAATGCATGCACTGAATTACAATTTCCCCACTACGTAATTTAATGTACATGAGTGTAACAGCAATGTTAGTACAAAAATGCACTAAATAGTATTTGCGAACACAAATTAAGAGTTGCAGTGGATGAGCTTTGCATCGGCAAGTGATGTTTCCCATTGTTCTCTTTGCTAAAATTAAGCTCTAGATCATTTTGATGTCTGCTGTCGTTTCCAGTTGTCATGGTATATTCATAATGTGAGGAAACGGTGCAAACTGGTTATTAGACATTTTACTGGCTCAGAATCCTCCAAAGCTTACGATTCTGCAGTTTTAAAGAGGAAATTTAATTTGACTTCAATGTTATTAATAGTTTGTGTTACTGGAACCACTTGAAAATTATTCCTGCACTCAGGGAGTAAAAAAAAAAGGAAGAATCTATTATACATCAGACACAACTAACATATTAGAGCTTGGGTAGGTGGTTAATAAAGAACACTTAAATATGTACTTATAATGTGTAATTACATATATTTATGATCACATGAAACACAGTGTTATTACACAGGCTAATACACAGTAATAATGGTGCTATATTAAGAAACTCAAGACATAATACAGCCTGGAGCTTCCCACAGTGTCCTGCTGACATGTCTCCTCTTACTGTGTGGTCTCAGTGGTTGCACATGAATTCAACGTGCTGCTATTAAATTTGGCTTCAGTGGTTCTCAGTCTCGTGTCTTATAACACACCTTCAACTTCAGTCAGTTTAAAAGGTCCTTTAACATTTTATAATGTGTCTGTTTAAAATCTGTCATTCCAGTTTCGCTGAAATTAAGACATTTCAAGTGACATTATTGTAAATATTATACAGACTTATGAAAGTGTGTCACTGCCAAAATGCAGAGCCGTTAACATAAAACCAAACATATTTGTGTTAGTTCTGAGAAACCTGAGGAATATTTTCTCAACTAAATGAATGCACACGACAAATGTGACACAAATAGAAGAGGACACAAAGGAACAGAGAGGCACGAATGAAATGAAAAAGTAAAGGAGGTGAGAGTGGAGGGAAAAGTGGCCAAAGGGTCTTCATTTTGCTCTGTTTATTACACACCGCCTTTTTCTTGATTTTGGCAGCCTTCTGTACCCTCTGGCCGGCAGGCGGGCAGGCGTTGGGACGGGACAAGGTCAGCGGATACGGGAGCACAAAAAACAGGAGGGAGAGGAGGAGGAAATAAAGAAAGTAAGACAGGAAAGCCCCAAACCAAACGGCAGGTGTGCTATCGCTGCTCTGTGTGTGTGTGTGTGTCTGTGTGTGTGCGTGCGTGCGTGCGACTGTGTTTGTGGAGACAGCGTTTGCACAGCCGCGTTGGTTGTCAGATACAAATCAAAAACAGCAATTACAGAGGTTAATAATTGCTTTTTCTCTTATAAACACAGCAAATCAAAAGGGAACAGACATGCAATGACACGGTTCCTGCACTCTTTAACATCTATATAAAGCTCTATAAGGAGGGTTTGTTGCTGGACTTGCTGGAAAACAATCAACAACACTAACAGACGCAAGGGGAAGGGATAAAACCCCGAGCAAAGATTTAAACTGCGCACTTGGGGTTTGTTCTCTGGGCTGCACAAAATAGTCGAGTCACTAAATTTGGAATTAAACAGCTTAGATCAACATGGAGGAAGTTTTACACAGCTAATGCTTTTGAGGAGTTCATCAGTAATTCTGGTCTCGCCACGGCCCCTGCAGTTGTTGAACTTACACTGATAATCCTTGGGGGTAATTTGTAATCTTTCAAGTTCAAGCTGAGCTGCTGCTCCCTTCCATTTGACATCTACCAGAAGAAAATGATCTGGACCCCTCATAACGTTTCTGAGTGTGAGACGGGGTGTTTGCCCAAGCCGCTAACCGTTCAGACAGCATCACTTAGGAGCGGAGAAAAAAAAGCCCAAAGGGTCTTTTTTCAAGCTTTCGTTTTTTGTAAAGTTTCCTCCTCCGTCATCAGCTCTCATGCAAGACAAACATCTGAGGCTTTCAGCAACACCTACTACTCAACTGAAGAGGAGCTGAGCAGGGAGGGGATACACAGCAGGAAAGAGTGAGCGGTGTGTGGGGGGGTTGAAGCTGCATAAATATTACATCAAACAGAGTGAACATCATGACAAAAAGAGTTCAGCACTACAGGGTTTAAGTGTGTTCCTGTGCTTACGTCTTTGGGTTGATCTATATGGCTGCACCTTATTGCAATATGTATTTGGATGTGAGTGCAGTTGAGGTTTGTGGTCCATTTCAATGTCAAAGATTAAGAATGCGTCTGCTGTACAGCTACTCATTTGTCCACATCAAGGAGATCATGGATGGCTTCTTGCTCAATGGACCCGTTCCAAGCAGGGGAAGGCAGTAAAAGGTGATAGCTAACTGTTGCCATGGTTTCATCCTGAAAAGACTTTTCGCAGAGCAGGCAACTGTGCATGACAGAGAGTGAGCAAGTGAGTGAGAGAACCAAACACAGATTGGACATATGTGAAATGATGCCAGCAGACATCCTCAGTGGTGAAGAGGGCTTTTAGACTGAAACCAGCCAGCAGGACCAAAAGGCTTTCAGCCGCTCAGTCACTTCCTCTGTCAAGTCTTTAACTACAAAATGTGATTTCACTTGTTAAAGTCACCAGTAACTAGAGCTGGGTATCAGAACCCAATACCTTTAAGGTATCGTCCAAAATAAAAAAGTACCAAGTCCAATGATTCCTGCATTAGATTCCTTTTGTATCCAGATCTGTTAAAAAAATGACTATTTCTATGGATTTTTCTTGCAGCCAGTTACCGCAGCCATTCTTCGATTCAATGCTGCTTGACCCACTACTGCATATGACTGGATAACCCTAACCCATACTTCCACTCATCAGCAGCTTCTTCTAGCCCTCTTCAGCCAAAATTTGATTTACGTTAAGACTCATTTTGGAGCCTGCATGAGGACTAACCCTCAATCCAAAGTGGAAGAGGGACAGATCACACTACACTGTAAAATTAAAGGATGGGGCTGAGTAGTGTGGCTGTTAGGACAAAGCCCTAATCATCTGAGTCTGTCTTTTAATTAAAGGTCAAAACTATACGTTAATTTACTTCCCGTTACAAAACAAAGGAACATGAAAAAATGTGGCTAAATGCATCCAACACAACCAGTTTAAGAAAAACGCATCTCTTCAGTGGCAGAGACTAAAATAGACCAGACTAAACTGTCATGGTTTCGATTTTGGTTGGTTGTTTTACTGGGGTTGAATTCTGGTTTGTTTCTGTGTTTGATTCTTGTTGTA
>JBBPCS010000130.1:15932036-15944380 GCA_037974645.1 Hollardia meadi
GTGTGTGTGTGTGTGTGTGTGTGTGTGTGTGTGTGTGTGTGTGTGTGTGTGTGTGTGTGTGTGTGTGTGTTTGGATGCGTGAGTCAGTGTTTTTGAGTGTGTTTTTGAGTACCTTGACCCTGCTGACAGCCTCCTGGGCCTGCATCATGCGTATGTTCTTGGAGGGGTTCCTCTCAGACAGCAGCTGAGTGGAGCCCAGGTAGTTAGCAGCAAAGATAATTCCATCAATCAGGTCTTCTGGTTCGCAGGGTCCTGGGACTGGGCCAGGGACAAGCAGAGAGAATGGTGATCAACCGGGAGACACGGGGAAGGACAGAGTGCGGGTAGACTGATAGGGTCGGGTGTGCAGTGGAGAGGGTATTTATATATATATATATATATAATCACTGGAGTCAACGTGCTGTGTGGAAAAATAGAGCCACACACTGTTGCTCTGCAGAAGGAGAGATGGAAATAACAAGCTGGGTGGGATTGAGCAGTGAGATGGCCACTGGCTATGAGCTGATGGAGGTGCAGAACTGGTGGGAGGCTGGGCTGAGATGAATCTGCGTCTGTGATATGTAGATGAGGACTCTCAGACACCCACTCCAGGACACAATGTGCTGTCATGATCTGAAGGAGCAGACAGGCAGCTAAGCCCCTCGCACATTATAAAGCCAAGCATCTGCCCAGAGGCAGGAAAAGAGCACTGGAAGAGTTATGTCTGAGCCTGAGATGTGACAGACAGAGGGCAGAGTAATACTTGGAATGGTGCCATGCAATTACAATATTTAGCTTTTATCACCAAACAGGTGTGCAGACTTACCATCGACAAAGCTGGGGAATGATGCAACCTTCTTTGTTGGCTGGAAGAAGAAAAACGGATATTACAGATCAATAGGTTTACAGTTAATTTTGTATGTCTCCCCAGTGTCAAATAAAGGTTAAGGTTTAAGGATTGTCAGTTGTTACACTTGGCTAAGATCTGCTGCTTTTCTTAATGTACAGTACTGTATTCAAATAGCATGTGTTGGAATCGAGGAGAAAATCCTACATACTATGTTACAGAGCACCTGCCTGGATTTTTGACATGATGCATAGGAAAGCTTGCTGGTCAACTTCAAGTTATGTATCAGAAACATGGATAGGGAGATAATTTCAAGTCAAAGGAACACTCCATCCTGTAAAACAATTTCTGTCTTTGAGACCTTGAGACATGACAGGTTACATGTGATTGCTTTTTACTTCAGTGACTGCAAAACAGTGATTGTGATTTGTATCTGACCTTCCACAAACATGCAGGCTTACCCTCCTGTCATGCAAGACATGTTGCCCTTCTGCCATTTTGGCTGGGAGCTGATTTTCACAAATGGCCATGACAATCCAATGTGAACAGTATTGGCTTAATATTTCATGAGAATTACTATGAAAGTGGTTTAAGAAGTCGCCCTTCCACTACAAGAACAATTCGAGATTTTTCTATCATTTGTGTCAAATATGGCAGCATCAGTTACAAACATGGTGGGTCCCCCCGTCAGGAATGAATAATCAAAACACTTTTGATCGCTGTAGAGAAATTCCATTTGATGCTCTGACTTAGAAAAGGCTTCATAAATATTCAGACATTTCTATTAATTGCCCCACATTGACACATACACCTTGGTACATATCCTGCTGCAGAAATGGAGTATACTGTATGTGCCTTGCTGAAGGGCACTGCAGAAGTGGGTGTGGAGGGAGTGCACAGTTACTCCACTTCACACATTGACATTGCTGTGGGAGGTGGAAGAGAAAGGAGAGAGGAGGAAACTATAGACGAGAAATGGCTACAGAGAGAGCTGTGGATTGTGAGGTGATTCATGAGACTCAAACACTCATTCCTCTGGATCTGTCAGATCCTCCAACCTACACAATCAGAAAGTGTACGGACTGGAAGGTGTGGTTGGAGCCACGTCCGCTGCAGACATCTCAGTGAAAAATGGCTCTCATAAAACCGCAAGCAGACATGGTGCCTAATTACCAGGACGCTATCACGCCTCAAGCGGAGGACATGAGCTGATGTTGTAATTACACAATTACCGATTTACTAAGACAGTCAGATTACATATTGTGTACATGCACACACACACACACAGACACACACACATAAACAGAAATGTCCTCAGTCTAAAGTGTAAATGACCTTGCAACAGAGCTAAAGGATGATGATGGAAACACTGTGACAAAGCATCCAGCAACATCTTACCTCTGGTACATTATTGTTCTCCAAGGGAAAGTTGAGGTCGGAGCGCTGCTGTTTTCTGGGGTGCTCTGCACCATTGCTCACCTGGCAGGTCGACACAGAAGAACAGTTGCAAGCAGAAAGGATTTAGAATAGGATAAATATGAACAGCAAGAGAGACATATTGAATGAGCTAATTCACATACTGTTTCTGTTCTGGGAAGGTTCATGTGGGAGGTTTTGTGTGTGTAGGTAGGCCACCAAAAGAAGATGTATGTGAGAGTCCTGCACTGTCGAAAGTGTTAAGCTACAACAAAATTAATCATCTTAAAGGTGAAGCATTCTTTTAAACAAGAAGTCTTGTTTCAAACTGCTGTAAGCTGCACATGTTAATGTTTTTCTTTTACTTGTCCTCCTGCTCTTTCTTTTGTCTCATCTCTCATCACATATATGGACATATACAGTACATATAATCACACAGAGGGAGGATTACATTTATTCCCCCTGGATATCCATCTTGCAGTCCACAACTACTCATTAACATCCAATCGTCTTATTGGCTGAAATGCAAATAAAACCTCTTTATTCTTGGTGTGGCAGTGAAAAATTGGATTTTTAGAGGAATAGCCCATGCTGTTGTGGATCTGGAATTGAGATTTATTACCAAAAACATGACATGAGTGGACACATTTGCAAAACGAAAGCTAAACGAAAAGTCCTTATTAGTATTCATCATGCTGCTCAACTCAGTTGTGCAAGCAACCATTTAATTAATGAGATTCATGTTGTTGTTGGGTGGGATGGCATGCTAAACTGTGATGTTCTGCAAAACTACATTTGTGTACAGAATCGCGAGTGAATCCAGGCAAACCGTGTACATGAATTCATCTGGAATAAGAGCTCATAATGACGCTACATGCGGAACTTTGAGTACATAACAGGACAGATTTACCAGGATTTACCAGGATGTGACTGAGTGTCTGATATTGTGCTCGTGCAACTAAATCAGCCTCATGTTAAAATCAAAGTTATGTGATGTTTACTACTTTTCCATAACATCTACAGGTAATACTGAGGCCACTGCATCCATCCACAGACAAGCTACTGCAATAATGAGGACTTCCTCAGCAATAAATTGTTTTTAGTTTGCTTAATATGCTGTGGGGAATCAATAGATTATTTAACTGAAACACATAAAAACAAATAAAACACCAATAAACTTATGGGTACACGTTTCTTTAACAGACATGATAATTCATAAAAGATTTCAGACTACTCTAATACTGTATGAATATAGCATAGTCTTCTAACATTGATGTGAACCTATTTAGGAACAGTTGTGGCCCGGTGTAATAAATGTGTTATACATATCAGAATGGCTGCTTTTAGTGGATGAACACTTTCTATCATTGAGGAAAGCCAGAGATATGAGCTGGATTTCATTTCATTACATTCCCAAAACAAACCGAAAGCAAGTAAAAAGGAAAACGTGATTGAAGAAGCAGGTTTTTATGGGAAATGCATTCGAAATATTACAGCTGCAAAGCACATTTGCACATTGGTGATCATACCGACAGGAAACTAATCCTTCGGCTGTGCAGCAAAGCTCAAATTCATTGTTTTTTTGGTTCATTGAAGGGTCACGTTGAAGTACAGAGAACATTACATTTGATAACAGGGAATCATCTCGGTGCGTCTGGGAGCCATCTGAAACTGCAGTGCACTGTAAATTCTTCAAATTTAATCCAGTTATACCGTCTGACCCAGTTCTGTGCAAACTAAATTTACACGCACATGTGTACACTGTGGAGCAGGTGTGCATCAGCATGCTGCCCACAGGAGACTATCTCTGTTCTCATTTAACCATCTGACTTTTAGAAGATGGGGGGAGCTCTGCCTGTGTTTGAGCCTATCGATGTGTCTGTACAGTGTGTGTGCATTCTGCCAGGTCTGTGAGAGGGAGAGATATGAGGAGGGGGACATCGCAAGGTAACATGGAGAGGGGAAAGGCTCCAGCTATCACTAGTTCAAATGAAAACAGTACAAAGACAATATATTTAATGTTGTATCTCATCAACTTCATTGATTTTTTGTAAATATATGCTTATTCTGAATTTTATGCCAGCAACACATTCAAACAAGTTGGGACTAGAGGAATAAAAGACTGGGAACATTGTGGAATGCTCAAAAACACCTGATTGGAACATTCCACAGGTAAAGAGGTTTATTGGCCTAAGCCATATACAGTATCAACAACATCCAGAAATGCCACCGACTTCTCTGGGCCCAAGCTCATCTGAGATGGACTGACACAAAGTGTCCTTTGGTCTGATGAGTCCGCATTTCAAATAGTTTTTGGAAATCATGAACGTCGTGCCCTTCGGGCTAAAGAGGAAAAGGACCATCCAGATTGTTACCAGTGCAAAGTTCAAAAGTCAGCATCTGTGATGGTATGGGGGCATGTTAATGCCCATGGCATGGGTAACTTACACATCTGTGACGGCACCATTAATGTTGAAAGGTTTTGGAGCAACATACAGTATGCTGACATCCAGACGACGTCTTTTTCAGAGATGTCCCTGCTTATTCCAGTAGGACAATGTCAAGCCACATTCTGCCGCCTTACAACAGCGTGACTTCAGAGTAAAAGAGTGCCGGTACTAGACTGGCCTGTCTGCAGTCCAGACCTGCCCCCATTGAAAATGTGTCGGCACACATTATGAAGTGCAAACTATGACAACGGAGACCTCGGACTGTTGAGCAACTGAAGTTGTATATCAAACAAGAAGGGGACAGAATTCCACTTTCAAAACAATTAGTGTCCTCTTTTCCCAAACGCTTACTGAGTGTTGTTATAAGAAAAGGTGATGTAACACAATGGTAAACATGCTCCTGTCCCAATTTTTTTTGACACGTGTTGCAGGCATCAAATTCAGAATGAGCGTTTATTTATAAAAAACAACGTTTATCAAGTTGAACATTAAATATCTTGTCTTTGTACTGTATTCAATTACATTTAGGTTAAAAAGTGTTTGCAAATCATTGCATTCAGATGTTATTGGCATTTTACATAATGTCCCAACTTTTTTTGGAATTGGGGTTGTATATTGTGCATGCCTAGTTTTAATGCTGATAGTATAGTGAGTAAATGTGGAAGGAATGGAAAAATAATGTGCACTGTGTCTGAAACAGCTCACCGGCTCCTGTGTCCATCTCTGTCTGTCCTCAGGGGAGCGTGGATGTGCCTTGAGGTCCCTCTGGAGGTCAGGGTTGTTGTGGTGCATGGAGGGCAGGTTCAGAGACTTGGGCCTGCTGTCATGGCGATGGTGAGCTGGTGGGTAGGGGGCTGCGTCAGGTTTGGGGTGAGGGTAGTCACTTAATGTGGGGTCTTGCGAAAGCTCCTCTGGGCTTTGGTCAGTGCCACTGCTTAGACTCCCCATGCTCATACTCATCTTGATCTCTGCAACAATTTGGTCAATGTCCTCCTCCGCTTCCTCCCCCGTCTCCCCCTCCACCACCAGTACCTTACGGCCACGGTACGGAGACACTCGCACTGAGTTTCCATTGTCCTCTGGGGCATAGTAGTCTCCAGTGTAGGCCCTTCCGTGTCTGTCCTCCACGTCACCCTCCTCATCCTCTTCCTCGTTCGGGCAGTACTCCTCACTCTCCGCCTCTTCCTCTTCCTCTCGGGTGTGCAGAGTGTCTTGGAGAGAGGGTTGGTGGTGGAGATGGTGATGATGGTCCAGGATGGGTTCTGGTCTTCCATTGTATATCTGTTCATCCGGATCTTGCTCCACCACCTCGCAGCGAACCTCCCCCTCTCCCTCACCCCACTCTTCCACCCTGTGTCTCTCTCGTCCCACCCACTGCTCCTGCCTGACCTGGCCCTCTTCTCTCCACTCCTCTCCCGCCTCCCCATCTCCCTCTCTCCACTCTTCCCTCACTTCCTCCTCCTCTTCTCTCCACTCTTCCCTCACTGCCCCCTCTCCCTCCTCATCTTCTACCCATTCTTCCTCTCTCACCTCCCCTTCAACCTCTTCCTCCTGGACCCAACCTTCCACAGCCTCCTGGCATTCCTCAGTGTGGACTCCGCCTGGCTGCATGGTGGCAGCGCAGTCCCCCTGGCTGTGGCTGTGGTTGCAGTCTCCCTGACTGCTGCAATCTATACCTTCCAGGTAGCTGTCGTCCTCTGGGCAGTAGCGGATGTAGTAAGTCACCCCTTCATCCTCCTCTGCAAGCCCTGCAGGGATGCATGATCACAAACAAACATGTTTCTTAATATCTGGAGCTTTTAAAAATCGCATTAAGCACTAAATTACTAAACATTCACAGCTGCTTATTTGGGATGGGAATTAATAACCAGTTACCATTTATTACTGGTTTCAAACATTGACTGTATATAAGGATGGACCACAAGAGAGCTCCCCAAAAAGTGAAGCCAAAACATATCAATCGTCCCCTGGTGGTGGGCTGCAGTATAGGTCATAAACTCCTCCCCCTCAATGATTTCAGGTAGGACATGGGCAAAACTAAAAACTCAATGTACACCACAAATACATTTTTCCCAAAGATGGTTTCTGTCATTTAAGGAAGTTCTTATCACGCTAATGTATGTTCAAGTGTTCAATTTTTCTGATCAGTTTGCAAATGACCAAATGTTTCCAAATGACATCACCAATGCAACATGGCAACGCTCGTATCCGGTACATTTTGGCTTCATTTTTGTACAAAGGGGGGAAGTGGAGACACAGGGTCCAACTTTATTTATGTCACTGGTTTCAAATTTGTAAAAAAAAATAATTCCCAGGATTCATATAGGTTATGTTTGTCACTATCAGTTTTGTCAGCTACTTGACACTAAGATACAAGGTTTCAAAGTTTATTTCCATATGGAACTTCAGTCTTGCTGCAGGACAAGATGTTTTAACTTGTGGGGATATTTTGCCAAATCGGATCCTTGCTTGTATTCACCAAAAAACATTATTTCAATCGTATAGGCTATTTTTTTCAGTTTTTTTGTTGCTCAACAGCTTAACTGTAGTCTTTTTGTCCCCCAAACAGAGATGAATGGAGAGATCAAAATCACTCATTAAAGAATAGAAAATGGTGGGATAAGGATAAAATCGTGATAATAATCAAATGTCGATCATCCACAAGATTAACATTGTATTCACCATCATTATAGTCTTCCTCGTCATCTGAGGTGTTGTTAATGTAGTCAGAGCTGGAGTCATCATCCAGGCTGTCAGCTCCACCGTGGAAGTCTGCCCCGTCATGGTCATCTTGGTCCTGTTCGTGTTCTGGTGTGGAGGGTGTTGCTGGCCGCCGGTCCTCCAGTTCTGCATCGGCTTGGCTGCTATACCGCTTCACTTCAGTCTCTGCACCTACATCCACTTCTGGATGGTTGCGCCTCCCTTCTTGAGACTTGGGAGAAGAATATTGTGCCTTACAGGAACGGGGGTGGGGTTTTAGATCATGTGACTCTTTGGGGTAGCGGACTGGGCGTTGCCGAGGTGGGAGTGCCTTTAGGTCACATGACTCTGTAGGATGAGGGGTGGGACAGGAGGCAGGGCCTGGAGCAGCCATACTGTTTCCTCCGCTGGTCCCCGGCCTCTTCCTATGAGCCATGATGGGTGGCTTACAGGCCATGCATTGTTAGTGGTTTGACCCTATAGGAGACATATAAAGAGACAGAGGCACAGTGTTAGAGCAACATCAGATACAACTTTTAATCCACCCATGCAAGTGCATGGGCAAGAGAGGATCATACCACAATAGAATGGAATTAAATAAAATGTTCAAAATGTAAGCTTTTGAGTTTTTAAGACAAATAGAACTAGAAGTAGAAGGCAAAGAAAGTTCATAGCACCCCCCATCAAACTGGCAAACATGCACTTCATCAAACAAGCACATACTTATACACTGCACCCTTACAAACATAGTCCTCCATTTATCTCTTTCTCTTTTTCTGAACATTGCATATAGCTCCAACATATTTTCAATGTCTGACAAACCAATCTATTCCTGTAACTGAACAGTCTCTGTATTATTTCAACACTTTTGTGCCTACTTAGCACAGCGTTGGCTTCAAATACACAACAGTGGGCTCAACATATCAGTCAGGCTCAGATTCAGAACAATAGAAACAAAAATAGGAGCTTTTCTAAGCATACTGCCTTCACATAAACCTAATGGGACACTGCCAGAGATCGAATCAATAGTTGAATCAAGGTCATCTCCACATACGTGCTGCATATGTGCCCTGATAGCAGTGGGCTTATAGATGTCAATGAAGATGTATTGATTCTTCAGTAGCTTGCAGGCTGAGAATGGTCAACATGGGAGACAATGAAGTCTCTTCCTACACAAGACCTGGTTAAGTAGTGCAGGTGAGAAGACAGCTAATTGTTTCTTGCTGTGGTGAGGAGGTAGTAAGTAGAACGTTTTCACAAGACTAACAATCTAAATGTACACGTTTGAACCCTTGTGACAACCTCTACCAAAACACCATGAAGCTACACCCCTCCCTGCTTCATTGTGGTGTGATTGCTGTGATGCAACTCAGCTTTTACAGTCAAACATCAATAACTAAACTGTCAAAACCATGTCCAGTATTTTAACAGTTACATAATTCAGTTAGAAAAACAAGAAGGCACTCTAGCGTCGGTTATGTTAACATCCAGAGCAACCTAGAGCAGGCTGTGCAACTGTGACAAAAACGGATACAATAAATATAAAGTAATAGTCTTTCACATATATAAAACCAAAGTTTATTAAAAAGGTACCCAAACAAGATAAAGGGATCCTATAAATCATGAATAAATCCTATTACAGACAGACAGAAAAAAAGAAACACAAAACATGCCATCATCATCATCATCATCATCAAGAAACATGCTTTTATTAAGTAGTACAGCTGCCCTAGCTACAGCAAAGGGCCCTGGGCTGGACTCAAATCCAGCCCATACTGAGCTACCGGGGCCTCCCCATGTTCTGTGCTTTGTTCTGTGCCCTATCATCCATTTCGTCACCATTCGCACTCTGTTGTGCCATCCAGTTGCCATGAACAACTGCCCTCAGAGGCATCTTGTTGCTTCTTTTCTCCATTTTCCTTCACCGTAATTACGTTTTCCATTGCCAGTGATTACGCTGGTTAATTAGGCCTGCACAACCGGGCACAAACACATCCCTTCTAAACCATAAACACACAAATAGAGAAAAGGAGCACACACATGCACACAGTTGGTTGCTCCACAGGTCCACAGCCAAGTCAGGGGAGATTACATGTGCACAAAAAGCACATGTAGTGGGCTGACTGTCTCTTGATGCTGTATGGCGCAGAGATGTTACTGATTACACAGTATTAGCAAATGCACAAACAGACACAAAGACACACATGTTTTGTACACCTGATTCAACAGAGCAACATATACATCCAATTAAGAAATTTTGTGCATCATTTAAAACAGCTCATAAAAGGTTTTTACTCCAAACTTTTGCAAACGCCTTGACTTCAGCCTGTTGGAAACTGTGCACCAACAATATCTCTTACCTGAGATCCTGAGCTCGAATGTGGTGTACAATAGCACTTGGACCTGCTGTAACAACAGCCCCATCCTCCTTCCTTCCTTCCCTCCCTTCTCTCTCTGCTCCTCCCTTCCCCCACCAGCTGCTACACAGCATGCACCTCCCTGACTCCACCCACCTTCTTCATCCACATTATATCCCAGCATCCTCCTGTAGAGACCCAGCCCCGCCTCGTCCAATTCCCTGGGGCCGAGGGTAAGGATTGGTAACTAAGGGTAACTGCATCCCCGAGGGACTGATACCCTTTGACCCCCTCTTTGCTGGCTTCCTTTATTCACAAACCCTATTTTTTGGTGTGACTGCTTTTGCTGTATTTGTTTTTTGTCATGTTTTTTGAGATTTTTCCTGAGTGTCATTACAACTGCTGTGTAAATTTGGAAATCCTATAAGTCCCTGGCCAGGTGGCTTTTCCCAAATCTGCTTTGTCTGGCATGTATTTCAGATGATTTGATTTGTGTTTATTGAATTTGCATGCATTTGTACACAAATGGCGATGCCATCACCAAGACACATGAGGGATCTGTCCCACCTGTTTAGTACCATTAGTACAGATTTAGAATGAATTATGACATACAGTACAACTGTGCTTGTACACACAGGACGTGCCTACATGTCATGCGGCTACTTTGTTTTGCACTTTTAGAATCTTTCAATTTGACTGTTTGTCAAACCAATCCATCCCTCCCACTTTAACTATATGAGCACAATCACCCTCTCCAAAATACTAACACATTTGTTTAGAATTTTTTGAGATGTATTTTTGCATCCTAGCTCATAAAGATCCCTATAAAAGAAACATTGCAATCCTTATACATTAATCATGACTTTGAATATGAGCTCCCCTGCATTTGACATTACATACAGAATCCTCATTATTATTACCTCCGCCAAGGAGGTTATGTTTTCACCCGTGTCCATTTGTTGGTTGGTTTGTTTGTCACCAGGATTACGCAGAAACTACTGAATGGATTTCCACGAAACTTGGTGGAAGGATGGGGCATGGGCCAAGGAAGAACCCATTAAATTTTGGCACGGATCCGGACAAAGAGGTGTATCCAGGAAATCTTTATCTCTTTCTTTAACATTGCGAGATAGGGCATTTTTCCAGGGAATAATGCATGGATTGCCAAAAAAAAAAAATCAGGCATGTTTAGAGGGCTGGTATTTATAAGTGTGTACAATTTAGTGTGGATTAAACTTATTTTCCTGGCTGCTGTACGGTAACAAATAGCGCCCGAAACCTGCAACTACCACCAATGTGTAGCTAAGTTAATAGGGATTCAGTAAGGTACAGGTACAGGTAACAGTGTCACAAGTTGCTGCAGTTGGTGCTAAGGCTTAAATAAGAGGGCTGTTGGGCCTTGGCGGAGGTATGCACTCTACTGAGTGCCATTTACTAGTTATTAAGTGGTGCCTACTGCTCAACAAAATATCCCTGATTTTAAAATAGACCAGGAGAACATTTGTATTTTAGGAGATACTACAGCTGCAGGGAAAATGAAGGTTTACACACATACAGCTGCCTAGTACAGTCACAGTTTAACAACTCACTGAAGCTTAGCGCCTTGCTCATTTGCTCATTCAAACCATGTCAGTTTAAATTATTGTTTCACTCTCAACAACTTCCCCACCTCGTTTACAGACTTGGTGAATGTCTGCAGGGGAAATGTACTTTTCTTCATTACATACAGAAAAGAGAGAGGAAAAAGGAGAGACTGGGGGAGGGAAATAACCAGAGTCTCTGGTGAGTGCTAAGTTCAGTCAGAGGCTGAATTGAACATGGACACACTGTCTTGGTAGCTGCTGTTGCACACTAGCTTAATACAGTAAGGTATTATGGCGAATAAACACACATGATCCCATGGTCAAATTCACATAACTAGCGCAAGGCTAAAAATTTGCTTCACTTTCTGTGTGAACACAAGCACAATTCAAATTTTATTAAAGGTGGAGCAATTCTGGAGAAAGATAGTTCATTGTTGAGTCTCATTCCCAAGACATCAAAAACAGGTGCTTTGGGTTGGTGATGCATGTCATTGTTTTTAAGCACAGATTATATTATATACCAACTTTTCCAAATGGAAAATCGGACATATTTGTTTTTGTTTGACAAATAAAGTAAAAGAGATTTAGGAGAAAAAGATTTGTTTGCTGTCTTTTGAGAGTTGGCTGAAACTCATTGTAATCATTGCCGTAGGACTGAAGGGGAAAAGGAGGACTAAATATTCAGGACCCTCATGGAAGGAGGGTCTACTAAGGCTACATCCCGAATTATGGTTATAGGGTCAGCATCTTAAACATTAGGCTACTTATTTTCCTGAGGGAAGTAGGTATGTTCTTATTGTTCTTCCCACAATATCTAAATTGCCCGTAACTGCACCTGCAGGTTTACTGGATTGTGTATCCAAGTTATTCTCCCCTGGACAGATTGTTTCTTTCTACATCCCACATACACACAAAAAGTATTGGTCTCCTACATAAATGTCCACACACACACACACACACACACACACACACACACACACACACACACACACACACACACACACACACACAC
>JBBPCS010000130.1:15958494-15983246 GCA_037974645.1 Hollardia meadi
CACAGAGCTAAGATTCAGTGGTTAGCTAGCTAGCAACAGTATGGTACGTCGGTGGTTTCAACGTTCCAATCAAATTCATCCAAACGTTATGTTTGTTTACTACAATACCTGTTTACTACGAAATACGTCACTGTACGGAAGTTAGATACTCTCGAAATGCCGTTTCAGCTCGACTTTAACATCAGAGTGTTGGCATTGACTTTGTGAGCATGCTAAAATGAGCATATATTAAGTTGAGCTACTTCCCCCTGCCAACCTTTAGCTGCCTGATTCATTCTTCTCTAAAGCCAGGCGATCCCAACATTTGCTTCTCCCCCACTGATTAAAGCAGTGGTCTGCGTTGCTGGATGAGGTGGCTTGCCTCAGATGGGCCCCCCAAGGATGATGACTGCTACAGCCTTCAGCACCTGGTCACTGTGCGGCCGCCGTGTCTCTCTCAGGGTTGCTGAACAGCAGCTGAAGATTTGCGGCAGCGTTCTTCTCCTGAGGCACTGAGGGCATGGAGGTGACTCAGCCTGGCTCCTGAAGAACAGACTGGACAGAATGCTGCAGAGGCAGTGAATTAATCTAAGAAAATTCTGATCAGTTTGCATTGAAACGTACTTCTCTCACCACTTTCCCATCTGTTTCTTCAGTATCCATTCAGATTATATAGCACATTACTTTTTCTCTTCCATGCATGTGATATTTGTGTGATTCCCATATATTCCCTGGGTTACTATTGACCAAAAATATGTGTTTATGGCCAGCATTGTGTAAGATAGTATTGTCTATCTTACAGTGGATTTAGTGGATTTGTGTTTCAAGAGACACACAAAAGACAGAAACAGCAAGGTTATATACACAATTGAAAGTATCAAATCATACTATAGAATATAAAGTGCTTTTAAAAGCCTGATAGGACCTGCACAACCTCCCAATACAAGCCACCCATATTTTCCATTACAACTAAACACCCACCACCTGCTCACTGCCACTGATGAATGTAATTGCTATATTCTTGTTATCAGCTGTCTATACAGTGTTCCCCCACAAGGGAACGAGATTGAGAAATATGAGTGTGTGTGTTTGTTTACAGGTTAGCATAATGGAGGGTCCCATCCCTTTGTAAATGAGGGCATTTGCTCATGCATGTGTGTGTCTGTGTTTTCAATGATGTGTAACAAACTCCGCATCAATTTTTCTGCCACCATCAAGCTGATGTTCTCCTGCTCCAGTCTCACTTCTGCCCCCTTTCTCCTTCAATTTCCTTGCCGCTGCTTTTAATGGATTGTTTTTATTTTCCCTGTATGTCTAAAACCGTCATATATCAAAATGCTTAAATTATAGTGATAGAAAGTGGCCAAGAACGGAGAGGGAGGGGAAAGGAGAATGGACAGCAATGACGACACTTCATTGAGGATTTTGGAGAGAGGAGAGTAGGCAAAGAGGAAATGATCTGAAGAGAAAGATACTTGAAGTATCAGGGAAGTTAATATATATGTATTTATCTTGAGTATAAAGTATAGAAAATAAACCTGGTTGGGTTTGCTGAGACCCAAATAGCTCTGCCAGACAGACACAGTGAGAGAGGATGAAACCGTATTAGAGATCAGTCTAAATCAACACATGCTATCAACATGTGTTTTTGACACTTCTCATGACCAGGGTTTAACAGGGGTCTGACACTGCTTGGCTTCAGCGTCAAGTGTGATTACTATAACTATACTTTATGCCAGGGGACAGTATATGCACAATACACTCTGAGGAAGCCTTTCTGCCGTATATCTCCAAGGTGGCATTCTTTGCCTCCATCTCATCTGTTTCTGTCAGATCCATCATCCAGCATGAAATATGGGGTTTGTGTTGGAACATGTTATGTAATGTTATGTATGGATCTACAGTAGATGTCATGGCAGACAGTGAGCGAAATTAGTGAGAGCACGGAAAGAGGAACAAAACTAACAGGCTACAACCATGCATTTGAAGGCTGTACTGAGGCACAGCTGTGCTGCTAAGCTAAAGGCTGATGCTAGCATGTACTAGAATTCTGATTTTTAGTAGGTATAATGTTTACTATGTTCACCGTCTTCTATTGTTTAGCATGCAGGTATGTGGTCATTGAAGGTATAAGCTAATATATCATGTTAGATAATATGTCTAAAAACAACTCCTTTGTTATACATTTTTTAAGTTGTGTTTTCACATTATCCCAAGTATTTCCAACAATGTTTAAACCTAGAAAAGTAGTTTTTATTCAAGGTAATGGTGCGTTTAATTTGGACAGAGGTGTTGGAGGTCAGGGTGTGGAGGAGGGTGAGTCACAGGAGGAGCTAGGGGGAGGGTGGGCAGAGGCCATATCATCAAACCAGTTGAAGAACAGATTTAACACATTGGCCTCATGCAGGTCTCCTTCCATCCCCTGTCCAGTCTTCTTGCCAAGGCCAGTGATGCTGATGGACCATGAGTATCTGTGCAAACATCCAGTAGTTGTTGAAATATTTCACCCTGGGCCAAACTGGCCTGGCTGACAAACTGACTGACAGACTGTACATTACCAAGCTGCAAGTGCACCAAAAAATGTATGAGAACTATTGAAAACGACGGAGGAAGGAAGAGAGGCAGAGAGAGTCGTATTTATGGAGAGGTACAGGGAAATTTTGGGGATGGCTGGTGGGTTTCCTGGTACTTTGTTTGCTTGCATGGATTGGTTGCTGGAGGTTACAGAGTTACAGCAGAGAGAACTAGACAGCTGGGTACAGGCCCAGTGAGTGTTTATTTATAAATAAATGCTTTGAATAATTTAGAGGAACCATCAAGAGTCCACGTAGGCCATTCCCAAGTTGGATAAGCCGGAGATACAAATCCTGAAATTTCAGGGTACTGCAGGTTTACCATGTCCTCAAAAAAGCCCACCCTAGAAAGAGACGCTGTATTGGGTCTCAGTGGGGGAAAATACTTAAGTCAATTTCCCTGACAGAAATCAGATACACTAGATATTAAGATTAACCCAGATAACATCATTAGACTACAGTTTGTGCCCGATCTTCTTAAAACTGTGCCAGAAAAAAAAATCCCTCAAGTTGTAATCTTTCTATAAATCAATCCCCCCGTCTTTTTGTGTCTCACTATCTACATATGCCACCGTATTTCCAGTGTTTGCTCTTTGTGATGTTGTCCTTGATTGTTGTGGCACAGGGGCCCAGAATCATAAAACAGTGTGCATGCTGCATGGATCAGAGGAGCACCAATCAGACGCACAGAGGCAGAGATAAATAGCAAAAAATAGCAAAAGAGAAAGAGTGAGCAACTGTGTGCGTGGACGTGTGTGAGAGGAACAGATGGGGGTACACTGGATAAAATGGTAGACAGGGAGACGAGGGGACACCATAGAGTATAAACTGAGATAGGCAAAAGGTGAAGAGGCAAAATGAGCAGGTGTTTTGTTATTGATTCCATTAGTTTCACAGCAGACAGATGGGTAGATTACAGGATGTAGCTCTGTTGCAGAGTTACGTAGATGTTCAAGGCCTCCAGTGAGCTGAAAGCATGACCTTAGATATGTAAATACAGGTGGATTTAAAAACGTGCAGTGTAACTGCACTTAAGTTGATGTAGATTTAATTCAACATAAGAGTTTGTGTCTCAATAATGTAGGCTTCAAATTATTTTTCTTCTGTCCACTACACCCCAAAACAATTTGTATTGTATTTGTAAGTAATTTACTTGTGTTTAATGATTATGTTCATTTATCATATATTTTGGTTTCAACACTCCCAAACAATTGAGATGTTGTTTAAGTTGGCTCACAGCATAACATTAGTTAATAGGGAGAAAAGTACAGTGTATTGTCAAGGCTCAGTTACATTTGCGCTCTCTAATGTGGATAGGAAGGATATGTGTAGGCATGGGTGTAATTCATGGTAGGGACGGGGGGACATGTGTTTGCCACTTTTCTGCTTAGCTAAAATTGTCCTCACTGCTGATTTGATCTGCATTTAAATAAAAAAAGACAATTCCATTGGCTCCCCAAAGGTTTGCTCCCTCATGTTCACACTGGATGAGAATGTGGAGTTAATATTGATATTTGTTCGCTCGGTGTCCTCCTCTTTTACATGCAGGAGTGAACTCGAGGAGAGAGAACGAGACAATCCAGGCTGTTGTGTTGCCGGTGCTTTGCCTATGATCATAACATTATGATGCCGGTATCAAATTAAACACATTGATTTTTCAGTGATATGACAGCTGTCCTTATTTTTCCTTGTTTCTTGGTGTATGTAATTATATGTAGTAGACGGCTACATTAATTCACTTGCTTTACATCTATCAGCAAACATCTGCCAGTAAGCAAATGCTAGGTGATTTATATCAAAATTTCCCTTAATTTTTACAACTTGTATTGCAAATTATTATTAGGGACAGGGAAGAGGAGTGAACAGGTCAAAATGTAACCCTAACCCTCATTTATGTCCCCACCACTTTCCAAATCACCCTTGTGTGTACTGTAAGTAAAGCCATATGCACTTGTTAGCAGTAGGTCTTGATGGTCAGACATTTGGGGGACAACAATGTTTATCCCACAGTTAAGAAAGCAATTAAAACAAATGTTAAAAGTTATTTCCATAAAATATCTGTAAAAGTGGTTGTACATTTCATTTCTGACCCACTGGCAAATTAAAGGCATTCATATTCGAAAAAACAAAACAAAACAAAACCTAATGCTATTTTGTGTGGACTGATTTTAAAAAGAGGTGTGGTGGTGCATTCAAACAGTGACGAGAAGCTCTATTGTCCAGAATTTAGTAGCTTGTCTCCCCATCCCGCCGTCTCTTCTCTAGCTACTCTCTCGTTTTATCTCTCACTATCTCTCCCGGCTCTTTGGTGAGTCACCTTGCGTGTCTGAGTAATTATACACACCCACAGGCGCACACATGCACAACAATGGGGACATGAACAAACTTAGTATACAAGAAACGGCATTCATAGTGATGGAATAAGTATATAAGTAGATTAAAGTTGCATTACCTCTATTGGAGTAACCTGCAATAGGACTGTTGGAGGAGGTGTTTAGACTGAAGTCAACCCCTGTTAAAAACACAAGGGGCTGTGTTGGTGTTATTTCAGAGACTAGTGAGAAAATAAAATAAGATTCAGCAAGGTTTACATGCATGTCTTTGAAGGCTTATCAGATTCCAGCAGTTTATTGTAGTAAGTGAATTCATCATGGTGACAATCAGTCTATCCTCTGTTGTGATGATCCCCAAGGAAACAGTAGAAATACACCTTTGCTGAACCAAAGGCCTACAGAAAACTATCTAATTATGATTTGACCAATATTGCAATTTAGGTTTAATAATGTGATTGTTTTCTCCAAATTAAACTCCCTGTCTAAAATTGACGTGTGGAGATCAACTGTATACTTTATGTAGAAAAGACATGGTCCTTGGTCTTTGTCAACAGCAAAAAGACACAGCCCACTCCTGATTCTTTTCAATCGTAAAAATCATTCTTTGAAAAGAAAACATCTGTGTTCAGTCGTCAATAGTGCAGAAACCAGCATGCAGAGAGCATTCAAAATGGTTAATTGTTCAGCCCTACTTAGACGTATTTGATGATGTGACATTGTGTTGCTATCTATAAAGCACTTCTTGGCATACTGCCTAAATAGCTTCTTCTCAATTACAAATTAAGATCACACTGCACTAGGTCCCAAGACTATTTGGTCCTTGAGGATCATGTCAATACTAAGATTGAGAAAGTGGCTTTAAGTTACCTCGCAAATGGAATAATCTGCAGAAACTCTTAAAACTAGATACATAAATCAAATTAAATCTCTTTTATTAGATACTGAGCAATATGAATGTACGTGTTTTAATCCCAGTTAATCATTTTTTAAAATCTCTTTTAATAGACATTGAGCAGTGTTATGTGAATTGATGCTGCCCCTCTATTGTTATATATCTATTGTAACTTTATTTTGTTTGTACCCTGTTTAAATAAAGTTGTATATAAGTCAGGTTCAACTTTTTTGGTAGACATAATTTTAGCCAGCCCACACATCAAGTCACTGCAGTAGTCAGTAGTCTCACTAAAATTATCCCTTTATTTCATGTTTATTTTATGTAGTGCTGTGGTTCAGTCTGAGGACGTGACAGAGCAATATTATTCTAAAACTTCCTATTTTACATTTTATCGGTTTAGGTACTGGTTTTGTTGTTTTTACAGAAGAGGATTAGGGCCACATGTGAAAAATTGATTTGAGCACCCCCCCCCTCAGGATTCTGACTTTAATCTCACAATTCTTACTTTTTCCTCAGAATTCCGACTTTTTTCTGAGAATTCAGAATTTATCTCAGATTTCAGACTCTTTTTTGGGGGGGAATTCTGACTTTAATCTCAGAATTCTGACTGAACAAAAGTCAGAATTCCCAATTTTTTTTTTACATGTGCCCCTAACTCAAATAATTTTCTCTCACGTGGCCCTAATCCTCTTCCATATCTTTAATTATTGACATGGCAGAACAATGATAAATTTGAAAAATGTTATGTTCCAATTTGTCCAATATCAGTGCCATTTTGTATCAAAATGGACACAGACCCACACCTCTGAAGAACACAGAAAATCATAGATAATATCAAGCAGCTTCATGCACTTAATGGCAAGGTGCATTAGGTTATCGTTGGCATGCCCCTCGGGTGTTGCAAAGTAGAGCTTAGTGAGAAGAGCTTGACTCCTCTTATGAATTAGATATGACATATTAGAGAGTGCTTTGAATTAATTATGACAAGGGATTCCAGCTCGATTCGAATATTAAAATGGCCTACCTTTAATGATGACTAATTATTTACAGGGTGCTGCAGGGCCATGATTTTACAGAACCAAATCTTGATGAGCCAGTCAGGATGAAACACTTCCCGTTCCTTGTGCCTTCTCATTATCAGGCTTCAAATCATATAATTTTTCTTCAGTGTTATACAGCAATATGTTATGTTGGTGTTATGCAGATGAAAAATCCTTGTTTCTCATGGTGTCATAGTATCGTTCAGGCCCATAATTAAAATACTGTATATACTGAGGGGACGCCCTGCGTATATCAAAATATCTTGATTGATTGATTGACTGACTGATTCATTCATTTGTTTATTTAAGTGTCCTGCACAATATGGTGCCCAGCCTGTATGAGCGTATAAGACAACAACAACACAAGACAGAGACGATATAATATACAGTTTCACAAATTCAAAAAGAGAACATTACTTTCAAATGTTGTAAAAAATGGAAAACTAGAATGATGTTGGGTGTGGTCACAAATTTACCAATGCACCTATGCTTTTCCTCCATACAATATCCAGTTACTCTCAAAATCCATCCATCCTTCCTTTCATCCCTTTTCAATTCCTGGTTATTAGAATCCATGAGTCCATCCCATCATGCTCTGGGCAAAAGGCATTAAAACACCTTGTACAGGCTGCTAATAGGATCACATGGCTCACACTAACAATCACGTTTACACTCATAGCTACTGAATTTGTAATTTGTCTTAGTTCCAAAAACATAGTGTCAGAGCAGCAGGCAGGTCAGAGATAAGTGAGTAAAATCAAATTGGATACTTTAAAGTAGATAGAATTGTCATAATGCATAGCTCAGGCTTCGGTTTTAAAAGCTTCTGTTGTGCTTCACTAATCCCATTATAAATGTGCCAAGTGTGGAATTCCTTTAAATACGGAAAAATAAACATAATGGTAGGAATTTGTAGCCGTCTGATTAAGAAACATTGGTTTTATGCAGACACAGGTGGGTGAGATTTCCAAATTTAATAGAATCAGATGATCTTGGCGGTTGGCTGATGGATAATTGACTGGTAAATGCTTAAATGAATGATGCGGAGCTGACGTGGAGGATGGAGGATGTGAAGGAGACACACAAACAGTATAAACATGAGAGGGACATGTAAACTCCTCACAGGAGGGAACTACTGAGCCGTTCAACTCATAATAGTGATGAATCACACACATGAACGGCGCTCATCTTTTTACATTTTTTGCACAATGTCTGATCAGCTGTATTACGTGTACACAACCTTAGTGGGCAGCTCATTGAGCTTTATCACTGCAAAGGCTGGAATGAATGAGGTCTGTGTGTGCAGTGTGGAGTGTATTCATCACAGATAATAATATTTATCAACATGACACAAAGTTAATTATTCAAATATAGTTGCATGCTGGAAAAATAGCTGTTGATTCCACAGGAAAACAAGGGGCAGACATATTACTGATGATTGATTGCTGAATAATTACCCACCCTGGTGACTGATTTCAGTGCATTATTCAATTAACTGGGTCCAAAAGCATCTTGAGATTTAATGTAGTTTTTTGCACTCTATTGATATTAATCTAAGTTTAAAACATATTTAAACAACTCACTATGATCACTCATTCCAATAATTATTGGACATACATTTGTTATTCAAATCCAAAAACATAAGAGCATTATTAGAAACCAATGAAAAGGGGCAATGGAATAAACAGCATGCTTATCTGCTCTAATGTAAGTTGCAATTGATCCATCTAACTAGCTTGCTAGTAACTGAGCATGACTTCCCAGGTGAAAAGCACATAATTAACTAATTAATTAATTAGTTTGTTGGGTTACAGGTTATGCTAAATGACTAACATCAGAGTTTAGGCTAACTTTAGCAGGTCTTTCTTGCTCTTTTTTGTGGAAGTTTGCACTCCAGCAATCCCAGCCAGTGTTACTCGAGGTAGAGTTAGCCAAACACATCCTCATCCAGTTACTCCTCATGCTAAATGTGTTTGCTCTTGTCGGGTTAAGTGAAGCACAACTTTGGGAAATACGTAAGCTATGCAGCCAAACAGGGTCAAGTTTGAACAAAACAATCTGATCTTATCCTTTTTATTTGTTATAGTTGCAACACTAGGACTAAATACTACACTGCAATACAAGAATAATGTTGCTCCCTCAGATCAACATTTTCCGCATGGTGACAACTGGTGAGTGGGCCAACTTTTTGCGTAGAAAATGTTAGCTTTAGCCTCGTTCATTTAGCATCTTGTCATGCATCAATCAAGCCCATCTTTGACAACCCTTTAGACAACAAGATTTTAGTTTTTAAATGAGTCAGTCAGCCAGTGTTTTCAAAAAAAGTCATGAAGCTAATGTGAGCTTAAAAATAATTACCTTGCTAGTTATAGCAGAAACGAAATTACTACTCAGAAATAATCAATGATAATAGTAGCAACCCTTCACGACTATGGAAAGTACTCAAGGATTTAGGGTGTGGGAGTGAAACTAACAGCAGGGTCAGTGAGGCTAACATAGGACTTAATACTGACAATGGTATTGAGTTTGCCGCTATACCTAATTGGCTTCAAAGCCCCACTTCCTATGGGCTTGGCTACAGCTGATAAAGTATCCCTCTGACAGTTGTCATTTCAGGCATCAAAATTAACGTTTTAAATATCACAAAAAATCTTGTGTGACAAATCTGCCACCATTATCATTGAAAACTGAAAATGTGCCGTGCACAATGGGGCCATGCTAAGCGAACAATCAATTAATAAGTAGCATACTGTCTTGCAGAAACTGTAAATAGTTAAAAAAAAAAAATTGGCAGCATATTGAAGGTCTTAATAGATTGGTGTAGATACAGTATGATAGTGTGGGTGTATGATAAAAAATGAACTCCAAAACTACTTAATATTCTGGGCAATTTGTCATAATATGGCACTGACGGATTAAACATAACACAGTTTCACCTCCAGTCTTTAAGGGCACCCTCCAACTCAGGATCAAGCAAACATGAGGTGGTAAATTTCATCCTTATTTACAGCAACAAAAAAGAAAACAGCACTAAGTCACACTTATGTCGCTTAAACTGTTCAAGCCTCTTAGGGATTAGGCAAGATTAAATAACTCAAAAGGCTCTTACATTCAGAGGGCATTTCTTAGGCAACAAGAAGCCAACATACAAATAAGAGGAGTGATGAAAGCCAGCTGGCTGGGTGGAAAGAAGGAAAGTGGGCAAGATGGATGGACTGAGGGCATGAAAAAGGCATCTTCATGGATATTAGATTTGCAAACATGAAGCCAGTGCACTCCATCTGATGTCTTGTGTAGTCTGTGAAGTCTGCAAGACTGTTAACAGTTGCATTACACCATTCTGGACTGGAAACACCTACTGATTTCTAAAAATACATTATGTTGGCAGTAGCACTAAGGCATATCTCACCTTTTCAAAACATGGCTCAACATTCATAACTTTCAGTGGATGTATTGAAACTTTCTTTAAAAGCTGAGTGCCTACATAGAGACCTGGCTCGGTTTTCAGACAAAAAAATGTGATGAACGTGAGTGTTGATGTATCAAAGGCTATATACTGTAGTTGTGAGCATATTCCATCATTAATGCCTTCCAACAAAAACTGCTGTACCTTTCCTCAGCACTGATAAGGTGAAATTGTTTTCACTAGACTGCACCTATACTCTTTTAATTCTGTCACAACACCAAAACCAACCACTTTCAAAGTCAACAACATTATTCTCTCTCTACGACAACAGAAATGGTCTGGCTGACCAGGCTGGAGAGTTTGAACATCCAATGCCAGGGACAAAACATTTCACAATACACAAAGTCTGTTGAACGACCTGTTCACGTTTTTGTTAGCCTGTTGTCTGCAGAGTATAGAACTATTAAAGGAAACACTTGGGATATGACTACATTATCCAGCCTCCATATCATACCTCCAGTATGTAGATTTTTTACAGCAGGGCCAAAGAATAATTACTTGTTGCTAAATTATGTAGGATGTCTGTCTAACACATGTTTTATTATTTTAGAGCAAAATACGCTGAAAACTATTTGCTTGGTGCAAAGTATTGTGCAGATTTTCATCATTTCCAGAGGATATCACCCAATTATTGTGATGATTCCCTGAACTTTAATCTTGTGACTCCAGCATGTCAAATTTCATCCTGGACCAACTCTGTGGTCCATGGCAAGGTATCTCAGAAACTAATGAATATAACTTCTATTATAGTTCCTTTTGACCAATGTCAAAATCTCCCAGACAAATTGTTACAAAATTCACGGAACACATTTATATTCCTGACAGGACCAATTCTTTTCACTGCAGACTTTCCTCTAGTGTCATTCAAACTTTGCATTGTCATCCCCACTAGTGGTAAAACTCTAAAGAATAACATGGTCAGAATATTCTTTGTATGCTCCACACAATATTGTATTGTGGGATATAGGATGTTGACAGGGTTTTAGACTTTAGGGTCTTGTTTTACTTTAGGTCTTAAGCACCTTTTGCTGAAAATGTATCTTCTTTCAATTCTATTGAATTCTGTTCTTTTACTTCTTACTTTCTTCCTTCCAGGCCTGCCCAAAGAAAGGGGTGGGCCCCTGAAAAGGTGCACTGAATGGACCTTCCCAAAATCTGCTTTACTCATATCAACTCATGTGCCCCCTCTCCTGCACAAACCATTGACATAAATAAAGATGAACAACACGTCTCCACTTCTTCCTCCTGTACAAAAATGAAGCCAAAAAAAATCCAAGATATAAGCGCTGCCATCTTGCACTGGTGACGTCATTTGGAGCCAGACTCTGCGAGTTAGTGATCCGGCGGTGGAGCCAAGGTATTGAGTTCCTGCTCATACACTGGCTCGCTCAATCATGATGTTTCACACCAATTTTTATGACATCAAATAATTAATTAAAACCACACTTATTAGTAAAATTAACACTTGAAGATACATCAATGTGATGAGAACTACCAAAAATGACAGAAAAATTTATTTGACGTGTACTTTGAGTTTTTAGTTTGGCCCATGTCCTGTCTGATAACATAGAGGGGGAGGAGTTTATGACCTATACTGCAGCCAACCACCAGGGAGAGATCAAAATGTTATGGCTTCACTTTTCGGGAGCTCTCATGTCGTCCATCTTTACATACAGTCAATGTTATTGACATCATCCTACCTGCCTCTTGGCTAGTACGTCCTTGCTCTCGTTCACCTCTTTAGCCTAGTATGCTGGAACAGTTTTCTGAGCTGACTGAAAAAAGTTGTCCATTACATAATTTTTTGGGTCCCGAGTACGGTGGCTGAGAGAACTCAATGCAATTCAACTTAAGAAAGCACATGCAAATAGACAAAACACTAGCAAATCAAGAAAACATCATCAATTTGACAACACCTGCACTGCAAACACACACAACACAACACAACCCAAACGTGCTGCAAATAGACACATTTCAAACACTTACATCACAACCAAATACAATAACCTGCTGCAAATCCAGGAAAAGAAAATGTTTCTAGAGGACACTAAAGTGCTCTACACAGCTTGGACACGCTTGTTGTTGCTACAGGTTGTGACTCATTAAGTTTTTGAAGTCAGATGGGTGGCGAAGGAATGACCTGCCCCACTCTGGCTCTGATTTGCTAATACTTGATTAGGTTTAGACATGAGGAGTGATGATTGATAAGGTTTACGATAATATCAAAATAACCCAATCAGAGGAAGATGATGGTGGGCCATTCCTTCATCATCATAGCAAAAAAAGATTGCAATGCATGAAGCAATCACTCTGAGCAATAGCACAATGTCAGTCCATAACCTAAAAATTAACGCATGATACATGAGTCAGAAACCATAGCAACAATGTGTCCAAGCTGTGTTCAGCTCTATAGTGTCCTCTGGAAACACTTGCGTTGTTGTTTTCTGTGTTTGCAACACGTCTCTTAATGTGTTGTGCCTATTTACAGCTTGTTTGTCTATTTGGTGGTGTTGCGTGTGTTTGCAACACGTTTCTCTATTTGCAGCGTGTTTGTGTTTTTGGTTTTGTTGTGTCTCTTTGTAGCACGTTTGCGTATTGGGTTGTGTTGTGAGCGTTTGCGGCGCATGTGTTGTCAAATTGATAAAGATGTTTTCTTAATTTACTGGTGTTTGGTCTATTTGCATATCTTCTCCTAAGTTGCAGTGTGCTGAGCCCTCTCAGCCACTGTACTAAAGCCTTTTTTCTTCTTCTTTCTTTTCTGGCATCCCTACTTGGCAAGCAGGGACATTTATTCCAACATAAGCTAGTTGTTAGTTTATATCAGTAAATTTCTCAGTGCACGTGGCCAACTGGCTGCAGTGCACTTTTGAAGTTTTGAAGTTACTATATTTTACTCAAGCAACAATAAATAAAATGTTTATTTTTGTTATTTTCATAAGTAATTGTCAGTATTTATTTTCTTTCAAAATAAAATTAGGTTATTATCGCTTACATTAGGACAACGATTATCACTACCCTCCAAGGGCCACCCTTGCAGTTGAGCCCCAGAAAGCTTCCCCCTTTTTCCCCCCTTATGGGCTGTCCTGCTTCCTTCTTCTTAGTGCCTTTTTTAACTTGTCTGAATCAACAGTGAAAGGATAGAGGGAGTTGTATGCTGTAAAGATTGCAATGTCTTTTTAGGCAAATTTGAGATTTATGATTTTGGGCTCCAAATTATATATCAAATTTAATTGACATAAACCTGGGTTGATTGTCCTGCACCTTCAGGAATGAACTGGTTGGGTTTTGCTGTTTCTGCTCCCCTTTCAAATTATTTAAAGCTTTGAAAGCTTCTTCCATTCATAGCCTTACTGACTGCACATTCTCAGTAAAATAGGGCGTCTGCAGAGTAAACAGCCACCAACTGTTTAGTCTTGTGGATCACAAGTGTGTGAACCTTGGTTGCATTTTTAAGACTTTACTTGTCTACTTAGTGGTAATTTAGTAGGAGTCTGCGCTCTCTATTATGTAAAAATTTCTACATATAAAAGTTTGCACAGTGCAGGTTTGATATCTGTTCAATAGAAATTACTTTTGACAAAAGCCTTATTTTGGCACTTTATACACTACGTTCTGAGGGGAAGTGTCAAAGTGTTGGTGTGTCTCAACACAGATGACATTTGAGGTCTTTATTGATCACAGTCATGGCTTACCAATGAGGCAACATATCATTACTTATTCCTTTCTTCATATATTACAGTCTTCTGTCTAGTTTCATATTTTTCATCTATTTCCCCGCTTGTTTTTGATCAACTGCTTTTGAATACCTGTCCCTGTGACTTGTCTGCCTTACATGACACATGGCCTTTGCTTTGTTGAGACATTAGCCACTGACACACTGAACAAGCTATTTGGCTTGGCCCTCTGCTTGCCATGTGTTTTACTGGTTTCGTGGTTCATGGTGTCCTCCCAGACTCTATCATCTCTCTGTTGTTAAGGACAAGGCTGGTAAATTAAATAGCATGGATAATTATAGACCTATTGCTCTTGCCAGTATTCTCTCTAAAGTGCTGGAAAGAATCCTGCTAACAAGATTGGAAATGTTTATACTCACAACTGATGATCAGTTTGACTTTAAAAAGAAACATGGCACTGATATGTGTATTTATGCTATAAAGGAGATAGTTGCTGAATATGGTATGGACATAATTCTACTGTTTTTATGTGTTTTATTGATGCATCCAAGGCCTTTGATAGAATTAATCATGAAAAACTATTCCTGAAATTATTCACTAAAGGTGTTCCAAAGTATATATTTAGAATACTTGGCTTTTGGTATGCCCATCAGACAATGCGGGTCAAATGGGGCAATGTTATATCTGCCCCGTTTCATGTAAGTAATGGTGTTGGTCAAGGTGGTATTCTGTCTCCTATCTTGTTCAATGTGTATATGGATGACCTATTGAAACAATTGTACGGGTGCAACACAGGTTGTCTTATTGGAATCTCTGTTATCAATCATCTCATGTATGCTGATGACCTGGTCATTTTTAGTCCATATAGTGCTGGTCTGCAGCAATTACTGAAGGTGTGCTCACAGTATGGCTATGGATTATGATACTAAATTTAATGCTAAAAAGAGTAGTGTCATGATCGTCAGAAGTAGAGAGGGTAGAAAATTACTACTGTTTTATTTGTATGATTCTCCTCTTATGGTATGTAAGGAAATAAAATACCTTGGTCATTTTCTTACAGAAGATATGAATAATGACAGAGATATTTATCGACAATGTTGTAAACTTTATTCCCAGGTCAATATGTTGCTCCACAAATTCAGTATGTGTTCTGTCAATGTAAAATGTTTCATTATTTAGAGCCTTCTGTATACAGCTCACCTCTGGTGCTGCTACAGGAAAAGCAGTATGCGGAGGCTCATAGTGGCTTATAATGATGCAATGAGGTTGTTGCTTCAAGTTCCTAGATGGCATAGTGCTAGTGTTTGTGTTTTCTGGTATTCCTACATGTGAGGCACTTCTAAGACATCTGACATCACAATTTCATGTGTCGATTGGATGATTCTGAGAACAGCATCGTAGAGGCTTTAACCAGCCCTATAGGAAGAGCTGCTCATCCAGGCTTAGAAAACACTGGAGAAATTGTCTACATATGAACTCTTTTTAAATTGAATATTATATTGTTGTTGTTATTTCTTTATTTATTTATTCTTCTGCTCTTTTCACTGTGGACCTTTTTGAGTCTGGAATAAAGTTTGAATTTATTGTTTTCTCCTTACCAAATTGCAAATGGGGGTTGAAGCTTTTTCTCCACACAATGAAAGAGCATCAGATCCTCCTTAACCGGCATGGAGTGTAACCAATATTTTAATGCTCCGATAGAGTATGCCATATTGGCATGGATGAAATTACAGTTTCCAGAAAGTTTTTATTGTTGTTTTTATAAAGGGCTAGCAGTAAATATTTTATTGTTTTTGTTTTTAAATTAGGTTTACATTGCATTAAAGTTTCACAGTTAAGATGAAGAAATAACTGAAACCAACAGAGGACTCTCATGCCTGAATTCTTTGTCCTCATCTGGCTTCATCTATCTCAAGTAACAACACATTCTCCTAAATGCTTACTGGCATGCTTCCAAGTGGCTTTTAACCGGGGAAAATCTCCATGCAGGGGAATGCAATTTAAATGCAAAGCCAATATGAAATGCCAATAGGTGAGTCAACCATAAAAAAGGTTTTCTGTCTCTGGTGTATATTCAAAGATTACCCATGCCCATAAACCCATGCCACATATTGAAGGTCTGTTGATGTGTGTGAGATCCAAGCACTGACCACTGTTTGATTATTCTTAAATGGAGAATCAACTTGTAGATCAAAGTAAAATTGCATGTTTTTAAGTCTGGCAAACCCCAAACTGTTGTGGTTTAGACCTTTGACTGTATATAAAGATGGACGACGAGAGCTCCCCAAAAGCGAAGCCAAAACATCTCGATCGCCCCCTGGTGGTGGGCTGCAGTGTAGGTCATAAACCCCTCCTCCTCAATTGTTAAAGGTAGCAGATGGGCCAAACTAAAAACTCAAAGTAGACATCAAATAAATTTTTCCAGCTGGGATCAGCTGATTCAGTTGCGATCAGCTTCACCAGAAACGGACGTCCCTTCACGTGACACTTCAGAGGAAAGGACGTCTCATTTCTCTTAAAACTTATTTCCTTGTTTCCTCTCTCCTTGTTTGCTTTCCTTGCGTCTCCACATATCCTCGGTGGGAGAGACTAAGACGCAAGGAAAAGATGCAAGTGAGAGAAACGTGGAAGCAATTTATATTATTTAAGCGAAATGGGAAGCACCCAAGGTGCTGCTCTTATGCATTTGGGCTCACTGGATAGATACACTAAATGGAACAGAACCTTAATTAACTTTATTAATTACACCTGTGTTTATTTGTGATTTCATGTCAATATGGCTGCCATGAAAAAGGTCTATAAAGGATACTGCAGCTGAGTGTGTCTTTTTAGTGCCAAATAGGGTTGAAAATTCTTGGACAAAACAACTTTTTGAAAAGTTCTTTGGAGTTTTGGACCTCATTCAACAAAACCACTGTTTAGGCGTTGCCCATTTGATATAACTTCTCATCGTGTTCACTGACTTCTTCTTTTTTCCTTTTTCACCTCTATCATAGTTAGGTGTTTACTTATTGCCATCTCAAAATAGCACAAAAGACACAAATGACCTGCACAAACATGAAACGTTGTCAGACTTGGTTACCATGTCCTTTTAATTTTTATTTACATAGCTCAGTATCATAAATCACAATTTGCTTCAAGGGGCTTTTACAATCTGTACATATCAGGAAAAACTTGGATAAGGAAAAATTAACCCCCCAAAATTGGGGGGAAATGAAGACAACAGAAAGGAGAGCAACACACTTTCCCCTTTTTTAATGCTGCCATTGTCTAATATGGATATCACAACAATAATGACCCAGTTCATCTGGTCCAGTTCCTGTCTCTCACTCTGACCTTGAGGCTGTGTGATCTCTAAACATTGGCATTTTAGAAAGTACTCCCGATGTGATGGGTGATGAGGGCATCCTGGGTGCCTGGTAATGAGTGGGACCTAGAGCGTAGGATGATAGTACAGCTGCTCCATGAGCAAGACTTTCTCTAGTCAAACAGATGAGACACAGTCTTGACTGATGATCTGACTGGTCCTGAGGCTGTTTAGAGTTCATCTCACTCACTAGCACGCTGTCTTCTGCACAGATGCCTCCAGCTCAACTAGTCCCTGTATATCACAACCAAGGTGTACATGTGTCTGTCTTTGTCTTCACGCATGAGTAAATTTGTAAATATTTCTGTAACTCAGCAACTTGCAGAGGCCACTGGAAAAAAAAACTAGCCAAGAGTAGACTTAAAGTAACACAGGTATAGAAGAGAAGTGAAAGAGTCACTCAGTCAGGCCCCCCAGAGAGGCAGTCAGAGGGGCTAAAGGTGGTGTGTCTATATGGACTTCCCTGTCAAAGCCACTCAGCCGAACAGTCCATCATAGCACTGTGGGGCAGGGTTAACAGTGTTCTCAGGTCTATGTACCAGTAATGAGGGCATAAAACACTCCACGCAGGGACCCTAAAGTGACGACACTGCCAGAAACAGTGACTGCCACCACCAGTTGCTGATTACTGTAAGACTGAGTTGATAAAGGCCTCATGTCTGCTGCATGTCCACTATGAGATGGCCTCTGTGCTTTTTTTTGGCAACATGTGCCAGCTCATTCTCATTAAGCTGATGCACCCGGCAGATAAATCCGTTTATGTTACTGCCTGTTATCAGCGTATTGTAGCATGATATATTGTTATACATGTTGGCCAATTAAAAAAAGGAATTGCATCAGAGAAACAGCAGAAACAAGAAATTTGAAGCAGTGTTTGGATCAGCAAAAGGTCTGGCAACCTGTTCTGCTCTTTTTAAAATAGGATGAATCCCTATTGATGTATGATTTTACACTGTCCAAGTTACAATGTTTATCCTCCACAGAGCATTAAAAAATACATTATTTCTGACATGTTTGGCAACCCAATATATATAAATGAATAAATGATGGCACTGTAAGTTTCAGAAAACCAGATATTATGTTGAAAAATTTACATTTGTTTACGTTTTCAGTCTTATGTTGTGGCAATGCTGGTTTGGGCACAAAAAACACTTGGTTATGGTCAGGAAAAGATCATGTTTTCCTTTAAAATCACTGGTTGTGTCGCCAAAAACACGGCTCCTGGGGTGTCGTTCAAAATAGCCCTTAATTATTTAAATTATTTAAATCTTTACGGATCAGTTCAGTTGTTAATAGGAAACACTTTTTCGTTGCCCAGTTGTGAAAATTCCCTGAGTTTATCTTCCTCCACTGGCTGCTAGATAGCACTTTTGTCAGTCAGGAAGAACCCTCCAATAAACCATTGGACAACCAACATTTAAAAAAAAAGGCTTCACAACATTTTGACTAAAACCTGTTTATTAACAACTTATCCCAATTTACAAATGCCAACTTATATACCTGTTTGAACGTGCCTTATTATAAGTTATAACCTAAAATGAACTATTGTCAAATACGCTATATTTTTAAACCCTCAAATATTGATATCATTGTCGAGAATGCAGTATTTGTCAGAATCTTCTATATGCATATATTTTCATCCCTGTAAAGACTCAGAAATCCTTCACACCAACTATCTGACATTCAGCTTTACATTCTTCAAATTAGTGTGACAAAGCACAGAAAAACGTATATAAACAGATATAACATGTCCATAACAAGCTTTAGCTGGTTTAAGCTGTTTGATGTAGTACACAGTATGTAACTACACTTGCTGCGAGTGGGGGTTCATCTGCTTGACTGTTCCTACCTTCCTCTTGTGTTTATGTGATTAAGGTGACAGTCAGAGGGCACAGTTTAAAAATGCCAGTCACACTGCTCCAGGGCATGCGCTCGTATGCTACTGAGCAGTTGTTGCTATGTTACCGCTGGAAAAAAACCCCAAAAAAACAAACCAGTTGGTTGGTTGACAAGAAGTTGACAGAGTTAAACTTCAGGAGGTGCATGTTTTCTTAAAGCCTTTCTCAGCCTCAATGCGTTCAGACTGACAGGTTCTTTCAGACCAGTGAGTTTACTGAATGACATTGGGAAGTGGAAGTAGATCTTTCTATTTATAGTTAATCATTAGCATGTTTATTTTTTAGCCATGCTAGCGCTACGACGCTCAGCCACTTTTTTTTCCTCTAAGTGTGGACGTATTTGCAGTTTGGTTGAAATTCACATGCATTTTTAAAAAAAAAAAGCGTTTCAATATCAAATCATCGCTTAATGTCATGCAAGAGAGCCAATAAAAATAAAAATGAATGAAATGGTCAAAACATCACAAAGCCAGCCTGGTAAACTTGGCCAATGTACGTTACATCCATGATGCCTGCAGGAAATGAAAGGTAGCTAAACTTTCATAGCCTGGCCTATTTGATGTGCACTGCAGCGTTTCCTCATAATGGATGCAGCATATTGGCACAAGTAAGTAAATCAATTCATTCAAAACACAGACTTCTTCATTCCCCTATACTGCTTAATGCCACGCTAATTACAACCTACTACATCCAGGGTAGCGCCTAATACTGAGCTAGGCGTTTAGCAGGCTGCTGCGTAATATTCTCTTTATGATGAAACTATTCAAACAGTGAGTCTAATATTTGATTGTGTCATGTGGTAAGTTATACTTGATTAAAACACCTTTAAAACAACTTGTGCACGCATGCATGTGCGTTGTGCTGCCAGTAGGTCAATTTCTTCACATATCCTGGAAACATCTCCACATCTATTTGATGGATTGGTACAAACTTTTGTACAGACATTCATGGTCCCCGGTCAAAATATATATATAATCACGACTTTTCTAAAGTTCTGACAAATCAAAAGTTCATCATTAAGTCAAATGTGTATTTGACCAGTACGTACCTATCACTCGTATCTGGGATAGTCGAGACGCTTCATCCATCTTTATATCTTTATTTATGTCAGTGGCAATAACAAGTCCACATCCAACTCAATAACATTTTCAGTGAATTATTTAGTTAGCTGAGCATGCGAATGTCTTAGTGTGTAGCCTGATTTCTCCAGTTTTCAACTGGTAATGTATTATTCTTTTTAAATGGTCTTCTCAATGTACATTTTATGGGGTCATATCTTCAACATAATGTATTCTGTATTGTGTAATAGGGAAAATGTGTATGCAGGCACGTGTGCGTCTTTGACAAAGAAAGATACAGAAAGACAGATCAGATAGGAGCTGGACAGACAGCGGAAGAGCTGAGATGGAAGACTGATCTTATCGCTGCAGTGATGTTATACTGAGAAGATGAGAATTTGAATCCTGGAGGAAGTCCACAGCTCTGAAATTAAGGACACAGGCATTATATTAGTTTAGGTAAATTATACAATATACTGCGGGATAAAAGCACAAAGAAAATGTTCAATCTCAGACATCTTAAATAGGTATTTTATCAGAGTTAATTGTGATACACATCGTTCAAAGTCAAAGTATCAGTATGTGATTCTTTAGCTCTCATGATTGACATAGTTTTCAACCAGTTTATACAATACAACAGCATAAATGAATTCCTGACATTCAGTTACGGGGTTTTGGTGTGCCACCGCCTAAACCTCTGTCACTAAATTTTCAGACTGAAGTTTATGATATTGTTATATATTTTGGGACATTTTAACAACAGACATTTAAAAGTTAGCCACGCTAGATAATTAGCAGATCTGAAACTCAATTTCAGGGTATATTTCAAAGACTGAAGTTGAAGCCAAGGCATTTATTATTGGAAGTAATAATGTTTCATCATTTTTATGCCCCTCGTAGCCTTTTTAACCTTCCCTCTACTTAACGTAAATCAGTCTCTGCCTGCATGTGTTGTATTTCATCAAAACTTCAAGGTTTAGCCTTATTGCTATTATACAATACAGGACTAATACACATAGAAATTGTATAAATAAGACAGAGAAATTAAATTAGATTGAATAAAAATAAGTAAAAACAAGTACAACAGAAAGAGAACAAGGTAGGATAAGAAAAATACACACTATATTTACATAGACAAGGCCTGTTTACTTGTGTAGCCCCATTCACCAAAAAGGGAATTCAAATCTTGACATATGTACAATAGAGCTGTGAAGTTGTAGTGCAAAGAAATGAAGTAATTAGTGCTAACAAAAGAATAATGTTTTACACATAGAATACACACATGTACATATAGCTCTGACTTTTCTTAAGTTCACCAGTCCTGCAGAGGAAGTGTGGCCTGGGGCTGTGACCAGTCTCCGAACTGAGAGAGGATGTTTGTCAGGGAAAACATGTGGAATGGCAAGTGGATCCTCACCACAGAGAATGTTTGTTCACACAACAACAGTAGGTGCTTCCAGATAAAATGTGTGGGTGGCCTGAAAGCGGAGTAGAGGCATCCTTTTAGGCAAATTTTCTCGGCACCAGAGATTCAGACTTGGCTCTCTGCAAGCTGTTGCAGCGAAATGTATTCAGATCTCCTGGCACTCTCCCCACAGCAGCGGCAGCAAATGGATTCTGTGTAGTAAAAACTCTAAATTGAATTTCTGAGTTTCAGGGTCACCTTACATATTTGGCTCTGATGTATTGGGGCACAAATCTTCTTGTAGGAAAGTACTACAGATGCACACGTTTGCCACTGATTTACATGTTACAGAATACCAGTGTTTGCATGTTACATTTCTTGGTCCATGAATTCAGTTTTGTTTGGATAATTTTTCTCTATTTGCATCTCCTGCAGCTTCACTGTCAGGTGCTGGTGTACTGTGTCGACGCATAATGGTGGTGTTGTTGTTTTTTTTTCAAAAGCTTGGTATGGCTTTGTACTGGAAATTTCCTCACTTATCTCATCAACCACTTTCACATGAAGGAACTGCTGCCAAAATCCAAAAATATTCATTCACACATGACATCAAAGCCTGAGTCAAACGCACGCCCTGTAAATATGACACATACATGACATGACCTTACTTTCAAATAGCTGCATTTCTTGGATGCATTTGCAGGAGTCTTTGAAATAGGACAAACCATGTTGGCTCAACATATTCAGTCTAGAAATATAGACTTCAGAGGATCCAGCCCCTTAACTGGGACACATCAAAAAACTAATAAGAGGGTGAATTGGAGGCAAAGGAAGGAGAGGGAAGAGGAGATGCTTTGACATGACTGTGTGTGTTATTATTCATCCTAGCATCTTGTTTCAGAGGCCAAAAAGAAATTCATGAAAAAGACCCAGTTGACTGGATTTCATAATCCAGCCTTCTCCAGTCCAAACCAATACGGCTGCAACTAACAACTATTTTCATTATCAATTAATCTGCTGATTAATCAATGTGTGTGTGTTCAGTATATAAAATCTCAAAATATTGTGAAAAATTTCCCAGAGCCCAAAGTGATGTCTTCAAAATGCTTCTTTTTTCCTACCAACAGTCCAGACTCTGCTTTTACGATCATAAATGACAAAGAAAAGCTTAAAAAATGGCATAACCAACTAATTTTCTTTTGATCAACTAATCAAATAATCAACTAATCAACTACAAACCAATGTTGCCATGACTTGCACTTTGAAATATGCCACAATAGAAATGAGATAACACTAGGTAAAATAATAATAATAATAATAATAATAATAATAATAATAATAATAATAATAATAATAATAATAATAATAATAATATGGCAGCTGTTAATTTTTGTGTGCCTGGCTTGGGAATCTTACAGTTTTGTTGTATTAAAAAGGAACCACTAGGAGGTATTTTAAATGTCATGACGCTTATTCACAATAAAGACCATCTGCAATAAATTCACTAAAGAATTTCAATAACTGCCAGGACATCCAGAGGACAAGAGCACAACAAGTCAATTAAAAAGCGGAATGTTTCGTGATAAAATGGTTCATGAATCACTCCTAGGTCTACAATTAGGGATGCAACAATTTATCAAATGACAATGTAAACAATGTGACAAGGTGAAAGGGGTAGTGATGAACCAATAGAGTTATCACCTTGATTCTTTTTAAGTGCGAGTTTCTGGTCAGATCTGCAACCTTCCTGTTTTGGTTCACTCTCAACACATTCTTATTTGCAGCAGCAGGCAGCTCAAAAATGTCACTGTTCACTACCTGCTCAGCAGCAACAATCAGACAGACACAGTGAGGCGAGAACAATTAAGCATTTTGCAGCTGAAGAGACTGAGGCCTTGTCTACACATACACAGGTATTTTTTGATAGCTTTTTCTATGCATTTCTGCCTTTCTTCCACACACAAACTGCTTTTTAGGTCACTGAAAATGGAGCTTTTGCAAAACTCCTTTCAAGGTGAAGATTTTCAGAAACTCCGTTTTCAGTGTTTACGTGTAGACAGGGAAAACAGAGTTTTTGGCTTGTAATGTTACACTGTGCACCAGGGTTTCTCCTTTGTTTGACGTCAATGTGCAACATTATTTATTTTGTTACCTCCGCCAAGGAGGTTATGTTTTCACCCCTGTCTATTGGTTTGTTGGTTTGTTTGTCAGGATTACGCAAAAACTACTGAATGGATTTCAACGAAACTTGGTGGGAGGATGGGGAATGGGCCAAGGAAAAACCTGGTGCGGATCTGGATAAAGGGGCGTATCCAGGAATGTTTATCACTTTCATTAACATTGCCAGATAGGGCGTTTTTCCACATTTTCGTTAATTTCTCAGCGAATAATGCTGAATCTTGATGAGAAAATTCAGGCATATGTAGGAGGTGGGTATCTATGAGGGTGTACAGTTTGGTGCGGATTTATTTAGTGTAATTTTGTTTCTCAGTGATTTTATGCTGTGAATAAATGCTGTTCTTAGTGTAATTTGGTTTCTCTATTTCATCAACCGATTATTCTTCCGCAATGGAGATTATGATTTCACCTGCATTGTTTTGTTAATTTAAGGGGACTGTTGGGCCTTGGCGGAGGTATGCGCTCTACTGAGTGCCATTCTAGTTTATGAGGGGATTTTGTGCAATGGCGGATGTAGCCAAATTACTGTTAACATTGCTATCTGGACTTTTTACATGTTTACACATACATACACGGCTATTCTCCCACTATGTTGACGAAAAGAGGTGTCCTGGTTGGATAGTCACATGATATGTTAATCAGGACATCCCTATTGGCTATTCACCGGAACCTTTCCCCCCTTCCTCGATGCACTATTGTTGTTAGCCTACCAGAACTGATCATTACTTTTTTCCAGGCTTCTAATTGGCCAATATGGCTTTACGGTTAGGGTTATATTGCCGCCTGTTGGGTTGGTATGCTCTTGACAGCCCTTAAAGTCGAGCTGAAATGAAAAATGTCTTTGTAACCCTTTTAGATCACATCCCTGGTCGTATTGTGCACCAATTTA
>JBBPCS010000130.1:15986894-16002672 GCA_037974645.1 Hollardia meadi
CGCCACCACAGACTGGTAGAAGATCTCCAGCATCTTACTGCATACATTGAAGGATCTGAGCTTCCTCAGGAAATAGATATGATACGATATGAAAATGGATCTATGATGTGGTGATAGTATCGCACTTTAACAGCTGCTTTCCAATCAGCTTTCCGATTGGAAAGCTTATCTTTTAGCACCCCCTACATGGTCTGCCATGTCCACCATGACATGATGCCCTGGAGACGGTGTTATATGCATATATTTCTCATTTATCAGAGTGCACGAATTTGACACTCAGTGTTGGAAAGTTTCTGTTTGTATAAATCAAAGGTTGGGTTACAGATAAATGAGATTTTTTTTTAAATTACAAGTATTATAATATTCCCACGCTATAATAGAACGTTAAAACAGTGTTATATATGTTGAAAATAGTAAATTCAAGTTTAAATTGATAAATCTGTTGCTAAATTCAGAATATTCACAACTGTTACTGTCTTTTTGAAATGAAAGCATACTTGAACTGTTTTCATCTCTGCAGCCGTATTATTATTATGTTTTTTATTTTATTTTATTTCCATTATTAAAGGTTAGAGGTGCTGAAGGGCGGCGAGCTCACGATTTGTAATTTATATCACTCATGCGTTTCTATTTTCCTCGCTGTTTCTCAAATTTTATTCTCTCAGTTCATATCTAAAGTGTGCTTTTTCAATAACCTGTTGTTTTTGTTTTTACACTAACTTTTCTACCTCCTTTTCCTCATTCCTCACAGAGTAAATAAATGTGCAGGTTACTTCTTTTTTTTGTCTTCCCATTCTGGGTGTTTTATTATACACCAACATTTCATGCTGTCTGATTTTGAGACCAACAAGTTCCAACAGATTTATCTTGAACCTCCTGTTTATCCCGTGGAACTGTGTGATGGATGTAACGTTAAACTTTATATTTTATAAACAAATGTATTCAGTATTTATGTTTAACTGTGCACAGTTTGAGAAAGTAACTTTCTAGGCATCAACACTCACATTTTTCCTATGATCTTTCTCAACATTTCCCTCATCCTTCGTGTTATTCTTCTTTATTACTGTGTTTAATTTTTTCCCCCTGTCTATCTCACCTCTCCCTCTGTCTCTCTTTTTCTGGCCACAGTGACCTCGACAGAGACTTTTGGAATAACAATGACAGCAGCAACGTGCAACAGAGGTGGAGCTCCTACCCGCCAAAGGAGTTCCTCTTAAACATGTCTCCCTACGCTCCCTACGGAGACCCTCGCCTCACGCCCAAGTGAGTCTCAGTCACGACTAGTAAGGGACCCCTCTATCTGGGCAGGGCTGTAATGAACAGGGGCTTATGTGCACCTTGGAAAACTCCCACAAATCTGTACGAGTAGCTGACATCATAAAAATTGAACATTGTCAGCACTGTAAAGATTTGTTTTGCACACTAAATTTCAAAGTGCAAAGGGTGATCAATATATCAATTCGAGCAGTAAAAAGGTTACATCTAATACCCTTAATGGGGGCAGAAAGCCTCATTTTGAAACAGTGTCTGGCAACGTATCTTTCAGCATAAGTCTCCTCTCATCCCTGATAATCCTCATGTTTTAGCTTTCAGGCATGTCCACAGTGAGTTGGTGTTTAGTATGCGCTGCTGGCCATGCAGGGCCTGATAGAGATGTGCAGCTCCATCCCTCAATATTACTTCATAGGACCACCCTAACACTGACAGAGATTGCAGCCATTTTCCAAATGATAGAAAGATAGAAAGACAGTGTTCATGTCTATCAACAGCCAAACAAACCTGATGCATATACAGTATGTGATCCGAAAACAGAAAACAACTGTAAATCCTAAATATTTATTAGATATTGGATTCCAGAGAGACTCAAATCTATGTTGGACACCTTCCTTTCTGTCAAAACTCAAAACATCTGGGAAAGACTAAATGTAGGAAATAACTTTTTGTTTCTTTGCTGTGCAGTGTGCAGGCTGCACAAATGAAAGGTTTCATAGCCCCATTCTGTGCAGTCCTGCAGCCTCCTCAAACCCTCCTTACCTCTCACCTGCAGCCCATGGAGTGTTGCCATGGAGAGAGCAGATCTCACTGTTTCACCTGAACCTTTTCCTCTTTTCTGCAGCTTCTCAACCCCAATTATTCAAATCTGCTGCTCACGATACTGTAGCAGACTCAACTTAAACATATACTTACCCGAGCCATTAGGATTTCAACAGAGTGGACCCATTTAAATTGTTTTTTTGGTTTTTTTAATCTTTGAATGGGTTACTCTAAAGGAATAGTTTGACATTTTGCGATAAATGCCAAATGGCGTATGAACAGGCCAATATCTTAAGTCATTTCACACATTTTTTTTTCTTTTTTCCGCTTTTCTCGTGTCAGTTTACACCTGAATGTCCTAGAGAGAAAAAATGTTGAGTGGCCGAGTATAAAAAGCAAGAAAGTGGGAGTGGATGAATCGTCAAACACAGGGTTTTCAACCAGGAGGCTGGTGTGAAAATCAAAAGTCAAGTTTAACTTATTTTAAGTTACGTCCATAAGTTAACGAATGCAACATATTTAACTTACGTCATGTACTTAATGTAACTTCACATACTTATTTTAACCCCAACTATGACCTTTTCCTGAATCTTACCAAGTAGTTTTATTACTGTTACCATAACGATAGTCACCTAACTATGACAACAAAGTTTACCTGATTTCTGTTACCATGACGACAAAGGTCATCTGACATTATCCTTTCCTGCACATCCTCAACTCATAAAATTTGGACGGCGTTAAATGACACACAAAAAGTTTAAAGTGCGTAGACATGCCAAGCAAAATGTCCTTAAAAGTGGACTCATGCTATTTAAACAGCATGATATCATGTTGTGTATCCTGATTTGTTTTCTGGCAGAGAGTTAGGGCCTAAATATACTCCCAAACTGTACATGGACAGCTACAGACATCACATATGTGTAGCAATTCTGTTTATATTACTTTCTGGAGTCTGCTTGGTGGAGGCATTCCACACATGCATGTATTCTGTAGCTTCTAAAGCTCATTAATTAACACATTATATCTATCTTATATATTTTTTTTACAATGTTTTTTTTACACAGATGAAACAAAAATATCCAAATGAGTTTAATAAGTGTTTGTGGACTATTTTGTTACGTTTGAATAACAGTTTATATTTGTTTTCAGGCTTTGTGCTTAGCTAAGCTAACCTAATCGGCAGCTGGCTTTCGGTGGTGGATGAGTCGAGTCCCCCCCCCTCCCCGATATGTGAAGCGCTTTGAGTGCCTTGAAAAGCGCCATATAAATCCAATTAATTATTATTATTATTATTATTTGGCTTTAGTGTCATACTGAACAGACAGATAACTCTCTGCCAGAACATTAACAAGCACATTTATTGGGGTGGTTTCTGTTCTAATTTCCTCAATGTTGTCTTTTTGTGTGTGTGAACATGTTTTTACTCCTCCCACCTCTTCCTCTACTCACTCTGTGTTTTCTGCTCATTCTTGTTGTCACTACTCCCACTATCACTCATAGCACTGTTAAGTGCTTTAAGGCTGCCTGATAGCACATGGGAGGAGTTAGCCTTGAAGGCTTTCTTCAGAAACATTATTGGAGGCTTTCTTACAGAAACGTTATTGTACCACGTGTTAAAAGTTGTGAAAGGGTGTATTTTTAACCCAAACCATGATGTTTTCCTAAATGTAACCAAGTGTTGTTGTTGTGTAAACCTACCCATGTAGTTTTGTTGCCTGAACCTAACTGAGTGTTTGTGGTGCCTAAACCTAACCAAACAATAAATTAATTACTGGGGAAAAAAAGATAAAACAGAACCAATTTTGGGATTCAAACTCCAGTCTTCTAAGTGCAAGCCATGGATGCAACCCACTTAACCACGAGGCTATGCTGGCTTTGCATGATATGTGACTGTCTACAGTATAATACATGCTTTCGCTTCCTGCTAGAAAGCTCTATGGAATTTCTTCAAGGAAGGTCCATGGACTTCATAAATATTGGCATTGTCTCCATCATGTGCAGTACAGCAGTTACTGTAAGTGTTTGGATGGTAAAACATCTGTTTGATATCAACCTCCATTCCAGTCAAGATGCATCTGAGACATCACTCAGGCATTAAGTGAACCTGTTAATTCTTATCCTCTCTAATTACAACTCACTCGACTCTTTCGCAGGGTTATCAATTACTCTGTGCCTGTGCAGTGATGTTGAAACTGTTGTACAGTCAGCAACGATTGTTGTGATTGCATTGCATTATTCTATCGAGATAATTATTTATATTTGAAAAGGATGATGCAGCATTTCAGAGATATTTGATAGCAGATCAGCGAGTCCCTACCGTCGAAATAATGATGCTCGTTTATCACATTTCAGACTCAGAGGCAATCCAAAGTGCTTTACGTACGGGGAATGAATGCTTTAGAACATTAGAAACTCAATTAAAAGGAAAGGAAATGAGTTTTTATGGTGCTGATATGTAAGAGTATGGAACCTGCTGCATTAAAGAAGCAAAACAGAGAATAAATAAACATGCATGAGGGGACTGTCACACACGTGTATCACAGTCGCCCAGGTAGCCAGAAAATATCTCATTATTCAGTGATAAATCATTCTTTTTACAATCATCCTACTTAATGTCTAAATGTTGTTGCTGTCTTCGTGTGCAGCTGTGTGTTGTGTGGTTTGTCCTCCAGTAGAAGGCCCCTGTACTGAAGTCTAAGTTGTGTCCTGCCTGTGAGTCAAGGTCAGCTGGGGTGGCTTAGGAGCTATATAAGAAACAAGTGGGATTTTATTGTGGAAAGGTTTCGACACAAAGTAATCAGCTAAAAGTGCTTTTGTTTTCATCATGAGCTGCAGGTGAGTTTCTGTGAGATTACAGAGACATTATTGTTCTGTTATTATTACCTGCATCTGCGGGTTAAAATTTGAAGATGATGCTTCTACATCATTACTCAGCCCAATTATTATGCCCAATTCAGAGACAGCAAATTGTTTCATTGCTGTCCTCTGTGTGGAGTGAAATGGGGCAGACCTGCTGCTTATCCAAACTCCTTAAGTGGCCTATTTCTTACCATAAATGCTTCCAAAGTTTGTTTTCAATGGACTAAGTAGCTGCAACAATTTTCCTACAGGAAATTTTTTTTGAACTCTTTACTTTGTTGGTATGTTGCACTGTACAAGTGATTTGGGCATTACAATAAAGTGAGTAAAGTAATCTCTTGGCCATCAATTCTGTGCAGTTTTGAACAGAATCTTGTACTTTGGAAGATATGTTTTTGTCTCATTTCAGTGTCCACAGAGGAAAAGAAGTGTTTTCCAGTTTACTCACAGGGTTACACAGTAAATCTCAGACCGGACCTCTTCACTGCTGTTTTACTGTCTGACCAGTAGCGGCTGCTCCAGGTTTTTGTTGTGTGCCGGACACTTGTGGCTGGATTGAGAGCTCACAAGTGTCTTACTCACCGGTTTGACTAACTTTACTGACAATTATTTTGCTGTCCGGCTTGTACGTCTGTGCGTCTGTCTCTTTGTCTGTCCGTCTCTCTCTCTCTCTCTCTCTCTCTCTCTCTCTCTTCTTTCTATCCTCTCCTGGTCCTTTCTTTCCGTCTGTCCATGTTTCTTTGTCTCTGATCCGCCACACTGTTCCTACCAGTGGGGCCATGGATAAGGGTGGGCAGGGCGGTGCTGGACCCTCGCCGGGGGCCAGTGACAGCGGGGGTGGTGCTTGCTCTGGGACTGGGGCAGGGCCCAGTCGCAGTGACAGCGTTCGGAGCATGGTAACGGGCGGCAGCAAGGCCGGGCGGTGGCAGACAGTCCAGAGCCACATGCATGCCGGAGGCCTACGGTTTAGCAAGTGAGTGGTGCATGGTGAAAGGGGGCACGCATGAGGGGCTACAGTGGGCACGACAACAGCATGGTGTGGATATCAAAGGAGAGTATGAGTTTGTAAAAACATCATGAATGGCATTTTTGCATGCACACTCAAATATGAACATCAGCAGAAGCTATTTTTGACAACATCCAGGAGAAGACAATGTATGACAGGTCTGAAAGAGAAGTCAGCTGCTTTGCAGAATGTACTTGTGATGCATGAGTAACTGTTGGTTGAAGTATCTTGACTACAGAGAGCTTTGTCCCTGATAAACAAATACCGTTTTTAAGTCAGCTGCCAACCTTCCACCAGCTGATGTCAGACAGACACAGTCATGCTGTTCCTCTGCAGGCTCCGATTCACTGAAAGCTGAATTTCAAACCAAACACATGCTCACAGAAAGTGATCTGCTTGCTCTTCTAAAAGTAACAGCTTTTTAATTTCAGTGTAGGTTGTAAAATAAACAGCAGGAGAACAGTTTTATTTGGCCAGTGATACAAATAAAAGCCCTTCATATAACATTGTATAGTGAAGCTTCATTTTAACTTTAGTTCCCAGTGTATCAATCTCTGCAAACAGCTGAGAGGGTTTGCATTGTTTTTGTAATTAGGTTCGTACAACGTGATCAGCTCATAGTGTAAACAACAATGATTGAAATATGTAAGCATTTTGGGCTCCCAGTTTCTGAAGTAAAAGGTTTGGGGGTTTTTTCTACAGATGATGTTACGTGAAGCATTAGAAAAACATTTGAAACTTTCTGGTTTATATGATAAGTTGAAGGTACAGGCCTGTGTACATAAAAACTTCAAGGTAGACGTTACCATGTGACTGTAGGATTTAGACCCGTCTGCCATGTCGAAATTACATCCAAAACATGATTTCTTAGAAACTAAGTGGAAATCATTAAAGCGGATGTCCTTGCCACCAGGCACAAGGCCTCCTGGGAAAATGAAGGCTGACCAGTCAGACTGGCAGCCTGGCACCATTTCTATCTGCTTTCATGATAAATAAATGAATAAACTCCTGCCCTTGTCTTGTGTTGTTGTTCGTTCCCTCTGAGGAAAACGGATATCGATCAGGTTGTTTTTGTGACAGTGATAACAACAATACGACTTTAAAATGCTAGCGGTGGTTGGTGAGTTTTCCCGTTTCCACTTTAAGTAACATTGAGGATATAAAAAAATTTGAAATTGGAATAGTCCCAGAGACTGTTGGAAAACACTTGAAACCAGTGACTCCTCAAACTTCACAATTCCATAAACATTGTGTGACATAACAAAAGAAAAATGAATCACCAAAATTGTCAAGATTTGTGGACGATTATTAAATTGCAGGTATCTTAAAGCTTAATTAATTGATTTTTTTTCCTAATGAACCCAAACAATTTAAAATTGTTACTGTTGATGCTCTATTCCAGTGGTCTCCTTCTTTGCTCGGTTCCCTCAAAACAAAACAAATCTACTTGCCTGCCATCATGCTAGATTCAATATGCAATAGGCTGCTAATGAGGGATTGTTGGCCCTCAGCTTAGAATTCTTAGATCTCTGAAAAAGTGAAAGAATCAAGTATTTCAAAAAGGAATAGGACTAAAAACTGACCAAAACGACCAGATTTATTTTTCTTCACCTCTGGGGACGTGGTTTGGGAAACACTGATTGGTCCATATGGTTTCGGCCAACTTGTGTCATGAAAACTTTGAGCATCTGATCCCAGAACACAAGTTACACAATTCTAGAGTAAGACCACCCTCAAATGGCAGAAGCAAACAAGTGGCAAAGAGAACCATTCAGCAAAACAAAAGAACCCGAAGGTTCCATCCAGCTGTACTCAAAAACAGTTATGATATCAGATGCCACGTGTATAAATATATGTAAATCATAGTCTAGATAATCAGTTTTGTGCTTCATTGCATAAACAGTTCATTCAGTAAATCTAGAGCAAAATCTTGATTGGACATTACATTTTCTATCAGGTGGCTTTTTAACAACATGATGATTAGATGTGCAATAGAATTTGAATGGAAGTTTTCCTGTTGTCACTCCTGTCACTCTTCTGTTTTGCTCCCTTTTTACTTCTCCTTTCAGATCTACCTGTATTCCCATTTCTCCTCCGGAATTGGTTTCTATTTTTGGGCATTAACCTCTCCCCCCTCTCTGTCTCCCCCACTCTCTCTCCTTCACTCTTCACTGTCGGTAATTTTTTTTTTTTTTTTTCTCGCTCTGACTGTGTCTCCTTGTTTTTCACCCTCCTCAATTTTCCTTAATTACAAAATCATTCAAGGTTTATAGTCATCTTAATTGACTTTCAAGCAAGAAGAAATGTGAAAATAACCCTCTTAGTCAGTAATAGGATACAGACAATAAAGATCGCTAATGCTCAGAGCATATGAATGACTGGTGCCGTACAGACAGAAGACAATAAAGACGTTCAGTCCCCAAAAGCACAAGTATACAACAATCGAGGAAATCACTGTGAGAAACGGGCTATTTGTTGTAAAGCCTTGGAATTTTTGAGTGAATCCATTCATGAATAAATTATTTGCCAAGTGTATGACACTGAACAGACTGGCACAAAATATTAGCATATGGACTGGCTCTCAGATGTCTGGCCCGATGCCACCATAAATCCAGATTTCTACTTATGTCACTGGACACTGATTTATTCTTTGTATCTACGCTTGACTTTAAGATTGCTGCAGTGTTTCACTCATGTGCTCACATGTCCAGTAGTTTCTTTGTCACGTGTTGTTATGCTTTTATTTCCTTTTATTTGTCTAACATTTCATTTCACCTCAGTGCAACAGTCCTCGTGGCACATGACATCTTGCGATTTAATCGGAGAAATTATACATCATGTGGAGGGAAAAAGACCCTTTTAAAAAGTGAAACTTATGTACCACATATTATACTGTGAAAAAACAATAGATTATTGTTACATTACTTGTTAAGTTAAATCCAAGGTAAATAATATCTACATGACTATTTCTGTAATTTATTAAGTCAAGTTCAAGAATTCTATATCTATTTCGACTATATATACTGTATATTTTTTTAATTGTGTCTTTTCCATCAGTTTGTTATGCCGGATGGCTCGAAATACTACAAAACCCAAAAGCCTCTGCTGCAGTTGTTATGGAGAAGGAGCCAGTCAGAGATGCAAATCAGAACTGTAGAATTGTTTCTTTTGGGAACATAAAACTGTACCAAGACTGAACCAAAACAGGTTTAAACTAAAGAATACTTTTTTCTTTTTCTTTTTTTAAAGTGGAGTCCTCAGCTTCCACTTGTTAGCAACATACCTAAAAGTTTTAAGCTTCTCGATTAGATATTCCTTATTGAAATATACTTTAAGAGTTTAATTCTCTAAGGTTTTTATGCACACCGGCTTGTACCTATATGTTTTTGTGTTTTTTGCAGTTGCTCACCTTTTGTCCTGATCATTCAAATTGGAGTTTCATCCAAGTCTTAAGTGCTCCAACTAACAGTTGGACAATGTTATCTATGCAGAAAATAAATGAGAGTTTTACTTCTGAATCCCAAAATGCCCTAAATCTTTCATCCAAACAGTGTAACACTTCTGTTCAACGGGAATCCAGCAATCAACTTTCATACATTCATTCACATTTATTCAGTTAAAATATTATGCCCAAGTAAATAAACATTCTCATCAAAGCCTATACTCAGGAAAGACCTAATGGTGTAGAAGATGTGAGTGTGTATGACAGAAAGCGTGCAAGCATGGGTGCATATGAGCTCTGACTTGTATTTACCTGCATTGCTCTGCTCCCCAGGGGGGGCTTGTCTCCTTGCTCTCCAGCAGACTTAAAGCCGAGGTAATACTTAAGAGCTCCGCTAACACAACTCAAGTCCAAGCAGTAAATCCTCCCTCAGCTTTCAGACATAGTTGTTTAGCATAAGCTTACAGTTATCAGGCAGGGCAGTGATTGAAGGGAGGATAAGGGGTGGAGCGCTATTACATGATTGTAAGAGTAACAGACCGGTAATTAGACTGCAGACTTAGAGAACAGTGATTGGAGGTGGTGTGGGGAAAGATTGATGCGAGGGCTGAGAGTGTAGAAAAGATGAATGGACAGGGGAGATGGAGAGCTGTTGAGCTCAGAAGCACCAGGGGGAAAGAGTGGGAAGGGAAAGCAAAGCAGGAGCAGACAGGACTTTAGAGAAAGACGAGTGGAAGGCAAGAAGGTGGAAGTAGGTCACGGCTAATGAGTGAGAGAGGTAACGTGCAGATGCAATTTAACACTGCAGATGGAGAGCAGAGACTCAAGTGACAGTGATACCTTAACTTCGTCTTTGTTGTGATAGCAGTCTGGAAAATAATTCAATGTTTACATGCTGCATGCCGGCCCATCCACACACACACACGGTCATACAGCACAAACTTTAAATTGTGCAGTTTTTTTTTCATACACATGTGTAACAGTAATCTAAAGCTGTTCTTCTTTCTCTCCTTCCTCTCTCGCTCTCGCACCGATTGTCTTTGTTGTTTGTTCTCCCTTGATCCTATCTCCCTTTGATATGCACTGCAAAAACTGTGTCCCACATTTCAATCTGTGCTGTATCTACATATGTTTTTGCCATTTGTATCCTTTATGGCTTCCTTTTTTTATATCAACATGATCATGTTACCATTTTTAAATATTTTAATCTTTTCTTTTCTCTAACTCGACTGTCATCCTTGTTGTATCCATCTCTTTTTGGCACTCCCATGTGTGTGCTCAGTTTTGGGGACGCTTCCCTCTCATCAGCTTCCACCCTGGAGCACATCCCATCCTCGGCTGTGGCGCGCCCTCGGCCCCTGGTCCGGCAGCAGAGCCTCCAACAGCCCCTCACTCACCAGCCCCCTCCGGGTCCTAACGACCCCCCAGTCACCTCTCAAAGCCTGGGTCAGCTGCACACAGGCCCAGGCGGTGGGGGCCATCGTGGGGGCCCGCGTGGGGTCCGGGGTAATCCGGCTGGAGCCTCTCGGTACAGAGGAGCAGGGGCAGGCCGATCGAGGTCAAATCCTGGCAGCTGGGATCACATGGTGGAGCAGATCCGCAACAGAGGGCTGGACGTCAAGTCCTTCTTGTGAGTGTCATGATGTTTTCTACTCTGTAAAACACAGGACTTGTTGAAAAAATGCTTTAAGTGATAAAGTGCAGATTACCAACACATTCTCATCCCAGGTCATCAGATACCGACACTGTGACTGCCCCCCTTGCATCTCATCCAGGTGCACAAGGTCTAAATTTCTTTGGTTAAGTTTAGGCACAAAAACCACATGGTTAGGTTGAGGAACGTATAGGGCCGTGACAAAGCATCTGTACCTGACGACCTGGGAATGAGAATGGGCTGGCATTACATACTGATATTTGGCACACTGCTGACCTAATTTGTCGTTTTTTAGATTATTTAGACATCACTCACCAGTTCATTAGACCGTCCAGCATACTGCAGTCTAATACAACAGTCCTGCAATGAATCCTACCTTCAGTTTTTTGTTGCAGCTGTTTTAGAGAGATATTGATTCAACTTTATTGCCATTTTGGAAGCTGTACTTTAGTTTGCAGCAGTTTTGGAAGAAGTCCTGCAGTGCATTTAAATGAAAATCTGTTAAAATCAAGCCCTTGCCAAACAAGTTCACACAACACTGGTTAAGCCTATCACTGCCAGATAAATCTCTCTGTATTTCTCAGTATACACTCTTAATTCTAGAGTGTGTGGCGCACCGGTAGCAATTCATTTTTGTGTCAACCACCAAAGATTGTTTTTTTTCAGAGCTGAAGGGGGGAGCAACTGTAATGACGGAGTAGGGAACATCAACTAGGAGTATGGCATAGTCTGGCATCATAAGCACATTGACAGTGTTTGTGTACAAACACTGCTAGAAGAGGGAGACAGAAGTTCCACAAAGTAGCTTTAATAAAAAGTAGAAATACTTCGGTGTAAACATATATACAAGTAAAAGTCCCACATCTAATGTGATTGTCTATATAATCGTCCTTCAATGAATTCTACATTTGCAAAACTAAATTTTGTTGAGGCAGTAGCAGAGCTGCTGATTCAAGTCCACGACCATCACTTTTTCAGGATACAGGTTTGTGATGCTGATGTATGTGTGAGGTGTGACTATTTGGAGTGAATATTTAGTCACTCCACAAGGTCTGAAGAGCACAAAACTTGTCCAACGTGCATTTATGGACGGGATTTATAAAGGTTTCATAAAGCCAGCTTTGCATAATGTACTTCTCTGTCGCATGTGTGCATCATCACATCATGCTTAACTGCACAGCTGCAGTAACATGTAGGGACTGCTGTAAGGTTATTCCCCTCAATGAGGATCTTTTTTTTGTCTAGATTCTTGGCAATACATCAAGATTAATTATTACCATCATAATTGAGGAGGTATAAAACAAGTGGGTTGTTAAAATACTAATTTCTAAACAGATTTCAGCTTTTTCCTCTATTTTTCCAACACAGGCATAACAGTTTAAAAAAAACAGTCAGTAACACATGATAAAATAACCCTGTCACAGTAAAAAAAAACAACAACAACAATATTTTTTTACAGTTTTTACTAAACCAAGGATTTTCGGATTTACTACTGAGTAGGACGGCTGCTGGTGTGAGAAGGCTACTGATTGTTTGAGATACCGAGCACGAAGAGCTCTCCTCCTCCGCTTGACTTGAATGATAGATTACAGATGATGTGCTCCACAAAGCAGCCTCTCGTAAACGCCCCCCCCCTCCTCCAGACTACGAACATAGACACTCACATACGTCCAAATACACACACACACACACACACACACACACACACAGCTCTACACTCTTGTACTTTTTGCATGTCTTCCCATTAACAGTGTCTCCAGGCCAGTGACCTCCTGCCTAGGTGAGTCATCATTCAAATAAGGCTGGGCACATAGGGGAGGTGGTATCACCCATCGTCCCTGTCCTCATGAATCTCACTGGACCGAACACGTCAGTTGTTGACCCTGGGGTGGGAAACACACTGTAGGGAGTGGGAATATTATGCGTTTGTGACCAGTGGGGTATGAACAACCAGTCTTCCATGTATGTTCACGCCTGTCACGCAGTGTGGCAACTGAGCTACCCCGCTTACATTTCAGATCAATAGAGCTGGTGTAGGTGTTAATGATTTCAGGGCCCTTATGTTGGAGTGCACGTGTCTTTTTTGGTCATCTATACAAGTGTATTCACCTTATCGATGAGCATCATGTTGCTACTGTTTACACGTCCCCTGTGGTTCGCTGTTTCTCAAGTGCTAATGTGTTCCCTTTTGTTGTCGATATAGCTTCAACAAACAGCCTCTTGTTAAAGAGGGAATGCACTACAGAGAGCACACGCAATAAATCAAAAGAGTGAGATATGGAGAGATGAGAAATAAAATGGTCAGAAGAAAACTGTGGAGAATCCGATGAAACTGATCCAAAAAAAAAGATACAGGCAAAAAAAAAGGATGACATAAGACACATTTTTTTGATCCTATTAATATTTGTTTATACTTGGCTCTGTGCACAATTCCACATTTGTATTCTGCCATAGTGTTTGCAAGATGCAAGATTTTAACCTTTATATTTTGAAAAACATTTTGATCACTCTAATAATTGACATAACAAGTGCCACGTCTCATCTGTATTCTCCTAAAATAAAACATTTAAGTAATTATTGAACACTCTTACATCTCACAACTCAGTCAAACCAACATTTAAACTTAGCTATTATCGGAAAAAAAAAATGAATTGCCATAAAGAAAATACACAAAGGTTGTCCTTTGATCAGCACGCTTTGTTAGAGGCTGTATACAGAGGAACAGAGATGGAGGAGAAATTATCAGAAGCCAGAATGGCCTACAATATGTGCCTACATGTGGGTTATTATTCTGTGGCTGTGAGATACAAGGTTAGTTGTGGGCAAATCTTCATTTGTTAAGGTCATTGCTTGCATGGCCTCTTGTATTCACGGTGCGGCATACTTCAGTAAGACATAATTCAAATAACTTAGGGCATGTTTAGAGAGAGAATAACAGCTGAAAATCAACGTGATATGTTTCTTTGTTGCAGGTCACCTCAAATTTCATGGATTTCTTTTCGCTTTTTCTTCATTTTTTTTCTCCCTTTTTTCCTATATGTCATTTTGCTTTTCTATTTTAATAACTTTTTTTTTTTTTTCAAGGAAACAGATAACAGAAGATGATAAAGCCTTGGAGGCATCGGTGGTTCTCAGCCTTTCTGCTAATGATGCTCATTTTACTGTCTATGACTACTACATAAACAGTGGATGAAAAAAACACACACAAGTAATTGAATGCCTCCCTGTGTTTGTAAGAGCACACACACATATTATATAACCTAATATACTGTAATAATGAATGATCCGAAAAAGCACACTATGGATGTTTCTAACAGGTTATACTGTATATACAAAGTTGGCTCATGATGAATAGCACTTGTATCATTCCATGTATTAAAATTAGACATGTTATACTATAAAACAATGGATATTAAAGTGTATGTAAAGAAAGAATCAAGCCAGAATGTGAGAAATAGCCAAATCATCTGTTTCTCCAGTAGAAACTGCTCATGCTAATGCTACAGTACGTTAAGTAATCAAAGGCACATAGAATTATCCAAAATGTGAGAAAAGACTTTGTAGTGAATCAAAGGCTGGATGGCTTTTAATAGCACGCTCTCAACTTCACAGAGTTGGCTGCATTAAAGGTAAAAAAAAACCCAAAACCTTGTCTTTAGATCTTCTTTCAGCGACAACAGATCTATTTTCTTCTGACCTCTAATGAAATCAGTTTTGCTAATATAAGAAAATAGCCATACACCTCAGGATGGTGCATCAATTGTTTGTGTAAAGGACATGGCACATTATGTTTTCTCATAATATGAAACCGCCAGCCATAAAATGAAAACTTTAGATTAATTAAAAGTTTATTTCCATACTTGCTAGTTGCCTCACATAATGTATATTTGTGTTGAAATATGCACATCAGATATAATTTTGGGAGCGGTCTACAAGTATAGTATATACACTGATCAGCCACAACATTAAAAGCACTGATGGTTAAAGTGAATAACATTGATCATCTCGCTACAGTGCAATATTCTGTTGGGAAACCCTGGATCCTGACATTCATGTGGATGCCAATTGGCACAAACCATCCACCCAAACACCCTTGCAGACCAAGCACACCTCCCCCCAGCAGGACAATGTGTGCTGCCACACTACAGAAACTGCTCAGGAACATGACAAAGAGCTTATGGGTTATGGGTCAAAGAACATCCACATGAATACCTGGACCCAGGGTTTTCCACTAGAACATTACACTGTAGCCAAGATCAATGTCATTCACTTCATCTGTCAGTGGTTTTAATGTTGTGGCTGATTGGTGTATATATACTCAGGATGCGATTTGTGAAAAAAAAACAGAGGGGGGGATGTTTTGAAACGTTTTTATTCAAGAAAATAAATCACGAATTTCAGAACTTGAACTTCTTCACTGCATTCGAATATTCTAATACTTTTCTTATTTAAAGGGCTTTTCAAACGGGAGGCGATTGACGTGGCTCGTAATTCATTTTCAATGAGAGGCGAGCGGGCAAGTAGGGAGGCGCGGGCAATCACACAGACCGAGCGTCAAGCGGGCACGATCCCGTGAAAGTGCCACAGTCGTGCGGCCGGAGTTGAACTTTCCGGAACTTTGACTACACAACAAAATGGACGAGAGGCCGTTTCCATGGTTACCATGCGCAGAGCGCCTGGCGTTTACTCGCGGGGCACTTGTCTGGCCGTCTATTCACATGAGGAGCGCAGTGAGACCCCGCGGATCCTAGCGGGTACGCGGGCGGCGTGGGGGGGGGGGGGG
>JBBPCS010000130.1:16006829-16018811 GCA_037974645.1 Hollardia meadi
AACAATCTGGCACTGAGTGAGTGTGGAGCAGGAGTATATATGGGCAGGCTGATACTGATTAGGAGCAGCTGTGAGAATAGGTTAGTAGTGTTGTCTTGATTATGTGGGTGTGGTAACCAGGTAGAGTGGAGCAGAGATGAGGTGAATGGAAAATTACTAGGACCAGGTCTGACAGAGAGTGAATCATGACAGGTTGGCTCAGTGCATATGTTTACAGTTAGGAAAATAACACACACAATATGCCTGCATTAACTAAAACATTTTTTTCATGCACTGTGTTAAAGTATTGCATGTGCTCTTCATTGCTGAGATGATTTCGTGGAATCTTCACAGTAGCACACTAGAATGAAATGCAGATCTCCATTCTAAATATTAGAGGAAATTCCCGGCTACATGTGTTTTTATTCGAGATTCATGTGGTTGCTGTCTTGTGTGTTGGGTGTTGATTCAGTATGATTCAATAGGCTGTCATTGAACCCCTCCTACAAGTAAACGTTTATAGACTCATTCGATGGAATCCCAGCTAACGGGTATATATTATGTGTTCTATAGTCAAGGGAAAGCCTCGAAAGAGTCATCCATGTAGCAGAGCTGCAACAACTGTTTTGAGGGGGAGTAGGTGACAGAAACACATTAGCCTCTTAAACTTCAGGTGGTGGTTGTTGTGCAATAAAGTCTTTCTGGAAGATAACCAATCAGACATAACCATTGTGAAAAGAATGATGTGATTTTTTTTAACTTCCAAACATTAAAAAAACATATGTTTGACAACATAAATGTGACAAAATACTGATGAATAACAGGCAGATTTTAATCGTCTGCATACTGATTTTAATTTAATGACAATACTGATTGGAGGGTCAATCAAACCCTTTAGAATGAGAATTACTGATTCATTAATTTGTAAGTATTCCTGCAAAAACAAAATAATTTACAGACATATATGTCTATATCTGTTATATGTTTGTTTTTATTGTGTGTACACAATAACATAATAATAACAACAAACTTAATTATTTAATTTGGGTTCTTTCAGCCTGCCTCAAAGAAAGGCTCATTATTTTTAACTGCTCTGGCATGCTTTATAAAATTAAGCTATTTGCGTTAAGTTCTAGTGAAAGGGCTAAAATAAGTAACAGTGGGTCCGTGAGCACAGAGCATCATGGGAGTCAAGTCAATGGCACAGCAATACAGCCAGGTGTTATGTGCATGACTGCCACGCGTTATGTAATTATTTTAAGGGTGAACACATTGTTCCCTGATGTGTTGGGGGTTGACTTTAGAAGCTATAATTGAACACTTTTAGCTTTCTCTGCTTGCAGCAGTTTAAGCCGTTAGCAAAGCAATGCATCAGATGTCTTCTGAAGCCTTGGAAACAGAAGCCATTACATTTTGAATAAAGTCTGCGCTGCACTGTTGGTGCTTTGACCTGCAGATCACAGGAAATAAATGCAGAGTGACAAATCAATTCTTTTCTCTTCCACAGCATATCCTTTTCCCCTCCTGTCTGTGTTTCTCCCGTTCACTCCTGCTTGTCTTTTTGCCATTCAAACCCTGCCCATCTTTCACTCCTCATTCTGCCGCCTCCTTCTCTTTTGTAACGTGTCAGTTTGCTTCCTCGCTCTGCTTCCTCGCATCCGACTCTTTACCCCAAACCAAATTTAGTCTGTTTTGTTTTTTATCCTCTCTCCCTGTTCTCATTTTCTCTTTCAGCTAATGCTTTTTGTGTGTGTGTGTGTGTGTGTGTGTGTGTGTGTGTGTGTGTGTGTGTGTGTGTGTGTGTGTTATTGCGTGTGTCTGGCGATGTCTCAGTCTCACATAAGTTTGAGTCTTACTTTGTTCATTCTATTAATCCTCTGAGTCTTAACCAAGACAAATCCTCTCCTTCACTTTATTCTCAACCTCTGTGCATGGATAAAGTCTTCCAATGTATCTTCCCTTCTCGGATCATCTTTCCCACAATGCCTTCATCTAATCTCACTTCTGTTTTTATCTTGTGCTCACCTGCTCCCTCGTTCACTGTTTCTGTTTCTTAAAGTCTCTCTGTGTTGTCTCTCTCACAGCAATAAGTGCTCATTAGTCATGTTTGTCAATAGACTAGTATAAGATCTCTCATATTTTCCTTGCTTACATACATGTAATATGAACCCTTTAATAATTCTAGTATTTTTTTTCTTTATTTTTGTGTTTCAAGGATTATTAAAGGTCTTGTACTGTAAATTTGGTTTTGGTTGATTGCAGTTTCACAGTGGTGTATTTTTAGCTTGGGGTCTTATTTGCTGTAAATATACTCAAATATAGCAAAAAAAATGTTTCTAGCTGACCATTTGTCATATTTATTCACCAATTCGGATACATAACTTGTCATTTTTACACATTTTTACACTGGCTTTGTACAAATTAAAACATCATGTAAGTTACTGAGTTTTGAACGTGCTGGCAGACTCTATTACCAAACAGAGTCAGGCTAGCTGTTTCCTCCTGTTTGCAGTCTTTATGCAAAGCTAGGCTAACCGTCTGCTGGCTCCATATTTAGCACACAGACGTCAAGTGGCAACTGCCTTATCATTTAACTCTCCACAAGAAAGTAAATAAGTGCATTTCCCAAAATGTCAGAGAATTCCTTTATTATTATTCTACATTTGAATCGTAGACAAAATGTACTGCTTTGTAAAAACTAAATATTGTTGAACCCACGCCTTGCAAGCTCCAGCAGTCCCTCGAGAGTTCCCTGTAACAGTCAACATTATTTTGGGAAACCAGGTTGCCACAGGCGTATTAGAGAGGCTCGGTACTGATGTTGAAGGCCTGGCTTGCAATTTTTGCTCCAGTTCATCCCAATCTTGTTGATGGGGTTGAATTCTTCCACAACAAACTTGGGGGAAACATTTCATTATGGACTTCTGCTTTTTCACAGCATTAATGTCATTTTTTGAAACAGGAAAGGACGTTCCGCCAAGTGTGTCTAAAATATCACTGTAACATGAAGATTATAGACTGAAGGTCAAGCCCCAAACCATGATAAACAGTCCCAGACAAAAAAAAGCACATTTAATGCAAATCAAAGCAGTATAAGAGCATGTGAATATGTGTGTGTTTGTGTCCATTTTAAAAGGACTCCGGGTAACAAACCAGGCAGCAGCCCCAGAGGTCAGACCCCAGACGAGACCGGACGTCGCCACGATGCCAACTCCTCTGTTTCTGACTTGGCCAACTCAGTCACCAGTGACATGCTCATGGTAACACGCAATATGAACATGTAGCCCCATGAGACACATGTTATTGACACACCAGTAACTCATTCATGGTCTGTCTCTCATCTATGAGCAGGACTGCTCTCAACAAAGCCACTGAAATCATAACAAACGAGACATCTGACATACTTGAATGCTGCTTCCACATCATCTTTTATAATCCAAGATGAAAGTTACATGCATTCCTTGCAGACAAAGAAGTGGAAAATGAGTCAAGGGGAAGTTATATTCTCTTCAATGAAATTAAGCAGTACATATAAACCTTCTCTATTGTTGATGTTCATTATGTCTGCGTTTTAAGTTTTTTAACTTACAGCAGCTAATCCTCCTGTTTGAGGCAGTTTGTCAGTCTCCACTCAGCAGATGAAGTTTGCTTAGTATTCATGGAAATGGAAGGGATGGGGGAATCAGTGTATTGTTATGCTGTTTACTTACTGGTGCTGGTTAATGCACACTCTTTAATGCTGCTGATGAAGAGTTTTGAAAGCTCCAGATGAATGTATCAAGTCCAGAATGTATAGTTTGTGCTCTGGTGATATGGCCTTTGCAGAGCTCCGTCAGTAGTTTGCTATAAAAACTGATATATGAAATTTGTGATTGCAAGTGCTGATTTATAGGTGACAAATGCTGTTAACTGGCACCGTAGCTAAAATGACTCATGTTTATAGCAACGTTTTTGTGATTAAGTTACAGTTCAGTATTGTAATTCTGCTTTCTTACAACTTGGGTCCTTTTTCTTTTTTTTTAATAGTTTTGGCCATCACTTCTATCAATAAAATGTCATTTTACTTAATTGCTAAGATCTGAAACCATTGCGGTATTGCTAAAAAATAAGTCATTCGGGGTGAGAAAACTGTCTGTTTAAAACATCCATTTGTATTTATTGGCACTCTTGACCTACTTTGCCTGCCAGATCACTGTACTTAATTTAGTGAGTGCAATGTTTTGTTTAGAAATGATGGCCAAACGTACAAAAATAACCCCAAAGTTGTGATAAACCCAGAGATATCATTTAAAGACATTTTGCATGGGGTGTTTCACTAGGAAGGACCACACCATCAACAAGATACATTTAATGATTCATTGACAATAATGACAATGATGTGTGTGAGCTTGAAGATGCTTTGAGATAACCGTCTTTGCGTTGACCCCCTCAGGACGCTACGGGAAGGACGAAGAGGGAGAGACAGAAGGAGAGAACAGGGTGGAGGGGGAGGGTTGCAGAATACGAGAACAAAAGAGAGGGAGAGGGTTAGGAATTCACAGTGGGGGTGCTTAATGATAATACTCGTTTTGGGCATTTTTGCCAAAGGTGTCTATATATTACACAACCTTCCTTTCATGCTGATGCACTTCTGAGCCACTTGTACTGCTGTAGGAAAAGCAAAAGACAGACTTTACTGCATAGACTAAGGAAAGATGGCAAATGAGAAATGGCAGAGAGGATCAGAGTATATATACTGTACATCCAACCCTCTCAAGCGTCTCAGGTGATAGGGGGTGGGGGGAGGATGGATGGATTGATGAGGGACCTGTTAGGATCACATTGTTCTTATCAGGATGTATTGTGACACTGCTTTCACTGCGTGAGTGTGTCTTTGTCTCACACATCCTCACATTTGCAGAGTTTATTATTTGTTTCAAAGATAAGTAGGAGGATATTCTGTTTTGTTGTTACTGTCAACAAATCCCATGAAAAAAACAAAACCTAAAAAAAGCCTATTTGTTCCTATGTGTAAATCTTTAAAGAGTAGTTGAAAACAATTTTTTTTCTGTTTTTCTTTCATAATAATTTCAGAATTAATAATTTAATTTCATAAAACACAGGGCACTGTAGCTTTTAGCAAATAGTGTTTGCTGGGGACTATTTTCAGCTGTGGATTGATACTCATTTTGTGGGCTAGTAAGTACAGGAGCAGGACTGTGGGATTGATTCCAAGTAAAATACAGTGTTAATGTTTATTGTAATGAAGAAATATGTGAGCCGGTGCAACATGTGGCTGATATTTGAACTTTCAATAGTTTTTGTACAATAATAGTTAGTGCATGGCACAGAGGAATAAGATATCTGGCTTTATACTTAATACTTGTTAGAGGAATCAATTAATTGTTGGTTTTGGATATTTTCAATCAAGTTCTTAATAACAAAAATATAGGCTAGAACAGGGGCTCTCAACCTTTTTGTAACTTAAGGCCCATTTGTGACTTTTTAAAAAACTTCAGAGGACCACCTCCCCAAATAAATAACAAAGAAATTATAACATGGCAGAATTCAACACACTGTGCTTTCGGCTCGCATCACTACCTGCCATTATGAATCCAAAGTTATTGTAGTCAGGGTCATTCTTCCTCACGTCACATCACTTTTTCTGCATGTGAGGGAGCGTTAGGTAGCTGTTGCAGACATTAGCTAGTAGTGCCAGAACACGACTCGTGATTTTCAAATGTAACCGGTCGTTGAAATCATGCTTTTTAATTTGACATTTTTTATTTATGTCAATTCTTGAGCACCTTTAGATATAAAAATAATTATCTTTGTAAATTACAAAAAACGATTAATAATAAAAAAAACAATTATTTAACTGTAGTAGGCTACCGCTGTCTCTGCGGCCCACTAGACGATGCTCTGAGAATAGCTGGGTTAGAATATCACCAGATGTAACTAGGCCTTTTTTCTTTTTTTTTTGCTCAAAGAGAATTTGCATCTAGTACATGTGCTGTTTGGGTTTCAGAGAAAGAAACTAGAGAGCAGAATTTAGAAATTGAATGAGAGGCGAGGACTCAAGGAAAAAAGAGCCCAACGCAGAAACTGGGGGAAAGCAATTTAGGCCAGCTGTTGGGTGGAGGACTGCATAATGAAAAGTGATCATATTCAGCATGGAGAATGAGGCTGAACAGCACCATCAGAAATATGTGGGAGAATATGGAATAGGATATTACATTTCTGGAACTGCTCCTTGAATAATGCCTCTAGCTCCTCAACCATCAGATAGCACATTTTAAACTGGATTTCTCTCCGTCCCTCCAGGCCACGTCACCATCAGTCAGAGGGTCTGTCTACCAACAGATAATCTGCCTCTCATCTCCACACAGCACCATGGATGCTTTCTGCCTTTATCACACAGCAGACAGCGGCCATGTGACATAACATTCTGCTGGTTTGCCACTTATAAGCTGTGTTTTTAATGTTGAAGTGTAGAATTAGTGACCCCTGTGGAAGAGAGTCCAAGAAGAGTTTGACCTGGTGGTCTGATAATATTCTCCTAGTACTACATTTTGAACAAGGCATTCTCTTGAACAAACTCAGTCTGCTGATGTGGACTGTGTGGTGCATTTTGGGGTGCAATTGATTGTATTGTGTTATACTGACATGTGTTTTTAATATTTTGTCCACCTTATTTATATCGTAAAAGATAGACTAAATATTAGAAACACCTCTTAGTATAATGGAATATATCTCATAAATTTTACCCATCAATTAATTGGTAAATTAATGTTTCTTTCTTGTTTTTTTTAATCGCAAGTGAAATGTGCTTAGATTGTTCGTACATACTTGTTTCAAAATAGAGTGATGAACCAGTAATAAACTAATAAATACAATGCAGCTAAAACATATCAATCATCAATCATTCATCCCTTCTCCCTTCTATGTCTTTTAGTTGTCTCCAGGTTCAGAGGAAGATTATCACGAGGGTCCAGTGTGTGAGAAGCTTGGTCGTATTCAGTTCAGTGTTGGATACAGTTTTCAGGATTCCACCCTTACTGTCAAAATTCTCAAGGGCCAGGATTTGCCTGCTAAGGACTTTTCTGGCACCTCTGATCCGTTTGTCAAACTCTACCTGCTGCCAGACAAGAAGCACAAATTGGAGACCAAAGTCAAGAGGAAGAATCTAAACCCCCACTGGAATGAGACGTTCCTGTTTGAAGGTTCGATGGAAGAGGCTTTTACCTCAAACATGAACAACGTTCACAGCACATGCATCACTGTGACTTATCGGGGCTGTGTTGTGTCAAATTCTTTCTCAGGATTCCCATATGAGAAGGTGGTCCAGAGGACTCTATACCTGCAGGTTCTAGACTACGACCGGTTCAGCAGGAATGACCCCATAGGAGAGGTGTCCATCCCCCTCAACAAGCTGGACCTGGCCAACATGCAGACTTTCTGGAAGGAGCTCAAACCATGCAGCGATGGCAGCGTGAGTAAGATGGGGGGTGTAAGAGGAAAGGAAAGGAAGAGGGAGGAGGGGAAGATAGGAGATGGGACAGAATGTAATGGGTGATGTCATTCCTGGCTGCCGTGATGCTCCCGGGGGAGATGTGGCAGCGTGCTGGTGGGAGAAGAGATAGAAGGGAATATGGAGAGGCTGACAGGTAGACGGAGAGAACACAGGCAGCCAGAGGAAGAAACAAAAATTCACAGTGAGCAAGAAAAGGGAGACCAATGTGAAAAGAGGATAAAATAATAAACAATTCCACTGCTGTTGTGTATAATTTCTTTAGGGGAGCCGAGGGGACCTGCTGGTGTCTCTGTGCTACAACCCCACAGCCAACACCATCACTGTGAGCATCATCAAAGCCCGCAACCTCAAAGCCATGGACATCGGAGGCACTTCTGGTAAAGATGCTCCCTCATCTCGCATGTCTTTTACACCGATCAGCCACAACATTAAAACCACTGACAGTTGAAATAAGTAACATTGACCATCTCGCTACAGTTCAATATTCTGCTGGGAAACCCTGGATCTTGGCATTCATGTGGATGCCACTTGACACAAACCATCCACCCAAACACCCTTGCAGATCAAGCACACCACCCATGGCACCAGCACACCCCGATGACATTGGTCCCCCAGCAGAACAATGTGTGCTGCCACACCACAAAAACTGCTCAGGAACAGCCCGAGGAACATGACAAAGAGCTTAAGGCGTCCACCTGGCCTCAAAATACTCCAGATCCAAATCTTATTGAGCTACATTGGACGTGCCTGAAAAACTAAGACCCATGTAGCGCTGTTGGCATGAGGGGCTTTACTTTTTCTGAAACAATGTTTGGGTGAGTTTTATGGGTCAAAGAACATCCACATGAATACCAGGACCCAGGGTTTTCTGCTAGAACATTGTACTGTAGCCATGATCAATGCCATTCACTTCATCTGTCAGTGGTTTTAATGGTGTGGCTGATTGGTGTACATCATTGCTGCTTCAAAATGAAAATGAGAAACTTGTTTGTTTGTTTTTTTGTTCACTAGAAAATGACATTGAATCCATGATAGCGCACAAACTAATATTGAATTCAGTTTAAAAATTAGATATTTTAAACAACATGCCAACTAGCACATTTCCTTCTCCTTAGACCCCTATGTTAAAGTGTGGTTGATGCACAAGGACAAGCGTGTGGAGAAGAAGAAGACGGTGGTAATGAAGCGTTGTCTGAACCCTGTTTTCAACGAGTCCTTCCCCTTTGACGTGCCTGCCCACGTGCTGAGGGAGACCACCATAATTATCACTGTCATGGACAAGGACAGGCTCAGTCGCAATGATGTCATTGGAAAGGTATCTTCCCCCTTCGCTCCTTCCTTCCTTCCTTCTTCTTCTTCTTCTTACCCTGTGACAGACCATCAGCAGCCGATCACTGAGCCAGTCTCTACTGACCCCTGCTGGAACACTCTTCTGCATTGAAAATTAATACATATACAACAAATGAGCCAAATTAACAAAGAAGAAAACAACTTTATTTTGAGTGTTGCTGTTATTTAGAATTGCACCAATGACCAATACGCATGGCTTGTAGACAAATGCAGGTGTATATGCTTATGTGTAAGTAGAGTCATTGTCTAAATTCATTGTCTTTCAATTTTTACTAAATGTAGAAGGTGTGCCCAAATTCCCCCAACTATAACTGAAATTTCCATTGTCCTTTTGTTGCTTGAACATTTCAGTTCTGATTCAACTGTGAATTACCTGCTAGTCCTTGAGAAAAACAAATATAATATCTATAATTACCCCAAGGACAAGAGAATCTTTGAATGTTTAGGTTGCCGTGTTAGCAGTAATGTTTTTTTGTTAGTTAGTTTTAGTATCTGTTATTTCTTAATTATTTCTCAGAATGTTGTAAGAAGTGTGTAATTTGGAGCTAATAATGGAGAACAAGTTCTGACAGTTATTTTGGTTCGCAGAGTTCGGTTAGTTGTGGTCAGTTAGTTATTTGTTTGCTTTCTGGAATCATTTCTTTGTAATAACTGCTCCATTTATTCAGTCAGTGCTTATTTATGAAATCTCAGTCATATTTCTGTACGTTCAGCCGCCCCTGTGCGCACTGACTGAAAGAGGCTACGCTAGCTCAACAATTAATTGGAAACACTTTCTCTGCTTCTGCTATAGTTGTTGCCAAATTAATTTGCTCTTTTCAGGAGACTTCTTAGAATATTATTAGGAATTTACAGACCCGTAAAATAAAGCTGTGCCTCAGTTTCTGCTATTGCATTATTTCATCCACATCAGTTTCATCCCATTACTGGTTCATATATCACGGCTCAACTCGACGGTAACCACAACAGCCCCAATTGCTTGTGCATAATGATTAGTTTATTTTAAAGTGTAGATATATACCTGAGATTAGAGCTCTAACACAATAAATGTATCATTTCTGAGACCCAAAGCTTAAATCAAATCTTTGTTCCTTCACACACTGTAAGAATAATCTTTCAGCTGCACTGCATGGACGAGCTGTTACGCTCTCTGTCATTTATACACACCTACAGTCATAGCAGCAGGTGCTACACCTTATAACCATATATATTATCTGCCCACACACAGCGGTTATAATATGTTGCCTATTATTCCACACTCATAAATAACTCGAAACTGGTCGGAGGACGATGAAAACGTGCTCAGTATTTACTGTGACATGTACCGATCAGGAGTTTCTTTCTACAGGAGAATTACAGTTTGATCCTCATTAGTGTCAGCATTAGCCTTTCTCGGAGTATTTCAGCAAGGGAAATCTCTTCCTCTAATGGCTCTTTTTTTGTCCCCTGGATTTGAGTTAAATTCTGCGTTAGAGTGGCCAGCTTAGTGCTGAAAGCAGTGCTAGACTTTAAGGTTTTTTTTACTTTTTTATTTTAACACCCCACTGATTTTTTTAGTGGGAGTAAGGCTCTTTAAAAATAACATCAATCTCTGCGACATTGCATGTGTTAAATGTGACTCTCTCTTTCTCACAGATTTATCTTTCATGGAAGAGTGGCCCAGCAGAGGTAAAACACTGGAAAGACATGATGGGTCGTCCTCGCACTGCCGTGTCCCAGTGGCACGCTCTCAAGGCCTGAGGAACCCAGCAACTACCCTGCCTACAGTGTTTTTCCCCCTCAGAATTCAACATCAGCCTCTCAGCCCCTGCCCTCAGCACATATCCCCTAACTGTAGTCTTGCGCTGCAGATAATGTGTGTCATCTCTTTGTTCTCAGGCCTCTTTGATATCCTCTGCCCTCAGTCCTTGGGACACCATTTTTAAATTTCACCCTCAAGTCAAGTTCCTGATTCCCACCTTACCCCCCTCTCATCCCTTTGTCTGAACTTAAAAATGTCTTTGATGTCTTTACTCACTTCCTCCTTATGCCCTTATGAGAATTGGTGGTATTTTTTTTTCAAGATAACCCTTAAGTCTTTCCTCCAACATGTCAAACATTCACTGTGTTTAACATCAGAGCAGTACCTCTTGCCCCCCTTGAATAAAAACTGCCAACCAAAAATGGATCAAACCGATATTCCAACCATCCTCTGTGGTGGCAAGATGAGCTGCGTTCAAACATGCATCTGAGTGTGACCGGCACTGACCGGTGCAACCCATTTACCACCCTACATCTGGTGTTATACAGTGAGAAATCTTTCACTATACTTCATTACTGTCACTATTTCTTCATAACCTTAAAATGCCTGAAAAAAATCTGATAAACCAACGCAGGCAATGGGAGAGTGATGAGTTGTATTTAACATGGAATTAGATCGGAATTGGACTCACTCACTCACTCAACTCATGTTTGATCTTTTTCACTTTTCACTCTTTCTCTGGCACCACTGTAACAATTCTCCCTTGACTGGAACCCTTCGTTGTCTGTGCGTGCTGTGGGTGATGTGCTGTGACCCCAAATGAAGTTCTCTAACAAAAAAAAAGGATATGAACAAGAACATTTAACGCTGGTCCAATAGGGCAAGTGTAAAAAAAAAAAACTAAAAAAAAACCTTCTTATTTTGTTGGAAAAGAAATCCAGATGGACTGAAAAATAGAGTAAGGTGATTAATGTTGTGTTTTAATTTTTGATTTTGAAAAGAGTTTAGAGAATCAACCTGTTCTTCCAGACACAGAAAATAAGCAAAAAGCCAGCTTCCATAAGTGTGTGTGTGTGTGTGTGTGTGTTTGTGTGTGTGCGTGCGTGCGTGCGTGCGTGCGTGCGTGTGTGTAGATATTGCTGAAAACAGCATTGCCCTTGATAATGCTGGTTAAAGTTATCTGAAGATATGGGGAGGTCACGAAGGTTCGAGGGTCAGTTCACACATACACTGCATTTTCTAACTTACCTCTAGTGATATCAAGCCAAGCACATAGTTTCATCTGTATATGTTGAGGGTTCGATCCCATGAAATTGCTGCTGCTACGGGGGGGGGGGGGGGGGGGGGGGGGGGGGGGGGGGGGGGGGGGGGGGGGGGGGGGGGGGGGGGGGGGGGGGGG
>JBBPCS010000130.1:16032529-16048064 GCA_037974645.1 Hollardia meadi
GTTACATTTTACTCAGCATCCCAACTTTTTAGAAATCAAGGTTGTTAAAGAAGCATTAGTACAAAGGTTTATAGAGTTAGTGAAGTTTTATGAACTGCAGTAATTGGCATAAAATGCTCTGAGAAAAAGCCATTCAGTACTGTAGTTGTAAGGTAAATTAACATTACCCTCTCAGAGAATCTTGCTATATTAAGTTGTTGGCCAATGCAGTTCATATTTGATTTGTGTAAATGTGCTTTGAAAATTATGCTGTTTTTCTCCCCAGACAGGTGAAGTGTTTCAAGTGTGAAGCAGAGAGAAGACAGGACTTCTTATCTCTCCACCAAGCTGAATAAAAATCCGGAGGAATGTAAGGTGAGACTGAAGATGTATCTCCAAAAGTCTAAAGTGTACTTTTTTTTTTTTCTTCAGTCGTCTGTACATACTGGGACTTTTACCTGCTATAAGAAAAAAATGTGGCTGTAGATTTGTTGTTGGAACATGAGATTCCAATGCTTGCATGTGTGAGAACGCTTCTCAGTAAATTATGTAATGTAGTGTAATGTTTATCACTTTCTTTTGTATTAAATCTACAAATTAAAAAAACATTCCCTGAAAACATAAATCCAGTGTTATATTCTTTCAGGCATTAAGGTTGCATTACATCTGCTCAACAAGGATCATTTACCTATATTTGTATTTTCATATATCAATAAGACATTAAAAGATAAGACATTGAAGACTTTAATTGCTATTGATCATTGGGACACCTGTACCACAGTATGCAAGACAGTGATTCAAATGCACTGAAAACTATTTGGTTAACACAATTTTTTTAAAGGTCTTATCTGGCTTGTTCAGAATTAAGTTACCAAATTGAGTACAATTAGTAGTAGTAATTATTTGAGATGCAATAACTGATAATTTCATATTTCTGTATTTTAAAAAGCAGTCGATAACCTTTATGAACACTCAAGAAAAGCGAAGATGTAGTGTGCAAAGACGGATGATTTAATATTCCACAGCTCCAATAGGATTTGTTGTTAAAACATATACTTTTAGCTCCTCTCTGAACCCTAGTGGAACATTTATTGCAAGTTGCAATTGTTGTTTCTATGAAACTGTAAAAAAAAACAAAAAACATCCACACAGGTGACGACATGTTTAACTTTCTAGTCTACACTGCGCAACTCTACCTAGGTGCAGCAGTTTGACATAACAAGCATAACTTCTGTGATTATTTTCAGATCGAAAGCCATGTTTAAAGATGCATACTGCCAGCTACTCTCGGTGTGTATATGCTCTGCTTGTTAAACCAATGAAAGCAATTTGGCTTTGTATTATTGGCTCTATTCATCGGCTAATAATTTTATTATCAGCCGATAACTATAATATAACCTATTAATTTTCTCCAAAATTTGAGGTGCTGCTTTGCTTTAATACTCAATGCACTGATACATTACACGTGAGAACTCTTTTTCGCCTTATAGTTCTGGAAGAACTGTGATAACCAAATAAGCCAGTAATAAAGGTAACAATGTCATTCAACAGCTTTATTTAATAAAAAAAATGCATCATCAATTCTGAGCACAAAGTAAAGTTTCAAAAGTCTTCACTGTTGTTGCCATTGGTTGTCACATTTCAATATTCAACTTGTCAATATAATAACATGAATCTGTCCATGCCAGAGGCACAAAGTCCTTGCAGTTGTGGCCAGTTAGGATCATTTCTCCAGTGGTGCATAATTCAGCAGTTTCTCAATAAGATCCACATGAGAAAGCAGCATCCTCCGACAACAGTACCTCTTCAGGCCTAGGGCATCAAGGGCATCACTTAAAAGGAAGAGGGGAGGTAATGTTAGTCCTAATGCATGGCATACAGATCACTGAATTAATACGTAAAGTACATGGACATTACTGCAGACAGTCAGAATAGCAGCCTTAATGGCCTCAGGTAGTCACCATTATTCTTGCCACTGTTGCATTCAAGTCTGGATGTAGACAACTCAAAGCCTTGGAGGAAATGAACATAACCTCTAACAACTGAATAGGTTAAAAGGTTTTGGTGTGTTGTACCCGTACTTGACTGCTTCGAGAGAAAATCTTTTGGTACAGCCGGTCCAATAGAAGTAGTATGTAAATTGTTTTTGGTGCTGACGTAAGTGAAGTATTCCAACGAACCACCACTACTAGCGACATCAGAGGCCCATACTCCGAAGCTTTCTTTGCGGCTAACCGGGTCACGATTTATGGAAAGAGACATTGCTGTTGTGTATTTTATTGGTGCTTTGAGCACCACAACACAAGTGAAAATTACTTCCATTATATTTGAGAAATGGCAGAAATCTCTACAGCGACATCTCCAAAACTGAGCGACTCGCACCAAAACAATCTCAAAGGATAGCACTACAAGCCACAGGAAAATATGTATTTTTGATTTAGGGGTGTACTGTCCCTTTAAGATAGCCTTCATAACATTAAAAACTCTGGCTAACATACGTCGCTAACGCATTAATCTCGCGTCCAAGTACACCGCTCTAAAGATAACGTGCAATTACAGATACGAGCAAGTATTTATCTCACCCTTCAGTATACTCGGCTTGAAGTAGGCCGAGGTATGCCTCCCACTTGTTACCCACAATCTTCCCGCACGTGAAGCACCGGACAGGAATGATCATTGTAGGACACCTGGGGACAAAGGCACATCATCATGTTAACATTCATACCTTGATGCTAACACGATAAGTAAGCTAGCTAGCATCAATGAGCTAGTTAGCTAATGTTAACGAAACCGTTAATACACGTAATATTGTGGTTAACATTAATTTGATTATTGGGGTATTTTCGTTGAAATGATTAACCCAGAAATAAATCTGAAGGCCGTTTTCCAAGAGTCGGTTTGTGGATTAAAATGTGAGGTTATAAATTAGGTACATTGTGTAAATTAGCCCTTAAGACTGTTAAACACGCGATTGGCACAACAGTAGCTAGACTGTTAGCTAACTTTAGCCACTAGCATCATGGTGCCATGAGTTGACATAATGTGAGCGTTAGTGATTAGCCAGTCAGAACAAGTCTAAAAATAATGTTTTTACAATTAAGTTTTTACTAACCGTCGCCAATCTAGTTTACCGAAATCTTAAACGTTATCTTATTCCGAGAGAAACGAGCAGCTTCCCTCTTTCTCTCTAGCCCATGCAACAACAGCGAGGTTTCCGGGACCGAATCCTTCAGAATAAAAGTATAATTTCCACAAAGGTTAACTGATAATGAATTTGGAACATTTTAGTAGATAGACGCCCATTGATATAAATAATATGGACAAAATTTTTTAAAACATCCCCCAGTATAATTCAATATATTTCACCAGCATCACAAAGTAAAGCCTCCAAAATTACCACAAAGTTGACTCAACACCTCTCCAAAACAGACTGTACAAACACTGATTTCATTTATAACCTCCATGACAGACTGTTGACTGTTGACAGACTGCATTCATTTTAACAAGATGTACCCATTGGGTGTACCTAATAAAGTTATTAGTCAAAAGCTGCCACAGTGTTACTGTGTAGAGTAAAAATTGCAGAATGTAGTTGAATCCTAAATTTTGTTGTCAAAAATAAGAAGACCATAGTACTTGAGTAAAGTTTGAAACATGGAAATCACCAAATCTAAAAGTTTTACAGATTGTCAGCAGTGGCAATATGGCTTTGCTCTGTATTTCAAAATTGTGAAATGATAGGAACAAAGAGTATTCCACATCAATAAAACAAATAACAGAATATACATAGAAATTAAAATTTAGATTTATTCAGATGAAATTAAGATTAATACCAACATTTCTAAAATAGTTACCTGAAGGTGCCCCAGTACACTGACATGCAAAAAAGTATATCCTTGTTAAATTGTCTGACTGTGCAAATTAATCAGACAAACTCAAATTAATGATCTTTTTAATTAAAGACAGTTTCATTTCTAATTGATTCATAGAGCTGAGGCTCCATCCACAAATAAAAGATCCCAAATTCTGTATATATTCAAGTATTTTGCATGATATTACATTTGATTATATTGCATTATATTATATTTTTGCAGTATTTAAGTAAATATTTAGCAATTATTAATAAACAAACACTCATTTAGGCTGGTTCACTGACTTTAATAAAGGTTAGATTAGACCCTCTTTCTTTTTTACACTTCAGTAGTTTGGGGGCAGAGGGGAGTGTGCATAAGGGAAATATGTTAGAAATATATCAAAAATATATCATAACCATCATTACAGTCATCATGAAAAACATACCCTTTACCATCATCATAATCTGTAACATCACCGTCATCGCCATCACTAACATCATACATCATCATCACCAACAATACTATCACATCATTATGTAATTTAACTTGCTACAGCACATGTGCTAAATAAGGAGTCCTACCTGAATTATTGCATTTATACGCTGTTGAAATTATGAAAATAGGATGTTTCTCTTCTTTTCGTACACTGTATTGTACAATGTAAGGTGACGTTTGTTTTGGTGTTCGTGTACTATCTTTCGGATGCGTTTGGGGTGTTGGGGTGAATACAGTATGTTTCGTACAATATTTTTCGCCAGTATTGTGTGGTAACATCATATGTACCCTTACAACTAAAATACAGTAAGGGTGTGCATCAGAGCTGCTTTTCTGCTATCTACTTATGCAACATCCCCATGAGATTTACATATGAGCGGACAATAGCTGTACAGGTGAGCGTGTGCAACAAAATTCTGACTGCTTGAATTTTTTTTTCTCCTTTGAGTGAACTACACAAGTTTATCTACACTCCACTCTTATTGCATCAGCAGCCTCGGATGTTCTCATCACATTATTGTACTTAATGAGGTTTTGAATACAAGGATTTTTACTAGAGCTACATAGGGAAGACAGAAATAACTAACATGTTTGGCAGCCGGCTGTAAACCTGATACTGCAACACTAATAGTCGTTCTGCTACAACTACTGTACATCTACTGTAGGATGTAAACAGATTGAACTGCCATGACTGTGGATGTCGATGTAAGATATGAAAGGTAACCGAGTGGTGACATCGTTTGACAGTAAAATTAAATTCTTATTCTACAGCAAGAAGTAACTTTACTTACTATTATTATATGCCACATAATGTGCATGTTTCATCTCCAACAACCTCCTTCATCACATTCCTAAACCACTGTGTGCTTACATTTTCTATCTCTGAAAATGCAATTATTATTATTATTTTTTAATTGCAGCGTGCTGTCCTCTGTGTGACATTGTTTGGATATGCAGGGATTCGGTGTCTCTCTTCCTGTACTCTGAAGAAAGACGAACAGAATCCCTTCAGTTAGGCACTGATTTAGCCAACATATGGGCAATACATCACAATGCATATTCCCAGCTGTCTTTAGGTCTACTCTTTCAATTGTCTTTTTAAAAAGTAAAATAAAACCTCCAACAACTCTGATTTATGATATTTTAGCAAAGTGAACCAAGCTCATTTCCAGTGCAAGAATGTACAAATATTGCAAGCTTATGTCAATATTTGTGCAAACTGAATGAAACAAAATAAAGCAGTTTCATAAGCTACCTTTGGAGAGCTAAGCCTTTTAAGCTCAGTACTACAGTAAGATTTTTTTTTTAAATGAAATTGATTATACAGTTCAGATAGAATACTGAAGAAACTTCATGCATATACTATGTGTAATTATGCTCCATATACAGCCTTGAAAGATTGAATTCACTACAAGTGAAAACAGGCCAAAAAAATAAGATGCACAGTGGCTCCCCATCCCCCATGTGTACCATCATGGTCTGTGAACCACGCAGCAATGACGCTCTAAGCCATCTACCAATAAATACTTTAATTTGAGACAATGATTTGGTTTTAATTCCTTCTTGCCAGTAGCAACACTCCTAGCAATATGGCCCCTGTAGCAATAACGGCACCACCAATGAGAAAGGGTTTCAGGTGTTCCAGAGAGTCTGTGCCGCAGGCTGCAGCCTCGTCACCTGCTGCTGCTGCTTCAGCTTCTGCTGCCCCATCCTGGGGAGGAGGATGCTCGGGTTCGGGGGCTGCAGGGGCAGGGGCAGGGTCAGCTTTGCGTGGGGCTGCCGGCTCCTTCTTCTCTGCTTTAGATGCTGCCTTGGGAGCTGGAGCCCCAGTCTTGGCCTTGGCTTCCATGGACTCAGGGACAGAGGTGTGGTCTGGTCAGGAGGAGTCTTTATAAGGTCAGCTCTGTGCTGCTTGACTGAGGAAAAAGAGCAAACAGACACAGCCAGATGATCCCTCTAAATTAGGCTGACACATGTTATCTGCTCTGTTGAATGTAGAGACATTGAGATAAGAGCCCTTAAAAATCCATGATTCCCTGTACAGCAGTGAAGCAGTCATGTGGTAGTGAGGCCTAAATTGTGACCTTGGAAAAAGATGACATTGACAGGAACACTCTGATGCTAGAGGAGATGGGAAATTGTTTATTTTGGTCACAGCAGCTGTGACATAATCTTCCACTGAAAAAATAATTGGATGACAGCTTCCTGTGTAAAGCTTTTTGATGTGCTATACTTTCATAATGGAGGAAGACAGAATGGTAACGCAGCAGAGCGTATTCATAGTCGAGGACTGAATCTCTATTTCTTTGACAGCGACGAGCCTAATCCAGATGCAATAACATTTAGGGAGCAAGACAAAGCTCTTCCTCTGTCTTGCCCTCTGTTCTCTCACTGTAAAACGGCATGAGTCATAAGTGCTATAAATGGAGGACAAGATGGAGGAGCCACAGTTACTGCTAGGCAATCAGTAAAGATACAAATGGGGAAAAAGAATGAAGAAAAACAAATACAGCTGAAACTGAATGAACACATCATAGCAGCTTGCACGTTACAGAATGTAGGCTGGACACGTCTTTACAAAATAGCCTCCTATCAAATCCTGCAGCGAGGTTGTGAGAGGAAATATGGGAATTTACATACCTCTCCAACAGCTGTGTAGAGATAACAGGGATAACAGATGAAGGAGGAACTGCAGCAAACTCTGTAAATGAGAATTCCTTAATATGAGAAAATGAGAGAAAGCGGGAGGGATGGAGGACACTGAAAACAGGAGGAGAATGAAAGAGGGAGAGGAGAGACTGGGACGTACCATCTGGTCCTTAAAGTAGGGGGAGTCTATTTGATTAAATAGGTTTTAAAGCCTTTAAAAAAAACCCTCTTAACCCAAGGAGTTTCTATGGCTACAGTAAGGGTTGTGTTCAATTATCTCTACAATCATGAGATATTACACATGTTACAAATATGTTTATATAAAATTATTTTGGAAAATATATATTTTGAAAATTGCATTTGTGTCTGTGCTCAAAAACTTTTGATTTTAAATTAAACAATTACTGAGGTTAAAGTGCTGACTTTTACCTTTGGGCCTTTGGATGTGTTTATGTTTTTTTATGTTATGTTTTTTTTTTATACACAGTCCCCACATTTTCTGACAGAGCAAGAACTGTTCATCCATTTATGTAAACTCCAAATTAAAGCTGAAAACTCAAAACTTTAGCCTCATTGTTTCATTTTAAAAACCAATTGTTAAATTGTTGTGGCAAAATAAAAATGCTTTTTTTGCCTCACCAGCACATTTCCCAATGACACCACTCACCATCATTTATCAAATTTATAAAGAAATTACTAATTACTTATTTCTTATGAAGGGAGTCATCCTACACCACGTTTGCCCCAGAGGGACTATAATGTAAGTAATATGTGCAAATATGCAGAGCAATATCTGTTTCTCACATTATAGCCTTTATTCCCCAAACATTTTTTTTTACTTATCCAAATAAATCATGTTGCAATTTACACACGAGTTACAGGTAGCTTTGATTCTATTTTCAGATAGTTGATTCCTGCCAAATAACCCCGAGCCGTGACGTCACGCAGTCTCCGCAGCAGAATGTGTGAAAGTGGGAAATCACGACTGTCCTGATAAGGTTTTTCGCATCGACTTCCAACAGATTGTTGGCATAGCTGTGGCATGTTCGCCTGCATTTTTGACAGATGACACTACATCTATTTTCATCATGTGTGGATCTTATGACGTAATGCGGATCCACGCCCAGTACAGGATCCAAAGAAGATCATAACGTCGAGATGGTAATCGGTAAGACACGGAGTTGACGCTCAAATGCGTTGGTCTGACGTACACGCTGCCGAAGTGAGTCAGGTAGAAAAAACAAACATGTCAAAAAAGAACTTGATCTCGAAAGTTTTATTTAAAAAATCAAACAGTTATGAAAATTAATTCCGCTTTTTATGTCAGTTAGGCTAAAATCTTATCTCTGAATATGGATTTGAAATATCCCTTAAAGTAATCACATTAGAACATTTATGTGTTTTCAGTTAGGCCATGGCGTGAAGCAAAAAAATCACCTCTAAATATAGCCTAGGTACTAGCGTAAGGCCTACGGAGAACATGTTCACTAAACATTTGGGTAATAATATAAATGAAGCCTGTAGGCCTACATGTACAGGGCCACGTGAAAGTAAATATTTGGTAGTTTTCAGTATATATATATATATTTTTTATACGTTTTGGACAAAATGTTGCTTAAAATTAATGTTTATTTATCACACATGTCAAGCTTTGCGTGCATTTACTGTTTCTTCGCTGAGGTAACGAACTTTGATGTGGTAAATACTAAACTGCGCCTGCGCGTTGGGCCAAACTGGACCCATTCAAATACGTAAAACTTCTGCCTGCTATTTGTTTTTAGCAAGTAGCGTTCAAATGAGACACCTTCCTCCAATTCTAGAGTACCCGAACAAACACAATAGTCTATCAAACCGTCTTTCTGTGTGACTTCACAAAGAGGAGCGGTAACCTCTCTAAAAACACGGCTCTCTTTGAATCAGTTGCCGATTCCTTGATATTCACAAACCACCGGTGGCGCCCTTTCTCCGCAGGATCTCCAGCGTGTCTGCAGTCTACCATTTACAACAACGGGTCAGGTGTGCGTAAATAGAACGTTGAGTGGGATTTGCGCAGCTAAACACGGAAGGGGAATAGCGAATTCGCACGTATTTTTTTTTTTTTTTTAATGGGAGAAATGTCCGAGGGGTTGGGCCAGATTCCCTGGAAATGCTCCCTCCGTTGAGTTGCTGGGGTTCGGGAGTTGTCCGGCCGACGGCACATTCAAGCTACTGACGAAAGCGCAAGAAAGGAAGGGCTCGTCTTGTTCTCCATAGCCGAGGCACTGTTATCCTCTGTGGATAAGAATCATCATGCCGAGCTCCAACGGAGCGACGTGAAAACGACCCACACTCATTGAACTGCCACAGCCGGGGACGTGTTGCAATTAAGCGGAGAAACCAAGCCGCCAGCCTCCGGCGATTTGAAAATGACCGTGTAAATGATGACGCTTTTGATGGCATGTATCGGCTTTGCCTGACGAGATAGCCGAGGAAGCTCCGGCTCTTTGATGTCTCTGAGTCCATTCACCCGCAGCTGGTGAGATGACGTTCGTACGGTTCTTATAATTCTATCGAGCGAGATATCTGTGATTTCACGCACCCCCCAAAAAACCCTCGGGGAGAGCGAGGTTGAGGCGGGTCGTCAGTCGGAAGGATATGGGAGAGCGAGCGGAACCGATGCAGTGGGTCTTGGCAAGGCATCGTCAAAATTCAGGTGAGCAGCAACTGCTGGATGAAGAGACTGACAATCTGACTGCTTCTGCCCGTGAGCTGTGCGTAGTCATGCAGGCAGGACAGTGTGACCCGGCTTCTCGGTCCATGATTCAGATCAGACCCATTTGTTAGGCCACATCCACAGTAGCTAGGCCCGCAGGATACCACCTTTTTTAAACAGCTGTCCTGATTTGTATGAGATTAGACACTACTGCCGCTTCTTGCTAATCGACTTGTTGGAATCGCACATTTTGGCGTATAAAGACGTAGGGCTGCAGCTGACTGCGCTTTCAGTATAGTTGGGTTATTGTATTGCCTATTTGGCAGATTTTACATTCTGTATTAAAAAAAAAAATGATAAAAGATGACAAATGTCAATCACATGTTACAAAGTGTTGTGACAGTTGTGGCCCAGTGTAGTGCCAGCACCCCAAAGTATTCAGCTGTGATGTGAATGCCAGTATTGGTGTTGATGGTTTTTCTGCTTATTTAGTGTGGTAATGATCTGGTCTTTTCATTACTAGAATGAGAGTTGGCAAACCAAACTTAACATAATTAGACTCTATGCTTTAGTTTGGGCAGTATCTAGATGACATGCACACACACAAAAAAGGATCTGGCACAGCAACACTGAGGGAAATATCACACTTGGGTTTTTTTTTTATCATTCACACAGAGAATATTTCACTTATAATTTGGGCCCTGCTTTTCTCACGACTTCCAGTTGTGGACACTGTTTTTCTGTAGTGACATCATGCTAACACCACTAAAAGTGAAAATACCTTCTCCTAGCAATGTGTCTGCATAAATAAACACAAAGAATCTTAAATGATATTTGGTTAGAGAGTGATTTAAAAAAACAAAACAAAACAAGAGATGAGTTCAAGGAAGCAGAAAAAAATGGGGAAATGTCAGTCATTGCGCACACTGTATAGTCTAGACCTGCTTTATGCCAAGGCAGCCAGATAAGTTTGTTATGAGCAGAGGCACTGAGTGTTGATGGAACTGTCACACGGTTGAGTACTGGACCAGGCTATATATATATATTACCTTTTACTTTTTACATCTTCTTATTTTATACTGATTTCTTCCGCCTCTTACCTTAAGCATATTGAGCATAGACAAGTTTCTACAATACATATTTAATCACATTTAAATAATAAAAAATCAATCCAAGCCCAGCCATGTCAGGCTGCATCAACAAAAGTGTTTACACATGGTGCTCTGCAATCCTTGTAGGCTTCCACCCTTGGAAACCAAGTGCCTCCAGGGAGACCTGGCAGATATAGTATGTTCCCTGTCTGTTTTCTGAAGCATTGTGTGTTTGGCAATCTCCTTGTGCCAGAAAGCAGACACATCTGTTCTAATATTATTTTAGATTGTTTGGTTTAGCTGGGCATATTGCTGGTGTTTGGGTTGTTTACAGGTAGTTGAGGAAGCACACTGCTTTGGGGTGACGCAGCAACAAAGTAGATCATTTTGCAGTATTTGCTTGTTTTCAGTCCTGGAGTCAATCGCTGTCAATAATAATGATGAGAAAAATCTCGGGCATATGTTTGGTTGGAGAAGTTCTAGATCTGTATGATCTCATCAGCCCGTCTGTATTGTTGTGTCATGTCGTGAGGATGTGTAGGTGAATACTCGTGAGAGAAGAACGGGCATGTCATCATCATGTAGGGAAAACTCTCTTCCATGAATCGATATATTTACACATATCGGCTAAACTGAGGAATAATTTCAGTGAGACTTTACACTTTTAGTTTAAGTTTAGCTCAGGCATAAATTTAATTCTTTGTCTGATAATGAACCCGTATAAAACGTGAAACTCTTGTAGATTGAAAGCAACGGGCCTTAAAACTCGATGTGCATTGTGTTGTCTTTGTGCAGAGCACATCAGCATTAAAGGAACCTTTTATTTCTGTGCTTACATGTGTGTAGACATGTTTATTGGAAAGCTGTATTTTGATAACAGTTTATTTGTTTGAAACGGACTGAAAAATTGTTTCTTCTCTTCTTAATCAATATGTGTTTAAGTCAAAGTGCAAATTCATGAGATAAAGAGGCATTAAACATTTTCAAACTTGCAGTTGCTAATAACCTTTTGTTGTGCCTCGTCCATGTACAAGACTGATATATGATCTTTGTTATGTCTTGTGGAGATGTAGATGCCGCAGCATGCATCTTAACTTTAAACTTGCTTTTTTGAACAGTGCGTCATTGGACAGGTGATGCGAATAAGCAATAATGAAAAGGGCATCTCTCTGTGATAACATCGGCGAGGCACGTGTTGATGGTCTGATATGTTTTGCAGGCGAGTGTATGTTTGCATGTGTCCCCTCCTAGGCAAACGGTATGTTGTATTACAAAACCTATAAGCTGCATAACCGAAACCATGTGATCCTGCTTGGAATCCATTAATAGACAGTTGTTCAATATAAGCGTGTGAAAATTTAAAGTACTGCTGTACATTCAGCACCCTGCTGTAGAACCTGTGGCTGCAGTAGTGTGTTGCGACTGCTGCTTTCAGTTTTCAGTACCTGACCAGACACAGATATATACATGGTTTGTAGCAGCAAGCCACAGACAGGTTGGCAAAGTGCATATGTTGCCACCCCAACACAAAAGAACGCCATTAACGTATACGCAAACACACACATGCAGTCAGCAGTTCACATACTATCACATCAACCGAAAGAAGAGAAAATGGAGTGGGAAGAGGTGAAAGGGATTGAGTGGGTGGCAGTAGGAGAAAAAGATGGAGAAAGAGGCAGAGGGAGAGTAGGAGTGAGTGGCACATGGCTTTCAGTCTAAAAAAAGATGAGCAACGCGAAACCAAAACCAGAATCTGTATTAGCTAGATAAGGAAGAGGAGGGGGACAGGGGAAAGCTCGAGGAGAAAATGTAGGTTTCATCTGCACCGAAAAATGGTGCAGATGCACACGCGCTCGGTTTCACGCTCATAAACGTCCTCTAGAATATGAATACTGAATGAGGGTGTGGGTAGAAGGAGAAGTGGGAGAGAGAGCGTGAGGATCAGGATGGGAAGGCAGAAGCCGAGAAAAAGCAGAGGGAGAGATTCTTTAGGATGGACAGAATACTGCTGTACTGTGACAGAAGAGGGAGAGACGGGATCATTAAGAGACAGCAGGAGCAGAGCCAGAGATGTGACAAGTGTTGGAGACGATCTTGATCCGAGCAGAGTGTAACAGTGACCCAGGCAGAAAAAGAGAGAGACTGAAGCAGATGGATGTATGACAGAGAGCAGGAGACGGGAGAGATTTGGGACTGTTCTGCAGTCGCGCCAACCTGGCATAACCTCATAATTTTCTGTAGCCCGTCCCCCCCAAAGCAAATATGATTTCCTTTCTTGTTTATTCCTATTGATTCTGACACCATAACAAGCTACCTGCAGGACAGGGAAGGAACTGCACACAGGTTTACCTACAGCAGTTAACTTTAATAATGGTTCACTAATGAATCGTGCACTAGTTAACCCTTTAACACACACAAAGCTATGACTATCACATGATATTGATGTGAGTCTATCCTGGTAGAAACTTGTCTTTTGATAACTTCAGGATATGACCAGTACAGACTATCACATCTGCATGTGATCTGTCGACTTTGCCACATCACTCACCAAAGCCCACATCCTTACATTTTGTGTGTGGTGTGTACAGACAGTATGACGTCTAAGACATTGTTCAGCTAATATGTGCTGAAGTCTGTTGACCTGTGTTTGGTCAGGCACACCTTAGTTTAAATAGATTCTCTACTAATCTCCAGTGTGCTGTGAGTGAAAGCTGCTGCAATCCATGTTGACATTTATTTATGGTCACAAGGTTGTTGTTTTTTTTACTGTATCTGTTGGCCAAAGATGGACACAATTTAGAGATGCAATTCTGTAGTGTTTACGGTCTTCCTCGACTGTGCTTGCAAAGGAATGCGCATCAGAAATGGACTCAATGTTTGGTAAATATTCTTTAAAAACGTTAAAATACATCAAATTAGAGAAACCATCCCTTAACAGAGGAGGAGGTAATCGCTGTCCTTTCAACCCTTCGCAGGAGATTCAGTAACTTTTCACAGTTAGCCTCATGTGACAGCTCTAAAGACTCTTTGGATGACTGAGAATCTCCACAAGGTGAGGTGAGGATATTCGTCAAAATGTGATTTTTTTTTTTTTAAGCACACCTTGGGTAATGCATAGATGTCATCAAATGAGAACAGCATCCCAGATAGACATCCACAAAAAAGCAAACAGTGTCAGAATGGCCTCCAGCAGTAGCACCCACTCGATAAAGCAAAAAGGGCAACAATACTTTGTTTGTTTAATCAAGTGCTGCGAAATACACAACACTTTGTGACATTGGCACAGCTTCCCTGTGAAAAAAAACTCTCTACTCCAAATCTGTCTTGAGTGTCAGTCTCCCCTCGTAGGCCTGAAAGGTACCTGTTAGTTAAATTGATTCCGCTGTTTTTTTTTTTTTTACAGCAAAAAATAGTTTCAAAATGTCCATAGAAACTTCTTAAACCACCATTGCAGGATAATCTAATTCTCTGCTGTCCATGCATGCTGAATATAGTGCATAATCATAAGAGCGTCACAGTGATATGGTTGAAAACTTCTACTAGTGCAGAGCTCGAGTGGCAGGAGCTGTGGTTTTAGCCAGTTTTGTGAGGTTATAGATGGTTTCAAGTAGTTTATGTTGACATTTTGAAGTTGTTGTTTTTTGCCCCCCAACATGAAAAACTGGATAAGCCTTTGTAACTGACACAAGTCTAGTTGAGGGTGAGGAAACAACACACTGTGTACAATGACCTTTGAAGCAGAACGACTGTTTTCACACTCAAAATATATTGCAGTTCATGGTTGAATTATAACTTTGAAAGGTACCTCATGATAAGGTCTAAGTTTTGAACATATTGGTTTAAAGTGGTAGTGCTTTATCATATTCAATTAACTTAATCACCTGTGTTATTGTTCACAGTTTGTATTTGTTCGTGTTTGTGACAAAGTGCTGAGTTTGGTTGAAGTGGGTGATGGAGGTTTCTCCGGGACGGCATGTAATAGATAATAAAGAGGCTGTTGGTGTTGTTGCAGCAAACTCACTGTGAGTGAGATGAAAGAGTGGGATACTGAATCACCTGCTGCTTGTCTTATTGTGATCAACCTGCTCTCTGTAAAACAAGGAATACACAATCTTGAGGTCAAATGGGACTCGAGTTTGCTGTCTGTGCAGTTTTCAGATTCAGTATCTGTATCTGCCTCAGGAACAATGTGTTAGAAATACTGTGCGTTTTCTTTTCAACATTGAGACCAGGTGAGTTTTAAGTTTTACTTTTTAAACGCCCATAGGACCCGTCTAAGTAAACTTAAGATTATTGTCGATGTTACTAGGTTATAGCATGTGTAGGAGTTGTGTCAGACAGTTCAAATGCAGTCATTCCGAGTTAACATAAGTCCATGTCAAAGGCAAAGCCACAGTGACGGACGGGTAGTGCTGTCATTGTTGTTACATCATTGTTGTTGCATCACGTGGGTAGGGCCTGGCACACAGTAGCACGCTGCGAGAAGCACAAAAGCATTGCTCACATGCAGGAATATGTCACAGTCTCTTCACAAAACACATGTCATTTTGGATTCAGACGGAGTCACTAACTCAGGATGAGAGTCAAGAGTGTGCATGAGTCAGTGACAGCAGCTCAGGCTGAAGTTGTCTGTGTAGCAGAGTTGCCCTAAAGGTCAGGTTTTAGACTTTTAAATCTTTTGATGTCGGGTTACAAGCAGTGTGTGTGTGTGTGTGTGTGTGTGTGTGTGTGTGTGTGTGTGTGTGTCTGTGTGTCTGTGTGTCTGTGTGTCTGTG
>JBBPCS010000130.1:16048164-16115141 GCA_037974645.1 Hollardia meadi
TGTGTGTGTGTGTGTGTGTGTGTGTGTGTGTGTGTGTGTGTGTGTGTGTGTGTGTGTGTGTGTGTGTGTGTGCGCGCCAGCTTCAGGTGCTGAACTCAATGTATTGACTGCATGAGAGGAGGTTTGAAATCTAAACTCAGTCACGATATTAGGAGGTTTCTCTACTATTCTGCTAACATCAATAGGGGATTGACTCAGCAATTAAGCAACTTTTATCCTGAATGTGCATCATCGCCGAGGAAATCAAAGAAGGTATCACTTTAATTATATGAGCAAAGCATATGTTAGTACAGTTAATATCCACAATGATGTAGAAGTTGTGGATATTTGGATAGTGGAATAACAAATATGCTTTTATATCCCCAATTACATTATTAATAGTCATGCTGGCTATGAATACTTGCATTGCTGAGAGCCTTAGTGTGCTTTTAATTGTATTTTTGAAAGACAACTTGTTGCAGTGAAAAGACTGATGTAATCCTTTTTTTTTGGATAGGATTTGGTTGCATCTATTTTTATGGTGTCTTGTTACAAGATTAGGCAGGCTTACACTTGCAGTGGATTGTCTTGTTTCAAACTCCGAAACCCAATTTTCTCATATCATACTTCACGTCTTAATTTCTGAAGATGTGCATTTTCAAAAGCACACTTGACCGTGCAACTCTTTCAGTGCACCATAGTTAATGTGAGTTTGATCTGTAAGCATTTCACTTTGGTGGAAGAAAAGCACTGCTGCTAATGCTTTCAGTGGAAGCTAAACAGCACCACTCGTAGGCTAACATCCCCTGGGTTGATGGATGGGAAAGCCCTTGAGGAGGCAACTGCTATTAGCGAGGATGTCGGGTGTAGTGATGGCCACAATCTTCTTCCATGAAATGAAGCTTGTAGAGAGGTCAGTGCTGATTATTTGTACACGGCACTGACTACAAGAGTAATAGGCTGGAATTCATGTATTTCACTGTGCAGCTTGATAGATTGCCTATACTTAGATTATTGGGCGAGTGCACTCTTGACTGTGAGGTTGTGACTGCGAAAAAAGGCAAGCTTGACTTTAAAATGTTTATCGTCAGCAGAAAGTGAAATTCAAATTTAAGGATTCAAATATTTTTCTGAGGACTATCACAGCTGTGCTTACCTTGCTGTTGAACTTGGATAGTAGACCGAGTTAAAGGGATATTTTTCTGAGGTGATCTATAGCACAGCGACCCCCTCATAACCTCATGAGTGATCAATCAGAAATATTGGATTCAGTCACTGTCGGTTCATCAAACAAAAATGCAAAACACTCTGTGACTTCAGTTCATTGACTGTGTATAAAGACAACATGAGGGCTCCCCAAAAGTGACGCCAACACACTTCAATCACCCCCTCGTGGTGGGCTTCAGTATAGGTCATAAATCCCGCCCATCAATGTTATCAGATGGGTAATAGGCCAAACTAGAAACTCAAAGTACACGTAAAAACTATTTTTTCCCAAAGATGGTTTCTGTCATTTTAGGTAGTTCCTATCACACTGATGTGCGTTCAATTGTTTTCATCTGTCTGAAAAATTTGGTTTTAATTAGTTATTTGATGCTATAAAAAGGGGGTGAAACATCATGATTGAGTCGGGCGGGTGTATGGACGGGAACTCGATACCGCGGCTCCACTGCCCGATCATTACTGCACTGGCTCCAAATGACGCCTCCATTTAACCATGAAACAAAAAATGTTAAACTATAAAAGACCACACATGAAAGGAATAAGGAGCAGTCAGTCAAAATAATGGATGTAAAATAGTTTTTAGCCAAAGTGTACGATGACAGCAGTGCTTGTGAATGACTCAACAGATTGGTGCTGGTGCTTAATTTCTGTATTTTTTCAAACTGGGAATTGGTGAGCTCTGCACTGATAAATCTAAAAAGATTTTTTTATGTTTATAGTGGATCTTGTTAGCAGTGGTGCACTATATTGAACAGATCCTCCCACATTAAGCAGTATGAAGTAGTATAAGCTAAAATAATAATAAAAATAACAAAATGTCTCCTAAATCATCTGTTATTCGGGCAACAGTGCTTGAATAAGGAATTAAGGCGACCGTTACAAGGCAGTACCACAAAGAAACCTCATTTGGAAACAGTAAATCATCCAGTGCATGCTGGGACAGGCTCCATCTCTGTTACCATAAACAGGATAAGCAGTTTAGATGGATGCATGTATAGATGAAAGTGGCAAATCGTGAATTGACTTTATATTTTACATCTAAAAACTTTACTCTTCACATTACTACAAGGTCACCCTCTAGTCCTATTTAAGTTTTAACTATGTCATGATGTTTCTTTCCACTGTTAAGGTCTCTGCAGGGAGTTTAAGCCATATCGTAACAACAAGCCTGGAGGAGAGTGCTGATAACGGTGTCCCTGGCGGTGCACTGTGTGCCTTCTGCATTTAAGAGATCTGCTTGATTTCACCAGCCTGATTGTCTTGGCCTAAATGAGATTTGAGGGGGGTGGGGTTCAGATGTTCCCTTTTTCTCTTTCTCCCCCCTTTGTTTCCTCCCTCCCTCCTTTCACTGTCCTCTTTAATGTTACTTGAAGTATAATAGATTTTTACAAGTAGCTGTGAGGTGGCCTCAGTCACATGAACACATTTGCACACCCTTGTTTCTTTCACTCTCTTGCATAATGTCAAAGCATAGTAGGGTAAAAATTAAGAACTGGAATCTGAAGGTGAAGAGTTGTGCTATACCTAATGTATATTCCTCAAGTTCCCAGTCTCCTCTGAAGCTTTTATGAACAATCACAACAAGTACCCAGGGTTTATATCGGGGGAATTCAGCCATTTGCTTTGGAGAGCTCAGAGTAAACGGATTTGTCTTCCAAACAAACAATGCTGCAGCTGATTTCACTGTCTTATTTCAATGTCGTATTCGAGTGAAGGTCTGCCAATCAGTGAGACCACCTGCTGTAGTGCTTTGATTGGAGGGAAAACCTTAATACTGTCACTCTACTGTTCACGGTTCAACCACTCTGCCTTTGATGCATGTAGCCAGTTCTAATCACCTGCCAAACACAGCTCACAGGATAAGTTGCTGTGAAAACAATCGTGGAAAAACTATTTTTGTGTCACTAAAACATTGGAGGAATTAGTCGTTACTGGGCATAAATTGTGATATAATATTTGTGCCCACTCCATGAAATCACAGTTTCTTGGTTTGTTTTGGTGTGTTATTCAAAGAAAGCTAGGAGTTTCCTATTACTCTTGAGCTTCTACCATCGGAGCCTCCATGTGGCAAATACTGTGTTATCTGTGGGGTCTCAAGTGGTATAAGCCCCTTGTCATAATTTGAAAACAGGGAAGCATGGCATAACAGAAACGGGTTAATATCAAGTGGCCTTCATGTGAATACCAGTTTCATGAATTTCATAAGACGGGTGATTGTAGATTCAAAAGTACTTACCAGTTATACAGTTAAGGTTGAAAGTTTACATACACTTTAGCCATTTTTTCCACAATTCTTGACATTTACTCCTTGTAAACATTCCTTCTCATTTCATCACATTCCCAGTAAGTCAGACGTTTACATACACTTAGTTAGTATTTGGCAGCATTGCCTTTTTATTGTTTAACTTGGGTCAAACATTTCGGGTAGCCTTCCACAAGCTTCTCACAATAAGCTGCTGTAATTTTGGCCCATTCCTCTCGACAGAACTGGTGTAACTGAGTCAGGTTTGCCTCCTTGCTTGCACACACTTTTTCAGTTTTTACCACAAATTTTCTATTGGATTGAGGTCAGGGCTTTGTGTTGGCCACACCAATACCTTGACTTTGTTGTCCTCGAGCCAAGTAAGAGCTTTGTCCAGCATGTGCAGTTGCAAGCTGTAGTCTGGATTTGTTTTGTTTTTTTGGTGGTTTTGGAGCAGTGGCTTCTTCCTTGCTGAGTGGCCTTTAAGGTTATGTCCTTAAATGACTCATTTTACTGTGTATATATTTATTTTTGAACCTGTTTTCTCAAGTGTCTTCACAAGGTCCTTTGCTGTTGTTCTTGGATTGATTTGCACCAAAGTACATTCATTTGCAAGAGAAAGAAGGCGTCTCCTTTCCTTAACAGATGAACGACGTACCTTCAGGCGTTTGGAAACGTCTCCGAAAGGATAAACCGGACTTGTGGAGATCCACATGTTTTTTCTGAGGTCTTGGCTGATTTCTTTTAAATTTCCCATGATGTCAAGTAAAGAGGCACCGACTTTAAAGGCAGGCATTTAAAAACATGACGTGTACACCTCCAATTGACTGATTGACTTTTAGCTGCAGTTTGTAATTTGTGACAATATCCATCCAGTCCCATGATGCATGCATGCATGCGTGTGTGTGATGTTTGTGAAGAATTTTGCATCTTTAATGTTTCACGTACATGTGTGAAATTCAGTCGGCACATGTATCATGCCAAGACTCACAAAAAGCCTCTTGGAGCCATACCATAAACACAACAGGAAGTCAACCATTTTGAATTTACTGTGCAATTGATGTGCAGTTTTTGCTATTTAGTTGTTCTGTTGTAATTAACTCCTCCTAGATACTTAACCCAGTGAACTTCAAATTGGGTCAGTGGACCTTAACAATAAAAAGTTGTTCAAAGGCATAGCTGTGTTCGCCATGAAACAGGAATAGACAATCATAGACAAATTCAAGATATGAAAGAAGTCACAATCAGGCCTGGAATTTCTGAATTTTAGGACACTTGACCTGCAGTTGTGCAATTTTTTGAGGTCACAATGGCCTTATGCTAGGGCATCAAGGTAATAGGTGAAAAAAATGGATTTTGATTAAACAAATCCATTTCTAAAAGCATTAATGCCTTTTAAGTAAACAGTGTAACACAGAGAAATAAAAAATGCAATTTATATCTATTTGGAATTCTTATACAGGAATAGTTTTAGGATCACATCCCATCAGTACAGCTTAGTATATTAGGACTGCAGCCACACTTAAGTAAGATGGCTCACTCATTAGCTACTTCCATCATCAGTGCTGGGAAAAAAAGGTGTTTAATTCAGAATTATATTAATTAAAACTTTTTAATGCCTCCACACTGGCGAAAGCCGTGGCTGGAGGCATTATGTTTTCGGGTTATCCCTCCGTCTGTCCCATTCTCGTGAAAGTGATATCTCACACCTTGATGGAAATTATTCAAATTTGGCACACACATTCACCTGGACTCAAAGATGAACTGATTATATTTTGATGGTCAGAGGTCAAAAGTCAAGCTCACTGTGACTTATTAAACCAATTTTTAGTCACAACTCAAGAATTCATATGCTAATTATGACAAAATTTTGCTGATTATATCGATCTTCTGTGCTGCCGAGTTGAACGTGTGTGTGAAGAATCCATGTTTCAGAATTTAGAGCTTCTTTGCAGCAACATCCATATTTGAAATATTGTAGTCCACCACAAGCTCTTTGATTTTGTTGATATTGCGTTTCAGATGATTGTCATTGTGACCAAGTTCTCTGTCAGTCACTAGTTGAAACAAGTTTTAATGTCTCGTGGGCACATATTTTTTCATATCAGATTTATGTATGGGATTGGTCCCTATGGAGAAATGGTGATTAACATTAACAACATTTATAACACCATCAGTAATCAGTGTTGTACAAGTTCACACTTCACAAGAGCTAGTTCAAAGTTCAGTTCAACAGCTCATTTAAAAAACCAAAGAAATGAACATGACAAAGTTCATTGTTTTGGACTGTGATACATATAACACATTACTAAAATGATTTTGATATTATTAATTTTACTATGTCAAGTAACCGGACCTTGTTGATATGGTCAATGATGTCATACACGGTATCAAAATACGTCGTATACAACATATAACATATCACTGGAAAGTTGCATGTTGCATCTTGCTTCCTTATCTCTGTTGAGAGTTGCACATGTGCAGTACCAATCGGTGAGGATGTACGGATCAGGCTTCATTACGATGGCTCTTTCACGCTTCCATTTTTATTTGTCAGTTAACTACATTACGGTTGATCAATTGTTACCTTTGATCCATATTTAGACAAAATGCAAATCAGCGCAGGAGTTAAGGCTCAATAAGCAGCCACAGAGCGAACTGTAACACAGCTAAACATAGAGGATAAAAATGGTACAGGAAAGACATGTTATGATTGTAAATATTTTATAGACTTGTCATGAGGATAACACTATTTTGGGGGGCTTTAACTTGGGGTGGGGGGTGCTCTAGTGATAAGTGTTTCTTTGTGTGTAGTTACAGAAAAGAGAAGGGTTTGTAAAAAGGTACTTCACCAGGTCTGCACATAGGAAATGCCAATGCTAATACTCACACATCCCTACTGAGAGCTATGTAGGTGGTAGCACAAATGCTTCAGTGAATGTTTTTGTTTCTTTGCCTGTTTTGTTTTTTTTTTTCCTTTAGAGGTAATTGGGTGCATTCTTGTTGAAGTACAAACCAGGAAGAGTATATTCTCTGTACAGGAATTGTTTGGATTTTATGGTTATTTTTCAAGATTTCTCTTACATGTAATACATGGTTTGGTATAGAACATTAGAATGATTGGAAGTCTTTATGCAGATGCCTAAAGAGGAAACCCCTCATGCTCAGATCTTTTGTAAGTTGTGTGTTAGCCTATCGTTAATGATTAGTAAGGCAGCTGCTTTTTCTTTTCAAGTCCTGCAGGCAATGAGAACACTTGTTATCTCTCTTAAAAACAGATTATTTTGAAGATTATCAATCATTTGTGCATCTATCATCATCATTAAGGCATGGAGTTACTCAAGAAACTCTCAGTTCAAATACTTCTTGATTGTTCACAGGAGAAGGGATGCACTTCATAGGATATTGTGAAACACGTAGTACAAGCACCAGTGGTTCCGCAAACAGAGCTTGTTTCTGCAGTTTCTTCTGGATTCTTTCCCTGTGTAAGAGTATGTGACTGGCCATACTCAGACTAGGCATTGAATGACATACATGTTGTTTTGGTACTACCCGACAAAGGAAAAGAAAACGTTGCTGTCTATCTCACCTGCAACATGGACAAGACGCATAATGTCAGTGGAAAAAAAATAGTGAACAAACAAATATCAAACAAAGGGATGCCAAATGGAGAATTTTGCTGCACCACTAAGTTATGTTGTCAGTACTTAGCTATCTTGGTCCAATCTGAAAAGTTGCCACTGGACTTTGTTTTAATGCACAGTTGCACATCACTGACTCTTTTTGAGCCATTTAAATTGGCAACCTAAGTCTTGCAACTCCTGCTTTTTGCACCCACCAAATTGCTTCTGCAGTTACACCCATCATGGAAATGCAAATCACTGCATCTTTGCTCTGATATTTATCAATTTCAAACGGTAAAATGTTCTATAATACTACATTTACCGTTTTGACTGAGGAATGATGCAACTGTCCCTCTTGCTGTTTTATGCAGGCACGATGCAGAGTGAGACTTTAACAACTGTGATGACTGTTAAGGGTGAAAAAAGGAGGGTGCTGCCAGTTTCTCAATAACTAAATGTGAAAAAATGTTCTGAAACAATACTAAAAAAGCAGAGGAGTGCTGGACAGTGACCAACAAGAAATTTTGAAATGAAGTTGTGTTGCTCTATCTGTTGCTAAGCTCTTCTTTATCCTGTGGCTAGATGTTTTATATATAATGGTTTTGGCCTGATGGATGGCATCCTTTTTGGACAGAACTGAAAAAGCTGTCCTTTAGCTTTCAGCAAATATGTAGGAACAGCTCACGATAAAGGCTGCATCAGCACCAGAAGTCCTGCATCAGCATCTCTGTGGTTCTTTCTCTTCCTACTATTTCCTTCCTACCATACCTTTTACACTTTATTTCAGTTTTGGCTGGAGGCAACTTGTGTAAACTCAGAATGCTTTTTCAACAAAGACAATGCACAGAGTGATGTAAAAGAAGCTTTTTCACGTGGCCATAACCAGCGTGGTACCATTAAAGATCAGAGCTGGTTCTCCTTTTGTTCATTAAGTGGTGCACATTCGTTGCATCCCTTCACCCACTTACTCTCATCTTCCCCCTGTCCCATTATCTTTCACTCTTCTCTGTGCAAATCTATTTCCATTATAATCCCTGCAGCCCTACCTCAGTTTTTTGACAGAGAGTTTGAGACAAACAGTAAATCATTGCCTTATTCATGCCGATGATGCAAAGCTCCATGCCAGCATAAATGTGCTGTGTGTTCATTTATCATTGGTTTGTCCTTTAGTTGTTTTGAAGCTCAACAGTCATGCAAAAGTTATGATAAAGAGAATATAGGACACAATACCTGTGGAGAATTGAGGCATAAAAACTTTGCAGACAAAGAAGCAAGGTTGCAAACGATGTACCTGAAGTTGTCTCTCTCTCTCTCTCTCTCTCTTCGGTCTTTCCACAGGGCAGTGATGCCTGGCATGGTGATGTTTCGGCGGCGCTGGTCAGTTGGCAGTGATGACCTGGTGCTGCCCGCCCTCTTCCTTTTTCTATTGCACTGCATCTGGTGAGTCAAAAGTTCTTTCACTGTATTTTTTTTATGCATATATATTTCTTTTTTAATTTATCAGCGCATCTCTGGCTTTCATCCTCAGGTTGGTGGTTCTGTCCGTGGTCCTGTTCGGCCTCCCGTATGGCTCAGACCAGTCCTGTTCTGTAACGCTGGTGGACCATGGCCGAGGGTACCTGGGCATCCTGGTCAGCTGCCTTATCTGTGAGAGCGCCATCATGTGGTTGAGCATGAGAGGCAGCATTCTGTACACACAGCCCAGGGAAGCTGTGCAGTACGTCATCTATATACGGCTAGGTAAGACTCGCGGGCACACTCACTTTTCTGTCTGAGGCTGTCTCTTAAACAGGATTATCTCTTGGTGCTTGTTAAAATTGGAGAGGGTGGTTATGAGAATTTCTTGTGGTTTGAACACTGTTTATATTGATTGGACATATTGATCGTCATTCTCCTCGCTCCCTCTCCCTTATTCCCTGTCCAGCTATTCTTTTGGTCGAGTTAGTGTATGCTGTGGTGGGAATTGCCTGGCTTGTCCAATATTACCAGCCATGCTCTGATGTCACTGCCAAAAATCTGGCTTTGGGTGAGTGAAAGAGGATATAAAGGAGAAGGGAAATGGGACAATTTAAGTTCAGAGGGGTTTGTTATGCTAGAATGTGAATAATGTTTGAATATTCTCTGCAGGAATTGTTGCATGCAACTGGCTAGTGATATTCAGTGTCTGCATTACCCTCATGTGCACCTTTGATCCTACGGGTCGGACTTTTGTCAAACTGAAAGCCACTCGTCGGCGTCAGCGAAATCTCACCACATACACTCTCAGGTATTAACAGGCCACTAGATTCTCTGTTTTTCTCTGTTTTCACTCAACCAAAACACAACATCCAAACTTGCACGTCTTACCTGTTTTTCCCACAAATTCAGTTCTTTGCCTTTTTCTCTCCATTAGACACAGGCTAGAGGAAGGCCAAGCCAGCAGCTGGAGCAGGAGACTAAAATTCTTCATGTGCTGCACAAGAGCCCAGGATACCCAATCAGTGAGTCACATTTACCAGTTTTCTCTCTGTGCTGAAGGTTAAACCGAAAAGGAATGAAACCAGAAATATGTCAGGCATAACATCCAGTGAGCAAGTCATTAAAATAAGCCCGCGTAGGATCAATGAAGACTGTGACGCAATGAAGCTTGTTGCTCAGTTACTAGCAATGTAAATAATTTCATATAAAATATGAATGTGAAATACAGGAATGTTTAATTTCAGCCTAAATCCGCTTATAAGCTGTCTTCAAAACGTAAAGCACAACTGCAGTCATAGAAATTTCAGTAACTCCCATTCACGAGTGATCCGCTTTCAGCCAACAATCCAGTGTATTTTCCTCCCTGACTACATTAAAACTACTTGCACAGGGCTTGTTGTCCCCAGTGAGTAGGTATATATTCACTGGACATGACAAATCCACATGATAGTTGGCTTCAAAATATCCAAAAAGGCATATTGTACCACCTAAGGTGACATGTATAGATAGGTACTTGGTGAGGTCCATTTCTTTATTTACAATGATAAACAAGTAAGATTTTTGGCAAAGAATATTGCCAGTGAATTTGAGAAGCCAATTTACCTCACCTTTGGGCTAAAGCTATGCTATCTAATTTAAAAGCCTAGAAAACTGAAATTGTGGTGGGGAAATATTCATTTTTAAATTTGCTATGGACTATTACTTGCTTGAACAGTGCACAACAAGCGGAGGGTCAGACAGTTTAAAGGTTCCATAAGGATTATATCTATTTTGTGTTCCACTCTTTTTGTTGCTGTGCTTTGCCAACATGTCCTAATATCTGCTGCTCTCCTCTGCAGGATGCATATTCAGAAGTGGCCAGTCTTTTTGCAGAGTTCTTCAGAGACCTGGACATTGTGCCTAGTGATATTATTGCTGGCCTGGTACTTCTTCGCCAGAGACAGAGGTCTAAGAGATCTTCTATCCTGGACCAGGTATCACTGTCTGTTAAAATAATAATAATAATAAGTTATTGTCTGTGTTTGTGTGCTTGTGTAGGCATGTGCTGTTATGAAAATAACTTCTCTATTCTGTTTTCTCTTCTAAGGCCAACAATGACATTTTAGCCTTCTTATCTGGAATGCCTGTTACTCGTAATACTAGATACCTGGACCTTAAGAACTCGGTAAGATCCTATCTGTGTGAGAAATTGACAAAGTCAAGGTTGACTTGTATATCACATGGACAGTGGGCTCTTTTGAAAGCTGGAAGGTTTAGAGCACAGGTAAATAATGAAATACTGGATCACACAAATACAGTGTGCATTTTAATTTAAGTCATTCTTTAAGGCTCTGGTGAGTCTTGAAAGGATTTTATTTGCTTAAAGTCTAGTACTGAAAATGATACAAAATGAAAGGGGGCTCACTTGTAGCTAACAAAGGTTTCACAAGGACATCATTATTTTTCTCCAGAATTTTTCACAAATGGGGTAATGAGTAAGTAGATATAACATAATTGAAGAGACCTATAGGGGACCCAGGATCTCTATTGGATCCATACAAAGCATTTTGTGTATATTTCTCACCAGCGGTGGAAGTAACAAATTACATGTACTCACGTTACTGTAATTAAGTTGTTTTTTCTGTACTTGTACTTTTTTGAGTATGTTTTTTAATCAGTAATTGTACTTTTTATAACAAGTATTGTACTTCACTACATTTCAAGGTGAATCCGTTACTGAGTAAAAACAGTAATGCCCATTATAGGTTAAGGTTAGCATTATTGTATGTCAGTGTAATTAAAAAGTGGCCGCATCTACCTCAATCAATCACTGTTTTAATGCACCACCCGGCGAGCATGCTAAGTGACACATATCAAACGCGCCCAGATGCTCACGGTGGATCCTCCGCAGTGATTGCTTATGAAGTTCTACCTTCAGTGAGGTGTGTGAGGACTATTGTCAGTTGTTTTTTTTGTAAATTTGTATTCTAGAACTTTTACTTGTACTTGAGTAAAGTTTGTGTGAAGTAACAGTACTTTTACCTGAGTATAATATTCTAGTACTCTTTACACCTCTGTTTCTCACCATACTTGATTTGATGAGAGCTGATGATGTATTCATCAAAAACGATCTCAGGATTCCTGAAAGTGTTGTTAGACTTACTCTAAGACTTACAGTTGTTCTGACACACGTGTCCGTCTGTCTGCCTGTCTCTTCTCTCAGGCCGAGATGAACATGTACAAGGATGTGTGTTATTACATGCTCTTTGCCCTGGCTGCATACGGGTGGCCCATGTACCTAATGAGGAAACCTGCCTGTGGGCTGTGCCGCCTTGCCAGTTCCTGCCCGTAAGCAGTCAAACACACACACACACACACATGCACAGTTTGATTTATTTGGCTTCTTGTGTCTCTTGAGAATTTTCGATGCATCAAATTTCACATGCGTCAACACTTGCCAAGTGGTAATCCACTGAGACAATACTACCTTAGTTACACTCACACACTCTTATTCAGATTGCCTGCACTGGGATTCTAGATTAGATCTCTTAGAATTTTACCTATTCACTGTATTTATCTTGTTTGTCCTACCTACATAAAAAAAAAACAACAACAGCCATTTATTAGATTTTTGACTTTCTTTTGTCTTCTTTCCACCTTCTCTTCCTTTGTCTTCCCAGCTGTACATCAGTGTCTGGCTCTCGGTTGTCTCAGTCCGTGACAGTGGAGGAGGACAATTGTTGCGGCTGTAATGTCCTGGCCATACGCAGACATTTCCTGGACAGGGAGCTCAAGCAGGTTCACATTGTCTACACTTCCTGCCACGATGCTGTGAGTAATCTGACAACCAGCCAATGAGCAGTCAGAGGTGTTTTGGCTTTATTTCCTGAATGACACAAAGGATGGGTTGTGTGAATGAGGAACAGCATCAAGAAAATTCTTTCATTTCTCAATCCTTTTGTTTTAATATTAATGCACATTACTTTTTGCAAAATGCACAATGCATGAGTCCAACATATGATGTTATGCTTAAAAACCACACCATAAACTTGTGAAACAAATATCACTAAATGCAGGATTGTGGTGCAGGGCTGCACATCCACCAAGCAGAAGCCAGTCTGATCATTTAGTGGCATTATTTGGTCGTATTGGCCATCATTTGTATCTGTTTTGATAACACTTTACTCACCGGTTTAGTTGCTGAGATATGGCAGCCAAGTTGCTGTGTCCACATCCTCGGCAGTAAGTCGAGTGTGCTTTCAGTAGATGTTGGACTATGCCAATTCTGTATTGTATTTCTGCTCTCAACATATGATGCAGTCGTGTTTGCTTTTGGTGCATTGTCCACAGTCATGAGAACGTGCTACTAATTTCCCCAGTTAATTTGGAGACAAAGTCCTCTCCTCTGGAGATGGGGGCAAACACTTTTCATTCACTTTATGATTTCACTTCCTGGTAAGAGTTGTTGTAGACCTGTGTGATTAGTATGTCATTGCCTGGGCACACCCTTTTTGTTGGAAGGCTCGAACAAGGTGCTGCATCCTCATGTTAAGGCAGTTAAGTTGGTGAGTAAAAATGGTAAACATGGCATGAAGGTGACAAATAAAATAAGTCCTCTAAGTTGTCATACAGTGATGATAAAAAATTAAAACGAATTTCCCAATAACCTTGAAAGTGTAGTCTGGCTAAAGTGAACAAAAATGTATTTAGTTACTCCACTGTTTTGCTGCTAAGTCAAAATAATTTCACTCCAGTCATGCATCACTTTCCCATACAATGAGCACTATATTCCACTATAGTTCAGACAGTAAATAACACTTTTGTTAAAATAGTTTCCTTATTACATTTGATATTCAAATAATTATTTCTATTTTTATGTAAAACTTCCATAGCATTCACACTAGCACCTGAGCCACATGTTGATGATTTGTAAAGCAGAGAACGTCTGAGTTTCTATCTATACATTTTCTCATGGAGTGAGGTTTGCTGGGATGGAAGTGAAGGTATGATGAAGAAGTATTTGCCTCCTCCTCCTCACTTTACCCGTCTCACTTTCTCACCACCGTTTACTGTCCACTCCACATTTTCCATACAGGTGTATGAGACTCCGTTTTTTGTGGCAGTGGATCACGAGAAAAAGAAGGTTGTCATCAGTATCAGAGGAACGCTATCGCCAAAGGTGAATTTCAGCTTTCTCATCTTGAGTTTAAAGTATTCTTCACCTCCCTCTAAACATTAGCAGAAACACACCATCAGGTTGCAGGTGAAGTACGCAGTGTTCACAAACTCCTACACCCTTCAGGCATAGAGCAGAAACATTTGTAAAATAAATATCCTATCCATTTATCCAAGCATTTGGACAAAAAATGTGCCTGTGCTTGTGGTGTGGGATATAATTGATTTGAGAAGTGTTTGTGTATATAAATGCAAGGTGGGGCACCAAACTGTTGAGCCCTCAGGGATAAGTTCAAACTTCAAAAGGCTGCGACTCTTCACTCATTAGGTACATCTGTAGAATTAATGATGAGTCGAGATCAACTTTGCTTGGCAAAAAAAGCATCATGATGCACCTTGTGCTTGATGTGTGTGCTTTAGGAGCTTGTGTAGTATTTCACGAATAATTTAGAAATGACAATTATTTCTTTAATGACTGAAGTATGGAGTATATATGAGCACACCGGTATACCATTTTTTCATAGTCTTATAGCTCTTGGTACAGCTTTTCAGGTACAGTTAATGTAATATAACAATTAAATTTACAATGAATTATGAATAATATTTGTAATTCCTGTGTTGGATCTACACAGTCTGGGTATTTATCAGTAAGATGTTCTTTTCCCTCTGTTTAAATTCCCCCCTTTTTCACTTCATCCACTCGCGTACAAGCTGTTTCACCATCAGAGTATATACAGTATATATATATTATATTGTATTTATGCCTCTGTGCTGGAGATGGCAACAGACATTATGTTTTTGGGTTGTCCATCCGTCCTACCCTCTGTCCGTCCACCCCATTCTTGTGAAAGTGATATCTCAGGAACACCTTGAGGGCTTTGAAATTGCCACAACCATTCACTTGGACTCAAATCATGACAAAAATTCACATAAATGTCTAATGGGATAAAATTATGCAGTTATGACATTTTATATCCAAAAGGTCAACTTCACTGTGACATCATATTGTTCTGCTACAACACTTTTCTGGCCATTATTCGACATCATAACTCAGGAATAGAAGGGGAGATTGTGACCATATTTCAGATACATTTGGTCAGATATTGTTTTGTTTTGTGTGGGGCAACTGTCCAGCTCCGTGTCAAATGTTTATGTTCTGTGATGTTTTTATCTTATGTGAAGCAACGGACTGTAGCACTGTGCCCAAGACGAATTTCCCTTTGGGGACAATAAACTTTACTTTACTTACTTTACTGAATTGGTGACACTAGTCTTGGGTTCCCACCTTGAAACTGTGCTGATTGTATAGATCTTCTGTGCTGCTGGGTTAAACATGTATGTGAAGCATCCACATTTTAGAACTAGATTTTCTTTGAAGCTCAGTGGTTCTTCTGATATTGAGCTTCAGGTGATTGTTGTTGCACCATATGAAGAAGCTCTCTATCAGTCACTACATATGTTATGAGTCTGGACAGACATGGATATAAATTGTAACGTGACTGGTGCGCGGAGGCATAAAACCGCAAGGCGGTAATTCTGGTTTATTCCTGTATTTAAACTTCTGCACTATTTCATGTCTTTGTGTCTTAGATTGTCATTTTAACTTGAATGATTTTCTTTGTATGCATATTGTATGAGCATTATTTGAGGGAGCCTAATGACTGCTTCTCTGTGATTGTTGTGCATATGAAAGTAAAGAACTTGAACTTCTCTGCTTTATGCTGTATTTTGTAGAATTTTTTAAATTTTATTATTATTTGTCTTGTTTGTATCAGGACGCCTTGACTGATCTGACGGGGGATTCAGAACGTTTACCTGTAGAGGAGCAGCACGGGACCTGGCTTGGCCACAAGGTCAGAGGTTACAGTTTTAAAGTACTCATCTGCTATACACACAATTTGGTCCACTGTACAGTCCCTCTCTGTCCTCCATAGCACAGTTTCAACAAGTAACATTATCCCAGACTCCAAAGGTCATTTCAGTTGTTGAAAGTAGAATGATTGCTGTGGATGTTTTAAAAAGATAAATGGTAATGACTTCCTGTCCATATTTCTGTCTCTCTTGCCATCCTTCACTGACTCCTCTGTCTTTCCACTCTCAGGGGATGGTTTATTCAGCAGAATACATTAAGAAGAAACTGGAGCAGGAAATGATCTTGTCACAAGCCTTCGGAAGAGACTTGGTATGCGACTCAGTTTACTATATAAAGAATGGCGGGCTCGATAATGAACATTTTCTGTCATTTCCACCATGAACTTGTATCAACACAACTGTACTTAATTCAAGGCTGCACCTGCTGTGCAACATCACACTAACCCTAGTGTATACAAAGAGTTGCACAATTAGCAGTAGAGGCCATTTCTCAACGTGATTATCTTTACTGTGGTGACAAAGGTGTGCTGTTGTGAGTGTAATGGCTCTGGCTGTCTCTCACAGAACAAGGGCACCATGCACTATGGGCTGGTGATAGTAGGACACTCTCTCGGTGCAGGCACTGCTGCTATCCTGTCCTTCCTGCTGAGACGCCAGTACCCCACACTTCACTGCTACTCTTACTCTCCACCTGGTGGCCTTCTCAGGTGAGTCAGTCTGTGCGTTTATACGATATACAAAAGACTATACAAGAGATCGTTAGTCATTCTGTTTGAGTACATTGTGCAGGAAACTATTAAACACCTGTTTGCCTCTTTCACTCACAAATACCATGTTTATGTGTATTTTGTGTGAGCAATGTGGAGTAGATTATTTTGCCATTTTTGCTTTAATTTGACAGTATAGACGCTAATATAGTTTATTTTTAGTCCAGTGGTTCAGAGTTCATTAGCATTCTGTCCGTCTACACTTCAGCACTATCCAACATCCTGTCATACAGCTGGCTGCAGTGGTTAGCTGTGTGTGTTATGCAAATCAGGCCGGAGTCTGTACCAAGAGATTACTAAATGCTGCAGTGCAATTGTGGTGTTTCATTGAAGTCAAGGCAACTTTGGGTCACAAGATATAAGACGAGTGACAAATTAAAAGAGAAACAAAGAAGAAATGAGTGGAGAACTGAAAAAATGCAGGTTCTTCCAGGACACAAGGGGTCACGGATGTGTTATGTGGTAAAACTATGTTGCATGCTGCTGCTTCCAATTAAACACATAAACAGCTCTCTCGACCACCATCATTAAAAAATGAAATGAAATGAAAAAATTAGGGAACATCTTTTAAAAGAATGATGTTTCATCCCTCCAGTAGAGTTTCAGATTGTATAATCTATGCCTGAGCACTGAAGTTACTCTGGAGGCTTGTGGTCTGGCCATTATTCAACACCATAATTTAACAATGGAAAGGGAGATTAGATTGTATAGATCTTCTGTGCTGCCGGGTTGAAGATATGTGTGTAGAATCCATGTTTTAGAATTTGGAGCATTTTTGCAGCAACATCCATATTTGAAGCATTGTAGTCCACCACAACCTCATTGGTTTTGCTGATATTGAGCTTCAGGTGATTGTCGTTGCACCAAGTGAAGAGGCTCCTTATCAGTCACTACATAAATTATGAGTGTAGACAGACATGGATGGAAATTGCAACTTGATTTTTGCGCGGAGGCATACAACTGCGAGGCGGTAATTCCAGTTTGTGTTCGAGTACATTTATTATTCACTCTTCTTGCAGAAACGCCTAAAGCTTTTTTCATGGTTCTCTTGATCATTATGTCATTTTCAACGTCTGTGAGATCACACTTGATGCCCTTCACATGCAAATCAAAAGTGGAAATGGTGTTGCTTTTGTGTGCACCTGTTTACCTATTTTGTGACACAAGCAAATGAGAAGGGAGGGGTCCACTTCTTCTGTAAGGGCAGGGGTTTCTGTTTTTCTGTTATTGTTTTAATAGGTTTCTCTTGTCAGTCCTTGTGGATATGGTCAGATAGATGTGTTCCCTTGATATTTGATGTAGAAGAGTGTGCAGTCTATCATAGAGTGTTTTTGGCTTCTGGTTGTTTTGAAGAACCCTGAATTAAAAAGAAACGTTTGTTTGATTAAAAACAAATATTTGTTCAAAAGGTGAGGTGAATATGTGCGCAGAGAACTTAGTTTGTTCACACTCCTTATTCTCTTCACATGTCCTGTGGACATAATCTAACTGTTTCTTTCTTATATTTACACAGTGAGGATGCCATGGAGTACTCCAAAGAGTTTGTAACATCTGTGGTATTAGGAAAAGACCTGGTACCAAGGTATCCCTTCTAATATATACAGTACACTGTGGTTAACTTCACTTTACTGCAGTATTACTACAATCTGCTGCTGGTCTTCTACTAGGCTCGGCCTGTCCCAACTGGAGGGTTTTCGGCGCCACCTTCTGGAAGTCTTACAGAAAAGTAACAAGCCAAAGGTGACTTCATCTCTTGACACTGTAGAATTGGTCATACTTGTAGACTCCACTATGAAAACAAAGATAGAAGAAACTGACACTGTATGCTGTCAGCTGGTCTTTCCAAGAACATCCTGTGCTGTCTCGCAATAATTTGGGAGAATGTATTACAGACAACAAAACCCCAACATGTTTTCATTTTCACCCCTTAAAATCCATTACATACACCCAGCAACCTCTCACAACACTGCAGTTACAGTATCTCTGCTGTCATTAAAGCATCATTTATGTATCCCCGACTGCTACAGGAAGAAAACACACACAATCTACAGAAGATAGATTTAGATTCAGGTGCTATGTTGCATAGCTAAAATGCATTTTATCTTCGCAAAACAGTGGAGGATCATTGCGGGAGGCACCAAATGCATCCCGAAATCTGAGCTCCCACTAGAGGATGACGATCCTCAGGCTCAGCCAGCAGCGCCCCCCAGCAGTCGCCTGTGGCTCCACCCTAGTGACCTCAGCATTGCACTGTCAGCCTCCACCCCGCTCTACCCTCCGGGCAGGATCATCCATGTGGTGCACAACCATCCTCCTGAGACATGGTGCGAAAATTAATTAATTTGAAGAGTGGGTTTCTGTTTTACTGCATGTTTGAAGTCAGAAGTCAGCAGCCATCACTTGAATGATATTGGCGCTTATAGCTTGTTGTTGTACAAAACGTACATTTTTACTATGCAGCTCCAGCTCACAAATGGTCAATTGGTTGCATAACTAATGCGTGGACACAGTTACCTCAAAGCAAACCTATATATTTCTTTCACACCTGTGACATAAAAGAACTGACAGCTTAGTGAGAAAAGGTATACATTGCATTGAATGTGGGTTTATAGTGTGTCACGCAGCACTTCCCACTTCTTCTATATGCACTCACTGCTGCTGTCTCTAATATCAAATTTTATACTTTTCCTATCTCGTGTACTCTTCCCACTTTTAATTTTGCACAGCATGGGAATATTTAAAGAGAGATATACAGTACATCTTTATTAATCATGTTCAGAGTTCTTATAATTGTGATACTGATTCTGTTAGACACTGGTAATCAAACATACAAGGCCTGAATCAATTGGGCTGTAATCCAATCCCAGAACACATTCCAGTGGTCTTATGAATAACAGGTGAATGTCATTCTATATCTTTAAAAAGATAAAAGATGTTTCTATGATAAGAGATGGCAATAACAGTTGATAAACTGGAAAATATTAGATTTTTTTTTATCTTTATCTACTTATCAAGTCAAATAACACCATCTAGTTGGGTTTGTGACTTCTCTATCATAATAACAGGTAAAAGGTAACTGATAGTGTAATTGCAAACCACCGCTGGAAGCCAATGGACTGGTTGCACAGCAGACATTTTTACTTTCCACAGCAGGAAAAAACAGCTCAGATCCATTAAGTCTCCCAGTAATAGTGACAGTGAACCAACATGCATATTAGCAGGACCTCCTCTAAGTGGAATGCAGCAATCATTAATACAGCTATGAGTTTCCTGCTATAACATGTCAAAATGTCTGCTCTGCAACCAGTCCATTAACTCAAAGGAAGTCTATGGAGGTGCAACAATCTGATCTCTGGTCCATGTAAAATCTTTCTCTAAATATTTCACTAAGTGCAGTGATAGTTTGGTTTATACTTCCACATATACTGTATTGTAAGTGAAGGGTACTGAGGCAGACAGTGTTCATGTGTTTTCACGTCATCTTCCACCATGATTGACTGACTTGCTCTCTCCCTCTCTGTAGCTGTGGCCAGGAGGAGCCAACCTATTCAGCTCTGTGGGGGGACAACAAAGCCTTCGATGAGGTCATCATATCACCCGCCATGCTTAATGAGCACATGCCTCACATGGTGATGGAGGGCCTCAACAAGGTCTGTTTTTTTTGTGTGCATGAGGGCGGGGGGGGGGGGGGGATTGTTTGAAATGGTGGTGAAATGGCTTTTGAATCTCGTTCCTGGTTTTCAGCACTGGATAGCTGAAATAATGGATGATGAGTGTGTGCAAATCACCTCTAACTGTAAAAATTCAGACGCATTCACAAATATGTTTTAACAATTGTTCATAAAGGGGGATACCGCTCTTTAAAAATCATGTGTTGTATTGCGTGACATAAGAATTAATTTAGGCCAAAGACCAAATTTGTGTGAAAACCTGAAAATTTACCAATAACAACATGTGGCGTGATAGTTGTATATAGATTTCAAAGTTAATACTGATTTGCTTTTTATATAAGGTAAAAATGTCAACCCGATACTCTCAGAATTTTCCCCCTAAATTTGAACTCGGCCACATGCTCATATAAATGTGACACATTTATCCATATGTTTTTCTACAGAGAGTTCCTGTCATTATTAGTACTAGAAGGAAAAGCCTTCTGTCAGTGATGCTTGCCAAAAGAACATTTATAGAGAAACCTCATTTGAAAATTGGTGATGCATTTATCTTCTCTCTGGCCTTGATTGAACATCAGCAAAAAGACGACAAATACAGTGAAGTGATTTATTTTGTTTTACTGTTTAAAAGACACACATGATTGCAAAGACACTTGAAAAATGTTGGGTGTTCAGTGGTATGCCCCTTAAGTGTTCAGTTAAAAAATTTTGAGATTTGGAAGATTTGAATCTGAGTATTGTAGAAATTGAATTTATGCATGCGACCCATCATTAACAGACAACTTTTTTTTTTAAAACACCTTTTTCTTTTCTTCACGTTGCTCCAGTTTTCAAGCATGGGAGAAACTTTCACTGCTGGTTGGTTTCATGGTGTCCTCTGGCCTTATGAGTGTATGAATAAGAAGCATTGAACGTCTTTTCAGATAATGGGGTATTAATGTGTATGTTTGCATGCGACGGATCCACTTTGGGGGTTGCACTTGTCTTGTGGACGAAGAGTTCATGTTGCAAGTTTGTTCCTCTCTGCCTACGATGTGTTTGTACTTGGTTTTTCTTGGATGTTTACATTCTGTATGAAGTGTGTGTGTGCGTGCATGCGTGCGTGCCTTATGTTCAGTCTGTAGTATGATAACTCTGGTGTTTCTGCAGGTACTGGAACCATTTTGTCCCCTGTCTGAGCAGGAAAACTCAGAACCAGAGGAACTGGAAGTCAATCGACCTACCAGCAGTGCCACTGTGTTCATAGCCTCACAAACAGAATTAAACTCTAGACCTCTTCCCTCTGATTCCTCGTCTCCCACACACAAAGACCTGTCTTGCAACACCTTCCTCACAGAGACCGACATTGTCTCTGTCCCTCTGACTGCCATTGCTTCTCCCTCTTTTTCAGATGCTGAGTCTGTACTTCCTCCTCCTCTTCTGCCAAACTGTACTTCTGCCTCGCAGCCATGCTCGGTGTCTGTCTCCCCACTTTTTAACAGTCCTTCCGACACTCATTCCGGTTCTCTTTCAGCTGACGATGACTCATGCGTTCCAACACAAACCCAATCAGACCCACCCAGCTCTCACCCTTTTATAGATGGGATTGTAGCACCTCTTTCTAATATCCTATCTGATGAGTCTAATTGCACATCACATAGCTCTTCGCAAAAAGTGCCAAATAGTTTTTCTGATTCTCTTGCATAGACTTTATGAGGCTCAGTATTAGCCTTCTCTCAGGGTTTGGTGTCAGTCTTCCAGGCAGAAAGGCTTTCTTAAAACACTGGTACTGACATTTAAATACTCATCATAGAGGAGGTGGAGAGAGCTCACTATTTCCTCCGCTAAAAGAAGCCACTAAACATTGGAATTCAAAGGTGCTCAACTGGCATAGCAGTTGAGGAAAAACTGGGGACATAAACACTCTCTCTTGCCATTAAAGCTTCCTACTAGCTTTCTTTCCATTTACGTTAAACCTTGTGGCTGGATGCAACGAGTCCAGGCAAGTTCGGTGGATGCCGTCGAGAGGTGTTCCAGGAAAAGTAGGAAATGGAAAAATGAAAAGAATGTCAAGAATTGAGAAAGCAAGTTAAAGCAACGGCTGTGTGTACATGACAATGCGGTGATGGTAGCCTTTTATAATCCTGCATGATGAGTGCAAACCCACCTGTATTCTTTCTCTTAATAGCGAGATTCATCATCCAGCTTTCCTTACAACAACCCTTCATTCTTTTCCATTCTTCTCACAGCTACGGCACATTTGGTTGAGTGCTGTGGCATGAACTTGCTAACCCTGTTCCTCGAGCTAAAAAGTTGTTGTTGGGTTTTTTTGTATTCACAAAGTTTCCATGGTAACCTAATTTCTTCCACATTAATTGCACTTTCTTCCTTCTTGGCTGGGTGTTTCAGTAGCTGCTGCTCTTCTCTCTCGATATCTCCTCCCTCTTTTCCTTTTTTTTTTGAAAGCGCATATAAAGCTTTTCCTCAATCATAATCCTTTCAAGAAATGTTCAATTACTCTTCAGTGGCATATGGAGTGGTAAGAGGGAACAAATGTGTAAATATGAAGTACTCTGCTCAGCTCCACTGCTCTGTGTAATTGCTGCTCACTGAGTCTGACAAATTTCTGACTTAATACAGCTAGTAACGAGACTGAAAACTGGAATTGTGCTCCTATGTCGTCCATCGTGCATTTCATGATGTGCTTTCGTAAATTATTTATATTAATGTATGCTATAGGCTGTACGGATTGCAATACATTATTGCATAATGCAAAACTCCAAGTATAAATCTCTGTCTCTGGATGCAGAGTCTGCATTTGTTCTGTTTTATTTGTTTATTTGTAGTCATTGTGCCTACAAATGCAAGTGATGTTTGATATTGTTGGTGCCTAACATTTGCTGTATTTAATCACTTGCAGCAATCTTGCTGCCATGCATCATTGGTCACGCTCACCTATGTAACATCGTCATGCTTTCATTTGTGATCCATAACCATCTGCATAACCCAAAACCTAGTAAATATGTTTATCATTTATGCCATTTTAACTCACTGAGCTTGTGTCCCTAAGAGTTTCAGTCTGTCTACATTCGTTTTTGTTTAATTTACCCATTTTATGTTCCATTGTCACATGAATTGTATGTTTTGTGCATTTTCATGTCCTCTCACTGTTCCAGTTGTTTTTATATAAGTGTTGTATAAGTGTTTTAATTAATTAAAGTTAACCAAATATGTGTATTGATGTGATTTGCTATTATTGTAATACTATTATTGTTTTTTCCTCCTCACATATTTCACTATTAACACGACACAGTTACAATTTTTGTGAGGCAGGGTTTTCTTGAATGTTCAAAGTTGCATCTATAGTTGTTTTACTATTCCTCATCATACTGTAGGTCTTGCTTCGTTCTTGCTCAGGCATTATGACTATATTGTGGGTGTTTAATGTCAGTTGGAGTAGGTGTAAGCTCCCCTTTAGATTGAACTTAGTTATCTGAACTACAATGTGCTTTAATAATAGATGTAATCATATCTGTGGCAGAATATAGATGTAGTGGTTTCTTGGATAATGTCATTGAAAACCATTATAATCCTACTAAGAGTGATCTAAATGCATAACTAGACATTTGTGATCTTGTATGTTATTCTTAATGCATGTGATAAATGACATCTATGGATGGAAGCTGAGCATTGATGATATATTCCTAACCCATTAATGGCCAGTGAAATATGTTAATCTATTGATTTACTTAAACCTTATGTTTTTTTTCATTTCACTCCAACTGCTGATATAAAAGAGGCATATTTTTTGGAAAACAAAAATGCAAATTGAGATGCCTGTGTATCCTGTTTTTTGAAGTAGAAAAAATATTGACAGGCAGTAGGGGTATTTATTTGTTTGGTCTACAAAAATAAGTAAAAAGAAAAGCCTGTGGGCTTAGTGCAGCAGTACTAGCATTTTACTTTTACTAAAATTGGGGTCGGGAAATTAGTTTTTATCAGAACAGGCTTGTGTATCTTTCTGTTTGCAGTTGTTCATGCTCTCTTGCCCTCATTGTACCTTTTTCTGTCAATTCACGTGTCTGTGTATAGGTGTTGGAGAACTACAACAAAGGGAAAACGGCTTTGCTTTCCGCAGCCAAGATCATGGTGAGCCCCACAGAAGTGGACTTGAACCCAGAGTCCATGTTCATGGATACGTCAACAACTTCTCAGCAGCCGACGCCTACAATCCACCACCGCAGGAACAGTAGTGTTCGGTTAGTACACCAGGCACCACTATGGGTGTGTTGAAGCCTAAAAGAATATATAAAACAGTTTGTACTATATATTCAGTTCCCCTCTAACTTAATATATAATGGAGGAAGCTAAACTGTAGGGATAGTCATGGGGACGTCTGATTTTAGCTAGTCTAGTCACTACTAAACAATACTACTGCTACTAACTGCTGCTTTATTGTTTTCTCAAAATCATCATTTCTGTGTGTTGTGTTTGGTTTAAAAAAAAAAAAAAGACAAAAACCATTGTCACGGTAAGCAAAGCATGCCAATACTAATTTTGCATAATGTGCTCCCTTCTCTCATGCACGCTGTCTGACCACAGAGCAGTTGCAACGTATGGTAGTATTCAGTTTCCACCACGCCCTCTCTGGTTTAGCCCCTGTCCAAAGTCGGGATGAACTCCTGGTAGCGATGGTTGAATTATGTTACCTCTCCTGTATTAGATGCTAATACAAGAGCACATATGCCACTAGGATTCACTCCTGGCCTCCCAGTCTCCCCTTTGCTCTTTCTTTCTTTCATGTATGCAATGTTTCGTTTCCCTGAGTCTGTAGAATCTAAATGTGGTTTAAATACTAACAAGTTCCCATTTTTCCCTTCTTTAACCCTCCGCAAGTTGTGTTGACCCATTTTTCACGTCCGTCTTGTGTTTTGGATCCCTTCTCCCCTCCTTTCCCTGTCACTACTTTCCAACCCGTTCTTCTCCTCTCCTCTAGTTCATGTGCCCAGTCTGAAATATCCCTGGATGGTTTCGCTGAGTGCCCTCCTCCCCCAGTGCCTGTTGTGCTGCGTGGAGCACGGGAGCGCCTGGCAGTGGAGCTGAGGGACCGCAAAGCACCACTAGCTGTCATGGAGAGTCTCTCAGACGCTGAATCCCTCTATAGTCTGGATTCCCGGCGCTCCTCTGCTGCGCTACGGGGTTCACCAATGCTGAGTAGCCTCCCGTTCCCTTTGGATGCCCCGATTCCTGAGGAGAACCCGTCTCTCAGCTCTCGCACTGAACTACTGGCTGCTGACTGCCTCTGCCAGGCAACGCCAGAGCACCTAGGTGAGGTTGGGCCCTTCTTTACCCCGCTGGAATCCAGATCCACCCCAGATTACCCCATGCGTCTGTCTCCCGCCACACCTCGCTACAGTGGACACCATTCCCCAGCTCTACTAAACCAGAGTGTCTTGGCTCAGCCTTTTAAGCCAGACCTTAACGCTAATCCAAAAATGCTTCCTGATGTGGATCATCAACAGATGCCTGGTGTCTACAGCCCTGGCAGCACTCCTAACGCTCCCCTCAGCCCACAAATTGGTTCTAGGCCAATTGATAGAGAAAAGGAAGATTGGGACCTGGAGACAGCAGAGAATCGATTAAGTGCAGAGACAGCTTCTACACCTCCACCCCAGCTATCCAATGGGAATCCCAGCCAGGCAGTACTGGAGTTCGCCCAGTACTTAGACTCTCTATTCAGATTGGACGGCAGCAGCTCACCACCTCTGGAGCTGTCTGACGGAGAGTCCGAGTCAGGCCGGGGCTCCTTTGGGCAGGGTGAGTGTCTTGGAAATGGACAGCAGCTGGATGACAAACAACTCCTGGCCAGAGCAACACTGGAGCCTAACCTAGTGCCCAAGCCCCCACGCACTTTTGCTGGATCTGCTGACCCCTCTTCAGGCATCTCTTTGTCACCCTCCTTCCCTCTCTCGTCGTCCGAGGAGCTCAACGACCTTTCACCCGGAGAGGGTGCCCTGCCAGCCATACACTCCCTACGAACATCTACCCCTTGCCACTGTCCTGAAGAGAACACACTATCATCGATGGTGTAGTGTGCTCCCTAGACTCCAGTGGTTCGTTGCTCTACATTGAGAGGTGTGGTCATCCAAATTTTAAAACATATCACAGTACATGCATGTGATGGAATGCAGTCACTCATCAGAGATCCAATGACAGAACTTGGCAGACCAACTCACAACTGATTTCCATTCTTCAGGTGTCTTCTTTGAACGCTGTTTATAGCATTTTCACACTATTGCAATGACTAAGAAAAAAAGATACCTCTCTCTGCATGCCAGGGGGCTGTACTGCTTTTGGGTGAATATAACTGTAGCTTCACAATGCCACTCCAAAACAATGTTGTGTCATCCACATAGGGACATGTCAGCATTACATCAGTTTCCTGACTGAACAAAATCAAAGGGAGAACAGTTAACTGAGCAGGGATTCAAAAACTAACACTGTAGAAGAGGTTAGCATAGGCACATAATCTGTGTTGATGTACTGTACAACTTCCTGCACCCTCAGCAGCTCCAGCTTTTATTTTGGTTTTATTTTTCAAAATCAGGAATGTGAAGATGGGTATGGTCGTCAATTAATAGAAGTGAGAAGAAATGTTCCTCAGGTCTATAAAGAATTGACTTTGAGAAAGAGAGTGTGTTACATTGGTGAGAATTCATGTGTCTTAAAAATGTAGTGATTGTGACAAAGTTATTACAGACGCCTATGGATGTTTTTAAGTCTTTTGGTTATTCTTTATAGTGCATGAATTTTTCTTTTCTTTATTTTTAAAGAGAAATTGTCAATAAGCCACTTGGATGGACATTTGGTTACTCTTGCACACATCATATTGCTCAACCCCTCCTCCCCCTTTTTTGCCAAAAGAATTTAATACATTTTATTGCCAAATGTATTTATGAAATTTAATTTTGTATATGTATATAGATATTGCTTTAATTAAACACAAGCTAAGTTAATCTCCTTCCCAAGACATTCTGTTGGTTCGCATATAGACTGTTACACAGCAACACTACGGAAAAGATGCCATCCTGACCTTAAACCACTGCCATGACTTTCATTTTGAAAACACAACCTCTGTACCCTGGGCTTGAACCAATAATGAACTTGCTAATAGTTGTTCTCATCTCATACCTACTGTACCTTTTCTCTTTGGAGAGTTCTTAGCAATGTGCCCAGGTCAGGGTCTGCATGCTTTATGCATTTCAGAGTAGCATGGCTGGTATAGAACAAGTCTTGTCATTAAGTCTCAGTAAATAAGCGCTAAACATGTCCACAAATTATAATCTATGTAAACTCAAACCTTTTTGAGAGGCTTTTAAAAATGATCAGGTCATTAGACTGGTCCAAACTTTGTATCCTAAAAGCGTTCCGGGATATCATTTCTCTTGTTCTCAAGGTGCTCACAGCCATCTTGGACGTCAAGGTGTTTGCTTCCCTTTAACGTGGTTCATCTCAAACATCCTTGAGTTAGGACTGAATGAATATGGGCTGGAACATTTCGTATGCCAATTCTACACAGTATGTGGCGTACAATCTACCATATCAGTCTGGATGTTAACAGGTGGCTCACAATTTTCATTATTTATTACTGTTAATGTTGTTTTCACTTTTATTGCTCTATTTGGTGGTATTATCCTTTTTGCTCTTGCAACAGATTGGTTTGATGTCAGTGGTTTTATCTCAGTTTTTGGGACAGTGTGGAGAATTTTTTTTTTTTTTTTTAGACTTTCCCAAATGTAAGGAGTTATATATTTCAGCTTTTTTTCTGTCCGAGTGGAAAAGTATTAGATACTGTGCCATGGCATGGTGACAATATGCTGTTTTTACAAATGTTTCATAGTGGTGAGACATGCTGCAGTGTGACAGCCTGCTCACAGTGACCTTTAGTGCAGCCCCACCATCAAGCCTGGAGTCACCATAGTGATTTACACACTCCCTCTATTTGGAAGAAGATTTGCTGTGGTCACTAACAGCAGACAGTTCCAGGCAGTTTACAGTCTGACACTACTCAAATCATGCTGCCAGTCCGTCACAGTAGTCTCTCACAAAATACACCAAGGTTGGGCAGCAACTTCCTACGTTCAGTAGCTTTGCTTGCAGCCGGTCATACACTAAACACTGCTGAAAGAAAGCACGATAATACTTTCCACCATGATGTGTACAGCACCATCTTCTATGTGTAATTATTTATGCAGATGTCTAAAAAAAAGAAGTGAATTCCAATAGAGTCATGTAAAAAAACAAACATCTATATAACAATAAGGAGATAATGACTATATTAAAAGATATCAGTATTGACGTATAGAAAAAAAATATTTCATCTGAAAGCTATTTATTCAAACTATTGGCAGATTTACAAATTGGTCTATATTAAAGAGGAATAATTCAACTATGTCTTGTCCATGTTTACCTGGTTTGCTTCCCTTCCTTTCCTGCCCCACAATGAGAATGTATTTAATCCCTCCCCCTCACTGCCCTGCCTGTAATGGAATAAACTGCAAACTATGAAAATACCTATGAATTTCTGTCATACCTCTAGTAGCACATACTACTCATTTACTGTTGTCAGTGTTTTGATGACTTTATTTAAATGAGCCACACTTTTTTTCTCACTGCTACGAATTGTTAAGATATTGTGTATAATGGGAGTATAAATGTCCTCTGAATGTGTGTAATCAACATTCTATTAAGTTTCTCCTAAAATATAGTGTATTACATTGTTGTAGGCAAACAATTACTCAGATTAACAGACTTGGGTATTTGTGAAAGCTAATGGGTATAAACTAATGACTTTTGATGCCAATCACTATGGATACATGTCAAATGAACCCATCATGAAAGAAGTCTGTGCTTTCAATTTGATGTAAAGAACATGTCATCAGTTTCAGAACTGCTGAGTGCAGGTGGATTTTGAGTAAAGATGGCACGATGTGTTTGGAGCTATATTTAAGCCCAAGTGTAGGTGTAGCATATGATGAGTGTGCAGTAGGTTTGATACAGATCAGAATCTAATGTTGAGCCTTATGGAGGTGTCATGGGTCAAATAAAACAGCACGGATGGGAGGTGTCTGTTAACACCAATGATGCAACTTGTGCCCTTCTCACAAAATAGAACTACTGAGCGAGTTAACTGCACTGAGAAAACCTTTAGTCCTAGTTTCCTCAGTGCTTTTTTAAATTTTTCTTAACCCCTAGGGGTGTAAGAAAATATACTTAAGTATTGCGATATTATGTTTTGTGATACTGTATCGATTCTCCGAAACAGTGTATTGATTTTTTTTAATAGTTTACATGCAAAGATTTGTGGCGGTGGTTCATTTTGTGTTGTGTTTAAACCCCATCAGCTAGATATGAGTGATGTAATCTGTTAAGCCATTTGACTTTTCCGCTCCAACGTAACAAGGTCACATGAGAGAGGAAGATAAAGGCTTGTATTGCTAGTGTAAACACGAAGAAAACAGGCCTATGAGACAATATATTGAATTGTAACCTTTGTATAGTGGCATGTATCGTATCTCCAGATTCTTGCCAATGCACAGCCCTTTTGTAGTTCTAGTAAATGGACAGCATAAGAAAATATACACCAATAACTGTCAATAACCTGAGGGGATTTTATTATTTATTCTTATTTAATAATTCATTTAATAATATTGCTTTTAACTACTCCCTGACCAACAGTATTTGTGAAATCTTCGATGACTCTCCAACCCAAGACAATGCAAGGCAGGTCAACCCTCTGTTTTTAATTAATTTAATTTATACTGCAGTGCCAACTTTTACTGCAGGTAATTTAATACTATTACCTACTAATAATGGAGTAATTTATAGAACCGCCATATAGTGGTGGACTAGTAACTAAGTACATTTACACAAGTACTGTAATTAAGTACAGTTGTGTAAGTCTAGTTAAGTATAGTTGTACTTTATTATTTCTGTTTAATGCTGGGCGCGTCCCTTTGGAGGTTTTCCGAGTATGTCCAATTGGAAGGAGACCCCGGGGTTAAACCCAGGAGGGATCATATCATCTGGAGTGAGAATGTCTCGGGATCCCCCAGGAGGAGCTGGAAAGCATTGCCAGGTAAAGGGATGTCTAAAATACCCGGAGGAAAATGGATGGATGCTATTTCATACTTCTACTCCACTACATTTCCAAAGTAAATATTGTACTTCTTACTCCACTATCTTTATTTTTTACACTTTTAGTTACTTTTTTTATGTTTGCTTTTATGATCCAGTATTATACTACTAAGATACCCAGTTGTATACAAAGCATCTAAAATTGGTTCAATTTCTGAGTATTTTCTACTTTTACTTGAGTAAAAGATCTGAGTACTTCTTCCACCACTTTACAGCCTATACCATATATATATAAAGTGGCTGTATTAGTATATAAAGAATTTCCAATAATGCATCGTAGGAAAGGATCTTATAAATGGCTTGTAAACAAGATTATTTGTCTCAATGGGATTTATTGTTGAATTTTACAATAAATACATTAGTGGCGCAACTGATCAGTTCATTCCACAAATCTCAAACAGCAGTTAGTTTGGCAATTTCAACATAGGCTACTATTGGCAGATATTGAGAATGACCATGAGATATGGTAGAAAGCTTGGATTTCCAACTATTTTTCTAAACCCTGGTAAAACATAATAGTGTGGGCTACCTCTACTTCCACCAGAGGGAGGCAAAGTATCTACCTCCTGAGTCACAGAAGTACATATCGAAAGCAAAGAAGAATGACTTCCGAAAATCGTTGAGATTTCCTGTAGCGCTACTGTTAGCTTGATGCTAGGTTAACATTAAGACTGTGTTAGAAGTGTAGCCTGTTTTATAACTGTTGCCATGAATTAAGACCGAATTACCGAACCTCATTCCATTACACGTCTCGGTAGGTAAAACATACGTATAACTTTGGAAAATGATATTTGTTTCCAATCGTTTTATAACGTATAATGCTAACTTAGCATGAATATTTACACAGCTTGTTTAGCTAACTTAACTAACGTTATTACATTAGGTGCCGTTATCCAAGTTAAGTCTCCCAGTTAATTTAAGATAAAATAGGCATATTCATTGCTGCACTGGCAATTCATCGTTAGCTTAACGTTTTGTACGTTTTTCTTTTCGCCATGATAAATATTTTTGACTTCTTCGCTGGTGACATAAGCTCGGTAGCAGCTATGGATACGTTACAACAAATTATACATGTCCTTGACAGCAAAGACATTGAAATCAGTAATATATTAACATCTACATATTGTTAATGGGTAACCTGTGAACTGCACTCTTGACTTAAAAATCTGACATTTTGAGGGTTGTGACCGTATTTGTTATTCTGTCACAGGTAACGATTGTTCTGCCCGTTTGGCAATGTAGCCACTGTTCTGACCGTTTGGCTTCATGTTTAAACGGTATCCAAAGGTGTCATTGATCAGAAACCTGTCTTTACAGTGGCTGGGTGGAGAGAGCAAGAGGAGGTAGGTATGTATGCCTCTGGGAAATACAGCTCGCGGGGCCCTGCGCTTATCCCGCGGATGAAAACCAAGCACCGCATATACTACATCACCCTCTTCTCTGTGGTGCTGCTTGGACTAATTGCCACCGGGATGTTTCAGTTCTGGCCCCACTCCATTGAGTCCGCAGGTGACTGGACCCTCGATAAACGCAGCGTTCACGACGCACCTCTGGTCCGCCTCCCTGTCTCCAGTCCCATTCCTGAGAGGGGTGACCTCAGCTGTCGCATGCACACTTGTTTTGATGTGTACAGATGCGGTTACAATCCTAAGAACAGAATCAAGGTAACTGCCTTTTAAACAACCCTCACATTGTGACCTTACACAAATTGAGCATAGCACCCTTGAATATTTTGCAGTGTTCCTTGTTGAAACTCTGACCTACTGTTGAAATGGTTGCTTTTGTAGGTCTACATTTACCCTCTGCAGAAGTTTGTGGATGAATTGGGAGTTCCCATCAGCAGCACTGGACTATCTCGAGAATACAATGACCTGCTCAGTGCCATCTCTGACAGTGACTTTTACACCGATGACGTTACCAGGGCGTGTCTTTTTATCCCATCTATTGATGTGCTGAATCAGAACTCCCTGCGTGTCAGAGAGACTGCCCAAGCTCTGGCAATGTTGCCCAGGTAAATGTTTACACAAGACCCAGTCTTGAAGAAATTCACTGACTAAATCAGTTTTAACCATGTGGTTTTACTGCCTCATAACGTTGCTGTCTTGCCATTCGTCTTTATGAACCTATTTTTCTAAAATTGCTTGCACATTTGTGTTGTTATCATTGTCGTTAAAGCTCAAATGTAGCTTTTTAATTCCCAAAAGATGTATATCCTGCGGTCACATAACCGTGTATGTTGTGCAGGATGGAAACTACCAGTCGTATTTTAAGAATGTTTGTGTAGATTCTCAGTCATCCAGGTCATGGTAATCTTAAGTGCTTGAGTCGAAGGCAACTGGACTCCGTTTTGGTTCTTGAAGATGTTTCACCTCTCATCCGAAAGGCTTCTCCAGTTCTAAACAACTGAAGGGGAGTCTCAGGCATTTAAGGGGAGACCAAACAACCACTCCACTAGTGCATGGCACAACACAGGAGAGCCAGCACCTCAGGTCAAGACTCAGCAGTCCACCTGCATCTAAAGGAGAAGGGACACTCATTTGAGGACAGCAATGTGCACATTCTTGACAGAGAAGACAGATGGTTTTAGAGAGGAGTGAAGGAAGCCATCTGTGCCAAACTGGAACGACCATCACTAAACAGGTGGTGGCCTACGACATCACTTATCAGCCACTTACAATGCAGTTTTGAGACCCCTCCTCCCTAGGCAGCTTAACCCCACTTCACACCTTGACACATGTGACCCTAACGACTAACATGAGGGCTGAGTGGGTCATTGACTCACATGTGACCACCCTGAAGGTGCTAACGACCGTACTAGATGTTAAATGCCTGAGTGTCCCCATCAGTTGTTTAGAACTGAAGAAGCCTTTTCGGATGAGAGATGAAATGTCTCCAAAAACCAAAAAGAAGTCCAGTTTCCTTTGACTCAAGCACTAAAGAGTTCTATTTTAAATATCAAATAATATATTGATGAATCATTTATGTCCTAAAATGTCCAAAATAACAAATACCCACATAAATGTCACAAGAGCCCAAAGTGATGTCTTTAAATGTATCTTTTCTGGCCAACAAAAAAACCACACAAGGTGTTATGATACATTTGACCAAATCTGCTATAATTGAATTTTCTGTTTCTCAAGTAATCTGTTAATTAACTCAAGTAATTCTGTGTATGTTTTGATAGATGGGACAAAGGGATGAATCACCTACTTTTCAACATGTTACCCGGAGGCCCTCCAGACTACAATACTGCATTGGATGTGCCCAGAGATAGGTAGCTACAGTACACATTAAAAGCTATTTGAATCTTTGTGAAATCTAAAATTACCAGTAACGGTTCACTTCCACAATGTCTAGTGTATGTTTAAATGATAATTAAGTTGCTGGATCTTTGTAGGTACCAGGCTGCATTAACAGAATGGATTTATGTGGAACAAAAACATTATTTAGATCAAAGCTAAAGGTCACCACGAGAAAGCTTTCATTAGCTGATGTACTACTTCAGTCAATTCAGATATCTACAGCCAAAAAATGATCTAAAACTGCAAACTTTATTCAAAATACCAGACAGGAGGGGAAGCATGTTGTCAAGAGTCATGTTTACGATTCTTGTCAGCAAGTTCCCACTATAATGGATTATGAGCCTTATGTAGAATTTCCCCTAACTGCAGTTACTCCTCTTATATATTATATAACTATATATATTATAATAAGAATGATCATTTGATGAAAATAAAAAAGACCTTTACAACCAATTGGGAGATAGACCCCTTGAATCTCAAGATGTCCTGTAGGCTAGAGTGAGGACTGAAGTGGTTGGGTTTGTGAACACGCAGCCTTGAGACAATGAACACGATGTTTAGCTGCAAGGAATTTCTTAGGCTCGTCCAGCTGGAGTCCATTTGGCATGGACCCTCATAAGAACCAGGTGTGTGTGTGTGACTAATGGTGTGTTTCCACTTTATATTCACCTTGCCTGAGAATGGAACAGAATTCAAAATATATTTTTTTCACTTAATGGACTATATGGGATATATTAACCAGGGCACTGAGCCTTGTTTGATGTCACATCATGCCTCACATCAGCATTGTTGAGCAAAACTGCTCACGGGAAGCAACAAAATGAATGAATTTATGATTGAAAGTATGTTTCCTTATCTCATGTCTGTCAAAAACCACAGTGTGTTAAAGCATTATTGCAATCCATTTTAATATGTTTCAGAGCACTGCTGGCTGGAGGTGGTTTCTCTACATGGACCTATAGACAAGGTTATGATGTCAGCATCCCAGTTTACAGCCCCCTCTCTGCAGATGTTGAGCTGCCTGAGAGACAACCTGGGTGAGTACATTAACTTTCATTATCTTGTTTGAGTATCACATCATGAGCAAATTACAGTCACTTAACCTAATTTATCCTCAACAACTTATCCACAGACAGTGCTCCAAGGGAACACGATTATGTGTGATATTTAGAATGGACCAAGATAAAATAAAAGTAATTGTGGTTTATCAACACTTTTTTAGACTAGTCCTGATTAAGGAGTTATTTTAGTTAACGGTATTAATTTTGCCTTGATAACCAGTTGCCTTTCTCCTGTCCCCATACCCCCAGGCCACGGCGCTACTTTATTCTGTCTTCTCAAACTGCCATCCACCGAGAGTACCGTGCTGAACTGGAGCGCTTAAAAGAAGAAAATGGAGAAGCTCTTCTCCTCCTGGACAAGTGCAGCAACCTCTCCCAGGGTGCTGCCTCTGCACGAAAACGCTGCTACAAGGGGCAGGTGTATGACTACCCTCAGATTCTGCAGGTGAGATGCACAATTGCATTGAAAACAAATTATTTCAGGGATGAAGAGTATCAAGATGCACTATCCTTAAATGCAATACGTTCCTGAATTTGGCAATAAAAAAAAATCCAATCTCTTATCCATGGCTACATAATTATTTTTAATAACTATATAAGAAATTTTGCACCCCAAGTCCTAATATTGGTACCACTAACACCCAGTGTTATATGGGCACAATGAATGCTGTATACATGTTTGAGCAGTCCAAATGTCTTTTGTTTTACCAACCATCAACAATGAATACTGCAGTTCCTGAAACTTAATTGTTCCTGTGCCCACAAGAAGTACTTCCTTGGTAGCAGAAACCTTTTGGGGGGCAGAAATTACAACCTAGGAACTGAAACTGGAACTAGATTACTGTGGTCAAAATTAAATAAAATTTCCAATAATGTTCTTTGGTTGTTGAAGAAGTTTATAGCGGTGGACATAGGTCAGTAGAGCCAGGTCTTAAATAGTTTGTTAACAGTTTGCTCCCAATGTGTCACCACAGGAGTCTTCATTCTGTGTGGTATTGCGGGGGGCACGATTGGGTCAGGCTGCCCTCAGTGATGTGCTGCAGGCTGGCTGTGTCCCCGTCATCCTCGCTGACTCCTACATTCTGCCATTTTCTGAAGTACTTGACTGGAAAAGGTCTGCAGTCACTGAGCTGTTGAAAAACAAGTTACTGGTTTGAAAGTCTGCCACTTTCAGTTGACTAATTCAATGTTTCTTTTCCTGCTCAGGGCATCTGTGGTTATTCCAGAGGAGAAGCTATCAGAGATGTACACCATCCTGAAGAGTATTCCTCACAGACAAGTTGAAGAGATGCAGAGACAGGTAACGGTCACAATGTCTAATGAGGAGAAAACAACTCCTAGAACAACTTATTTAAAGTGCCTTACATTAGTTGCAGAGATTGAAAAGGTGGGTTAGAGCACTTGCATGCCACAGCTGATATGCGCCTGTACCCACCAACTGATCAATCAACTCTATGGAAGCTGAAACAAATTTTTTGTGACCTGCGAAAGACAGAAATTTGGATACCAGCCTCGCTTTTGGAAGTTTAAATTTCCTCCTTTGCTCAGTCTAGATTTTAAAGAAGCTTTAAGATGACTCAACTGTGTTGATTTTAGCATGAGTGAAATGCACGGATACAGTTCACTCTCTTTCCATGTTATATCTGAATTGAGCCACAATAAACAAAAGTGAAAGCAGCTATGAGAGAAGTGCACTAGTACAGCTGCTCCTCATTCCCTTGTATCAACTCTTGTCCATTTAGTCATTATTCTGGCCAAACACATTTTAGGCCAAGGGCTCAGACACAGGCTTGGGGTTGGATTACACTAGACAAGCTCAAAAACATTGCTTGCTTGTGAGGTGGGTTGGTTGGGTCAGCGTTTTCTGCCGTTTAGCTCACAGCTTATTTGGTAGCATAGATTCAATCAGGAGCACATTAATATTTGAGGGCAGTTAAATTTAGTTATGGTGAATCATGTAGGTCTACTGCACATAAAATAGACATAAAATGATATTATTTTAAAAGGTAAGTCTTCGATTAAATTTGCCAGCACAAGACTAATTTCTCCAAATTTTCGATAAAAGGATAAGATATTTATATTGACTGTGTCAGATATGCAATATTATTCTTATAAGTCCCATCAAGAATAGCAAATTGTTAATCTCTGGGGGTTTTGTAATAATTTTTTTTAGTGTTTGGATACAAATAATAATATTAACGCATTCCAGCATAACATAAACTTGTCTGCTGATTATTGTTGGAGCTAAAATCAGCATATAGGTGCACCACCACAGTGCACCTACAGCAGTTGGAAAAGTGCACATTGTGGACTGTGTTGGATGCACTTGTCTACCTGAGCACACTGTAGGGACATAAAAATAATCAATGAAAATCTGATATGTCTATACTGTACGTAGTCTTTGATGTGGTTGAGCTGACGTATTTCACTAGTTTCGCCAGCAGAGGGGAACCTTTGCTTTCATACTGTGTCTGTTCCATGTAGTCTGACTATTGTGCTTACAAATGTAAAAATTTGAATAGACAAAGCAATGTTTACCTCAAAGGAAATACCATACAATGAACGTACTGTATTTGATATAGTTTAAGGTTTAGTCAACAAAAATGATAGTCCTTTCCAGGGTTAAAAGTCATATATTAACAAAAAAGTCTCTTGCTAGTCCTCAAAATTAGTTTTCATTGTTATGTATCTGTTGCCTTTTTGGCTTGTGAAGTATGTTTTTATTTCACAAAAATATTGACAATATTTTCTCTTCACCGTATCAGAGGAACATCTACATAATGGGCAGCACTGCAGTTCTTATTAGAGCAAGTCTTATTAGAGACCGGGTCACATTGTAATAGACTGCTGTTGAGCTTTCATCAGTTGTCAGTAGACTCGGTTAAGAGAGCAGAACTCATTTTCAAATTTAACATGATGTAACAGCATCCACTCAGGTCACATATTAAAAGGCCTCATACTAAACAGCTGCGAGATGATAACAGTGAGGCCACTGAGCCCATGTTTGTGTACTGACTTCCATGAGCCTTGTTTAGGTCATAACCTCAAAATATAACACATACACTAAAGACCTTTATTAGATTAGCACAGCCAAATCCATTCTGTTATTAAATTAGAATGTATAAGGTGAGAGGAGGAAGTTTTGCCCAAGATGTAGTTCAACTTACCCTGACAGCTTTACCCTTTTTTCTTTTAGTCTGTTGAACGTACCTCTTTTCCCAACTTTGTTGTAGCCTCCTCAGCACACCACCATGCAGAACAGTACACTTTCTTCAGCTAATTTAGTTGGTCTAATCTCTTCTCCCTTATATGCTGTCTGCTCCTCTTCAGTCTCTTCGGGTTTTACATACATCCCCTCATACAGAAGTGAACAGTCAGTCAACAGTCAGATGACAGGTGTCAGTGGCTTTTTAATCAATCAACTATGTAGTAACTTAATTTTACCAAATTAGAGTTGCAGATTTGATCTATTTGAACTATCAACTGAAGTCCTCCTATTCTCTTTCCTTCACAAATGCAGGAGTCCCAGAAAAGTCCCAGAAAACAGACCAAAGTTAAATTTAAGATCTGTTAAGTGTGAAAGTTGAACAGCAGAAGACACAGTACTCACTAGTACCAAGACTGTGTAATCACACGTAAAACCTGCTGCTAAAGCAATGGTCTTTAATGTGGTCCTTTAGACTCAAAGTCCTGTTGGCTTTTATTTTTTTCTCATAAGGACTGATTTACACCTGGGCAATGAGGTTATTATTGTTAACAAGTTGTGTGTGTGTGTATGTGCATATGTAGAAATGTTTTGATCACAGTTAAAAGTGCTAATAAATCTTGAGCAAAATATTCCCAGTGAGCAGCTCACATGATTGAAATGTACTTGGTTTCACTGCTGTTTTTGATTATGTCAAAAACACTAATGATTGCCTGGTTCTGTCCACAGCCCACTGGCTCCCAATTCTGTTCTATAGGTTGAACCATCTGTCAAGCACTTGGCACAAAGTGATGCAGGCTGCTGTAAATTGTGTCTGGTCATCTCTTTGACCTTTATTTTAACCATTCTAAACAACAAAACAGTGGGAGCTGCTGGGGAACTCCTTTAACTCGAAGAAAATAAAATATTTCGGCTTTAACCAAGTGATACATTGGATCACTGTTACATTTAACTTGTAGAGGAAAATGTTTTGGATCTGACTCTCTTGCGATTGTTTGGATTATTTCTCAATATTTTCAGCAGATTTACGGATAAAATATACATTATAGTTACTTTTCTTTTTTTATTGGTGAAATAAATTTTGGTCAGCTCATGGATTGAGTAGGCCAGAGTTTCTGTGTTTCTTTAGTAGAACAAATAGGAACAACGGGATGACATGAGGCTAGATGGTATGGTTTAAAGATGGAGTAAGGCTTTCTCTTCCTCTTACAATGCTGTCGCTTCCCTGCTCATAAAAATTCCTGCATGTGCTGGGAGAGGTTGGAGGGTGGTGGGACGGGCCCTCGGGCCAGCACAGTTTGCTTTCTGCCTCCTCCCGATCAGAAAAGAAACTTTCATCACTGGCTGATTTATGGGCCATTGGGATCCCCCCCTGAGATTAGAAAGTCTTTTTGGATTCTCCTCATCCCCTCTATAAAAATAAATGCTTTGTCCCATCAGACATGGGTGATTTAGTCACATGTTTGTTTAAGATGGGGCGCGTACTGTATTAGCCAACAACTGGTGCATTGCAATAGGAGTAAGAGATAGAAATATAGCTCAAAACTCAAATATTCACATCCTCTTCCCTGGGAACTGTGGGTCATTGAGGAGCTGGTGGGGTGGAGTCAGGTCAGTGTAACATGGTGCCTCCTGGTAGGAGGCAGTGTTGTTTGAAGCTTCATTAACTCTTATAGGGTTCTCTCGCCTCTGAACTGTCCCTTGAAGTTCCTTAATAGAAAAGGGGCCTGCAGGAGGCAAGGAGGCTAGACACATCTGTCATGATCAGTAGCACTATTCTAGTTTGATCAATTTATTGTAACTTTGATGTTTCATGGTATGAGAGTCAAAAAAGTGTTTGTGAACCCTATATAATTTTTACATTTTTGCATTATTTCTCTTTAAATTTCTTCTTCTCTGCATCTCAACCATAACAATCAGAGCTTAAACAAACTATCTAAATCAACAAATTGAATGTGCAGGTATTCACTCTCATTTTTCCGTTCTTGGTCGAAAAGACTATGTGAAGTGAACTGTGAATGAGGGCAGTTTGGTATTCCAGCAGCCTATGTGATAACATTAAGCTATGGGCTAAGAGTTCACTTGTCCTTTAAGTCTGCTTTTCAGATCGGAGATCTGTTGAAGTAAAACAGGCACCTTCAAAAGAGATTTTAGAGAGCCTCAGAAGAAGAGCTGTTGAAGGTCAAGAGGCTGGAGAGAGCTGCAAAATGGTCTTTAAAGACTTTAAAGGGGAGAAATCTGGGTTTTACAGTTTCAACTTCTCACTGGTGTGTTATCTTTTGTCATGTAATGGCAGTGTCATGTAATAAAAAGAGCAAAACTGTGTTATAAGCATCAACAACATTCCAGCAGTTTAATGAAATACTACCTTGGTTCAGGTCGATTACTGTAGTCCATGATGTAAACATAGTCACTGCCTTCAGTACAGACATAAAATACACTTTAGTCTGTGTTACTTTTTAATAGACACTTTCCATTGCGAATAATTCCAGAAACAATAACAGGGTTTCCTACAACTGTATGCAGTGTGTTTTAATAATGTCAAGATTGCCATTTTTATTATAGGTAGGTTTTTTTCATCAATCAATGCAAATATCCAATTCTGCACCTCTGTATGATCTACATCTGTACAGTGAATATCTCTGAAAGTTCAACAGACAGTGTTGTTGAGTGTTTGGTTAAAAGACTTTTTTTTTTAAAGTTTGCAGTTCAATGTTGACCCTCTAAGCATTTGCTATTTTTTGCCAATATTTTTTTTTTCCAAGTACATTTTAAGAAGTCTGTTCCATTTGTCCATAGGCACGCTGGTTCTGGGAGGCCTACTTCAGCTCCATGAAGTCTATTGGCTTGACAACACTCCAGATCATCAATGACCGCATCTACCCATATGCCGCACGCACCTATGAGCAGTGGAACAATCCACCTGTGGTGGTATGTACCTGTGCACACTCAATGTTATGCATTTTGCAGTTATTTGTAACTTGTTGCTATTTAATAAGATTATTTGTTTTAGTATTGTTTCCTAACCTAATCTTCTTGGAGACTTTGCAGAATAAATCCATACTGATATATCAGATGAGTCCGATGATATATTCAAGACCAAATATCTTCTCTAATTATTGATTTCATGATATTAACTTTTTCTCTGAATAATAACAATAATAATAATAATGATAAAGAGCTGTCGTATCGAGTGAATATCTGTATCGGCAGATATCCAAATTTAAGATATCGGAATCAGATCGGAACTGAAAAAAAGTGGATCGGTGCATCTCTAGTTGGATTTCTAAAAGTCTTTTTATTGAATACATCTGAATGACCCCCATCCAGAATAGAGCCTTGGCCATACAGACGCTCACAGTGCCACATAAGCTTCCCCAGTCTCCTTTGCCTTGCAAATCAAAACCTCTGTGGCAGAGTGACAGTAGGATGCCTCGCTTTTTCTGAAGCACCACACATGCAGCACTTCACAGTTTGGTATACATCCAGCTAGCTCTGAGGCAGCTGTTTGTGTCAGCAGTTCTGCACTCAGAGGAAGCCTCCATTGTGGTGAAAAATAAGTTCCTCCATGTCTGAGTCATTGTGTTTATAGAGAATGTGCGATTGGTGAAGAATGGAGTGTGTGTTTAGCATCCCTGTGGTTGTGGCAGTTTGTGGCTGCAGACAGCTTGGCTGGGTGACCATTTCTCAGGAGTTGGTAATCAGCCTGGTCTCATCTACAGTCTCCTCCATCCTCAGCCTGTGGGGTAGAGGCGTGTGCATGTGAGCATGTGTGTGGATGCATAAACACGTATGTCTAGAAGTATCCCGGTATAAGTAATGTTAAGATTAAAGAGTTAAAATCAGGTAGCATTGGTCGCCACTCAAGCAGCGTTCTGAGTGGTGTTTTTTGATATTTCATTTTAGTTCTGCTCAATTCTGTACAGTCATTCAGGATTAATAGGTTAACGGTCAAGCAGCTGCTTACTCTTGACCATGGTTGCCTGTTTTCCTTCAAACAGGTTGCTTGTTAAACAGAAGTTACATTGCCCACTTATGTCAAAATGTTTTGTCAGTGCATCCAACCCCCAGTCCAATCTATCAGTATCATTCAGTTCTCAAGGTTCATCCAGCCCCAGGTTAATTGTGTCAGGGTACAGACCTTTGGCTATTCCTGCCTGAGATGGGAAGTGTTTTCTCGATGGATTCGGTGAATGGATGCGAGAAGAACTTACACAATGCACTAAATAAATCAGGCAGACATTTTTTCCCCCTCTCCTCCTGTAGTCTTTAGGCTGGTAATTGAAAGCACATTTCCCAGGATTGCTGGTGCCTTTGGGAGGGGGTTTCAGAATAAGGGACAAGCTGTTTTTTGTTTTGGAGTTGTAGGTAGGGGGCATACTTGTAAGGTTTCTACACTACAATTGAGGCATCTGAGATTTTCAAAGTTGCTAGTAGTCTTATTGGATCACTATCTTGTTTAAAAGCTACAGTACAGTATTGGTATTGGGATATTTTCATTTTGACTCTATTCTCCTGCACATGAAAGAACTGGTACGAGGTTGAAGTGCTGATTTTAGGCCCTTTACACAATGCCCGTCACAGGGAAGTAATTCTCTGTATTTTGCCGTATACCAAAGTTTTTACATCTTCTTTTCATAAATGAATCCATAAAGGATCTCTGGCAATGTTACCAGTTCTGTTCAGTTCTTCCCCCATTAGTAAAACCTCTTCCCAAACAAATCAATAAAAGAACTTAAAATAAAATAAACCCAACATCTCTGCTGTCCTAGTTACCTACGGTGCCAGTCAGTTGATCATCTTCATGCACACAGGAAGTTACTGCTTAGCTCTGATGGAGCTCAGGATTTATCAGGAGGACAGCTGTTTTACCCCAAACAATTTTACTGTAGGAACCTGGACTGTGTGTGTGTGACCTTTCGGAAATGTAGGAGAACACAGATCATGAATTAACATTAGATCCTGACCAATCTTGTTGCCCTGTTAAATCAATGAAGTTAAGCAGCTGTGTTTGGTTCGTAAATGCACGTGGCATCACACACTTATTGTTTCTGCTGCGGGTAGATTGCTGCAGGTAATGTAATTCATATTTTCATCATTAATTATGTATTATTTCACCCATCCGCTATTTATCATTTATATCGTTAGAAAATACAATTAATTACAAATAAAGAACTGTCTCTAATTTAAGCCTGCTTCAAAATAAAGGTCTTGTCCCCTCTATCCTTTGGCCTCAGCCACTATTTGAGAATTTACAGTAAGTTATTTTAGAGAAAATGTGTATATCGAGATAAGTATAGCACAGCATGGCCTAAAATTATGGAGGTATTGTTGACCAGCTCTACTCATGGGTAAAAAGGGCAACAAGTTGTACACTGTTCACCCACCATTGATGTGAATATCGTAAATACCCTTAAAACTGAAAGTCAGCACTTACATCTCAGTCATTTTCCTTTTGAAATCCAGTTGGCTGAAGTAGACCAAAAAAAATTTTTTTTTAAACACATCACTGTCCTGATACTAATGAATTGTAGTGTATCTTGTGTTGCAACATTATTGTTTGCGTTGTTCAGCAATAAATTGAAAGATTAGATTTAATCTACCATTGCTGTATCTGTGTGCATTAGTAAGAGTTGCATATACCTACTGTTAAAGTTAAATACCCAAATGTTTATGTCTGTCAGTGGGAATGTTTCTCCAGATAAACAGATAGAACAGACAGAAAAATGCAGTTTGAATACTTGATTGTTCTTCATTTTCTCTTGCACTTAATCTACGTACTTTTGAGAGTGTTGAAATGTCTAAGTTTAATGAAGAACCACTCAAGCAGTTCAAATAACCAGATAAGATTATCGTTCTTCTTGTAGTGTAAATATAAGTATTTACTCCTTCACATCTGTTGGTTGCATATGGAGCTGTGGCTTTCTTTTCATCTAATTTATTCTGTTTGACAAATGACTTAAGTGGTCTCTGCCTTTTTTGTGCTCTTTTAATGCATTTCTGTTGCGTATATGCGTTAGTTTAATTACTTCCCCCTCTGCATGTTCGACAGTGTGAGAATGACCACAAGGAAGTTTCCACTTGCCAATAAAGTCACTTTTTATTGGTGGAGGAGTGACTGATGTTGTCTAAAAGGCAATGGCTGTGTCTCTGTTGACAGACTTGTGTTGATGCTATGGAAGGAGCCACATAATCACTGTGTGGCCAACTGGGACGAGAGGAGAAACGGCGTTAATATGTACTTCAAGAAGCCCACAGATTTACTATGTCAGATATGCTGTCTTTGCCCCTCTCAGACTGATCTGTAACCAGGGTGGAACATTTTTGGAGCCTTTGATGAAATTTTTCGAGCTAATGAACCCTGATGCTTCTATATTTGCGACTGTTATAGTAGCACATGCTTATATCGGTTGTATTTTTTAATTGAGATAACTTCAATAGACAAAAAGGTATTTTTTTGTTTTCACACAGACTAACATTAGTTGTCTCCTCTAATCCAAATGAGTATGTGTAACATTGAAAGTTTAATATTTAACAGGAAAACCATCAAAAAATTCTCCTGTGGCTTCTTGAATTAAACAGTGTTACTTGATCTAAGCTGAAGTCAGTGTGGCTCCCAGGATTTATGAGTCATTTTAAAAGGGAGCAATAACAAAAAAGCTACGTTCCACATTGATGATAGACGTCCACTTTTTGCTACCTGGCAAACCACTCTTGTGCTGTTTCCCATTTCCCCCCTTCCCCCTAAGTCCTGCATCCTCTTACATCCTAGGAGACCGAGCAGTAGATACAAGACAGTAGTCAACCTGTCCTGTATACAAACGTCTTCTTGGTCTTTCTTGTCCTTCTGTACTGTTTATTCTATAAGGTTTACTTTGCTTTCTAACGAGAAAGTTTCAGCACTCTGTGGTCTGCCTCTGTTAACCCCCAAGACACATTATTGGATAAGTCTTGCTCCATAATATAAACCATCATCTGGAAATTACTGCAGGTGACCTCACTGTCCAGTGAAGCACTATTACAGTGAATTGAATCATGGAAAACATGACAGACAGGAGTTGACACAGAAGACATGAGGCTAGCTCTACAGTAGCCTTTCATAGAAATGAAAAAAAAGATGTTTGCAGCCTAAACAGCTTATGTTTTTGTTTCCTCGTCTCCTGTAGAAGTGGTCCAGTGTGAACAGCCCTCTATTCTTGCCGCTTATCCCACCAAGGGCACCTGGGTTCACAGCAGTGGTGCTGACCTACGATCGCGTCGAGAGTCTTTTTCGGGTCATCACAGAAATCTCCAAGGTGCCTAGCTTGGCTAAGCTGCTGGTGGTGTGGAATAACCAGAATAAGAGTCCTCCTGAGGGTGAGTATAACCTATTCTCATCAAAAAAGAAGTAAGTTCATGAAGCTTTTGATATGATGTAGTTACACCCAGTTGCCAATTTTTTTGTTCACCTAACTAAATCAACAAGCTAAAAACAATGCAGTCTAATGCAACAACACTGCAACATATCCTGCCTTTGTGAAGGTAAAAGCTGTGGTTTGTGGTGCTGTTGAATTGAGATGTTAATACTTCACTCAGTATTAAGCACCCCAAGCAATAAGTATGCTTAAAGTACTTGTGTGAATACATGCTGAAGAAGCTGTCAGTAGGCATCAGTACTGACTGACCATCATTACTCTGTTTAACTAGTATTTTTATTGTTACCTATCGCTCCCTCAGTTTTTTCTGTCTTTCATTACAGTTCGTCATTAGTTGTAGTCCGTTATAGATGTGTCATAGTAAGCTCTTATTAGTTGTTATTTATTGCCGCTTGAACTCTAATTATGAAGTCACTAAATGTAATTGTGCCGTTCCCTACTGTCAGTTTAACTCAGACGAAGACTGTTCTGTACCAGGACTTAAATCGGTTCTGCTGCTGTAGGAGTTGGCAAATGTAATGAAGTAATGAAAGGACTTTGAAGTGCTCCTTGTGGCTGTGAGTTGCCTTTTCATGAGAGGCATCAGCGGCGCCTGGCTGGAGCTTTGTGACCCATTAGAATTAACAAGGGGCCATTGACGGGTCACGCTCATGGGGCTCAGTCCAATGTCATACCAAACCTTGATCTAATGTGTTTACAGGCTCCTATTTTTCTTTCCTCCTGTATTTTTTAAGACTATACTGACCAAGTGACATGTTTTTTACACAATCTAGCGTTATTGGGTTTTCTGTTTGTGAGTGTAAAGATGTTTTAGAACAGACTTAAATTACAGTTTCTTTATCAAATTGCAACTGAGATTAACTTCCACACAGCTACAATAAATGCAGAAGTCGGGGTTAAAGCCATAGCTTATTCTTCAGAATGTGGAATTTAGTTTTGTTGATTCTTGAATACAGTCACAGAATATTTAACAGTAGCTGCACTTTTTCCTATGCCACGATGGAGCTAAAGTTTTAAAATTCAGGTGATGGCCTATGATTTCCCTCACTCCTACTGTCTCTTTCCAAGCTTGGAAATAACAGCAACAGGGAAAGAGTGAAACAAGAAACTGTGGGTGTTTAACATAGCAGTTTTCCTGACAATAGCTTTTGACAGGAGACCTCAGACGTGCTTAGGAGGATCTGGAGCTTCTCATAGGCTGCCAGGCCCCAGTTACCCCATTAATGAAGGGACACTCTGTGTGTGCCATAGTCCGTGCCATGGACACTGCCCAAGATCTTTGAAACGCTCCCCTGAAAAAGCACTTGATCTGCCACATGAAGAATCACAATGTGGTTAGATTTACACATGTTCGAGGTTAACGTAGCAATACGAGTCAGAGAGTGAAGTTAGACTCTAAGAGTACTTTTCCATTGCCAGGACAGACTTCAGTTATCACTGTCAGTGGTAAATTACATCATAATTCTTCACCCATCTTTAGACACTGATGGTGGACATATTTATAATCTAAAAAGTGTCTCATATTATGTATGTATCAATTTAGAGCTGCAACTCAAAAATTTTAAATAATTTGTGGGTAATTTTCTCAATTAAATTAAATGAAAGATGTGTGGGGGAAAAAAAGCAGTCATCTTTCATACATCTGAAAAAAATATATAACTAGCAACTCTTCACATTTGAAAATCTTGAACCAGCAAATTTTAGATTGGAATCCGTTTTAATCAGTTATAAAAAAAATTGTTGCCACTTGATTTTCTGTTAATTGATAAGTCCACCATATTTCTTCAGCTCTGTATCTCTGTGTGTAAAACTAGAAATGTTGTTGTTGTATTGTTTGTTTGGCAGAGTCTCTTTGGCCAAAGATCAGTGTTCCTCTCAAAGTCGTGCGAACCAAAGAGAACAAGTTGAGTAACCGCTTCTTCCCCTACGACGAGATCGAGACAGAAGCTGTCCTAGCCATCGACGATGACATCATTATGCTGACATCTGATGAACTGCAGTTTGGCTACGAGGTAAGAAAAAGACCCCCATTCAAAAAACCTTGAGACACTTTCCTACAGTTCCCCTGCTGGCAGGTACTGCAGGGAACCATTCCAAGTTGATCCCAGTGTTTAAAGTCATTCAGGGAGATTACAGTCTCATTCTCCACTAGTTGGGGATTTGACTGCCTGCTGAATGTGTTTGATGTGTGAAGAATGATGACAGGTCTAGAGCTGATGCTTTCCATGCCCACATACCTGCCTGGCCCCACTTAGCCCGGCACACTCACCTGAGTCCATTTAGAAGCCATTTAATAAAATTGTGCTCAGTTTAAGGATAATTACATGGAATTGCTGGCAGGATAGAGGAGCTGTCTGTCTGACTAGATGACGGTGCTTCTTGCTTGCTGTAGAAAGATCAGACTCTGCTGATGTCAAGCCTGAGATAACATTTAGCCCACTCGTAGATGAAAATATTTTTATTTGATTCTCAGTTGTGATTTTTTGGCAAAAATTAAGAAAAAAAAATATATTCAAAAAAGATATTTTGAAACATAACACTAAATTTTGATTACCTCATAATTATTTATCTTTTAGTGTAAGCTATCAGTTCGTATCTTCATTTCATTCACCTGAAAATGTCTGTCTTCTGTCCTGCTTCAGGTATGGAGGGAGTTCCCAGACAGGCTGGTGGGTTACCCAGGCCGGCTGCACCTCTGGGACCATGAAATGGGGAAGTGGAAGTATGAGTCAGAGTGGACCAACGAGGTCTCCATGGTTCTAACTGGAGCCGCCTTCTACCACAAGGTGACCTGGAAGGCCTGGCTGAAATTAAGTAGTTTGGGATGCTTGAGGTCTTCAAACACTGGAAACACAAGTTTCCTTCAGATTTGCTCAGGGATGCCAGAACTTTTGATTAGTAATGATGCATACAGAAAAAGTTTGAAAAGGAAATTGTCCATTAAATAAAAAGTTAAGGACTAGAGAAATTTCAGTAGACTACTGTTTTGGATATGTGCTGGATTTCAGGCGAGAAGATTACAATAACAGATGAGCAGAATGTCATAGGGAGAGCAAGGTTATTTTGCTTCTACTGAAACACACTTAAGTTCAAAGCAAATTCTAATGCAGTGGTTCCTACTACATATTCCTGGGCCAAACTGTGTCTACATTGATGTCTAAAATGTGCATGCAGTATATCAGTATGACACCTAGTAATCATTTGTTTCCATTCCAGTACTTCAACTATTTGTATACATACAAGATGCCAGGAGACATCAAGAACTGGGTGGACGCTCACATGAACTGTGAAGATATTGCCATGAACTTCCTGGTTGCAAACATCACAGGCAAAGCCCCCATAAAGGTACATTCAGAGCTCTGACTGGTCTGGGTGCTTGAAGCTGGGGGGAGGCTGAAGCCTGACAGAGAGGACCAGTATCTCTGGGTTTGATCAGCTCTCACCCTTCGGCTTCACTGCCGTTCCCCCCTCCCCATCACACTGACTGTGCAAAGGTGCAGGGGCCTGAGCTAAAGCCAAGCCTTAACCTCCCTTATCTGGGTGTCACTCACTGGCACTCCCTCTCTGAGTATGTTTTCCTAAGCTCACCAGGGCTCACGCACACCCTGCCATCACATCACAAGCTGCACACTTCCTTACTCCTGCACCCACGCTCCCACCTCCCACCATATCTTCTACTGGTTCCTTCAGGAAACACTCACCCTCCCCAGCCATCCCTGTCTGTCTTCCTCTCTCTCTCACACACACTTTCTTCTGCACACACACATTCATAGGTTCAGAGCTGTGAGTGCAGGCATGTGTCAGGGGTGTAGTAGATGTGATGGAGGTAAGACTGAGGAAAGCCATGCATCATCTCTCTCCAACTCCACTGATGAGAATTCAGACGTGTCCACATTCTGTGCTTGACAAAAGTTCTTGTAGGATGTCACTTACCTATTTTGTCAGACTGGACAGTCTATTAGCTTCTGTCTGTGCTGCTACTAAACAGTTAAAGTGAGCTGACATGAGTGTTGTGACTTTATTCTGCTTCTATTTAGGTGACCCCCAGGAAAAAGTTCAAGTGCCCTGAGTGTACTGCCATTGATGGACTGTCCCTGGACCAGACACACATGGTAGAGAGGTATGACACCAAGAATCTTTTTTTTCACTTTTGCATCTGTTTTTGTCTGTAACTAAAGCATTTTGCATGCTGTGTTACACCTCCCACATTACTTTGGCTTGGTATTGTGCAGAATTTCAGTAGTAAAATATTTTTATAGGAAATTATTTTTGTTTTTTTATCTTCCAAAAATCTATGAATTAAACTTTCTTTTTTAATATCAAAAAACAGCATTAAAGTAACAAATCTGGGTAAAAATTAGATTAAAAAAAAATTGTTTGTCACACATATGCTGTAATTTAAATGTTTGTTCCTTTTACTTACTCAGAGGGACTCCGGTACAATATCAGCAGCAGTGCATTTATTTTATTTTCTGCAGTCAACAGTGCCTTATGTCTCAATTTAAAACAATCTGCTCCATTTTTAAAAACATGAAGCATTTATCAGTGAAATACGGTGAAAACAATGTTGCACCTTAATTATTCTGGCTGTCTAGTTACCTATTTAACATAGATGTAGTCATTTTATTCAAATATTAGATATTTTATATACAGAAAAGATTTGCAAGCTCTGCAAAAATTACACAAGATCAATGACTCGATAAAGCCTCTACATGCCAGCAAACAGATACAAACACATGTAAAATGTAAGGAGGAAAAACTTAGAGGAAGATGGATACCATAATTAACAAAGAAAAAGACCTTCCATATTCATCATCTGCGAACATTACTAATCAGAAGCCGCAAAATAAATGCATGTTTTTAGCTTTTAAAGTAAGTGAGTTGTGTTTTCCTCCCTAGATCTGAGTGCATCAACAAGTTTGCATCAGTGTTTGGTACAATGCCTCTGAAGGTGGTAGAACACCGTGCAGACCCGGTGCTCTATAAAGACGACTTCCCAGAGAAGCTTAAGAGCTTCCCAAACATCGGCAGCCTCTGACCAGCCTGTAACGTATGCTTGGACCTCGTCACAGTAGCCTCTACACTTCAAGACTGGTCACAAACATTGTCTTTTTAGTCTATTTGGTGTTCAGACTAAAGTGATACACACTCCTGTCACTTCTCAGTTCAAGTGACTTTTACATTTGATTTTTAAATAGAATTTAAGAAGCAGAATTGTACAGGACATAAGGTAAATCTTTTGACACTGAAATCTGGGAATGGTGGTGAGTGTGATGAGAGTGATTTGTTTATTGGGCTTAAAGTAAAACGTATTATAGAGGTTGACCAATAGTGATGCCTCGACTAATGTTACATGAACTGCTATTGGAGGGTCACCCTGAGTCTGATTGATCGACAGGCTGACAAATTTGAGGCTTTTGGTCACACTGTTTTGGAACTAGGAACTTTGGGCTCTAGCTGCTCTGGAATCAGCGTATACAGTGTATATATTTGTATGTTGCAGCAGTGCTGTAGTCATAATTTATGATGCTCCAACTAGGATTACTTTTTTTCTTTTCTTTTCAAAATCTGACATGGACCTGATTCTTTTTTTATTTCTACTGTATGAAAATAAAAAGTAATAAATGTTCAATTTACATCGTATATATAAAATGAGTCAATGACATATCTGTGAGGGCTTTATCTAGTACTGAATGTGGTAATACAGCATGGTGGCTATGATGTACAGTAAATGTTTCACATATGATCTGTTTTACACAATCAGGACAAAGCTGGTACCATGAATCTTATATTTAGAGTGTGTAACTGCTGATTTTAAAGTATTGATGCTGAGCTACTGGAAAGTCTTGAATTTTCATTTTAAACTGCCCGAGCAAGCGTTTCATCATATTAATATACAGTATAAGGAAAGAAGACATGCTAATTGAAGCATCCAATAATTTCATGAGTTAGACTGAACATAGGAGTTATGTTTGCCATGCATTTGGAAACGTACTGTATATTAAATAATGAACAATTCCCAAATCCACACTTCTCGAAACAGATGTGTGTAAACTGTTGATGCAATGCTTTGTTTTTTTTAATTTTTCAGTATACCTGTTACGTGTGTTTATATATATATATATATATATATATATATATATATATATTTTTTCATCACTACCTGCTCCAGTATTTAGGCTTTAACATTCAGAGCAGTGAAGTTTTTAAGATGTCAACATTGCATTGTGATGTTTTTATTTTACCTTTTGGTTTTATTTTCCTAAGGTCAATGAAATTGTTTTAAATTTTTTGACTGAGTTTATGTATCTAAGTGTATATATGACTTTGTAATAGCCGACATAATTAAAGACCACACTAATATGTATTGCAGTTTTAATGTTCTTTTTTTTTCCTCAACTATGTGTGAGTGAGGAGGGAACAAGATGAAGTAAGTACTTTTTCCCTTTTCATGTCTGTCTTTACTCCAATATCAAACCGTCCAGAGCAGACCCTCCGTGCCACGGACGATCCACTGTTCCCTCCAGCCTGTCACCTGTTGTTAATATACACAGCCTAATCCACCCTGTTCAATGTCAGCAGTTCAAAAGGGCGCAGTTCGTATTTTTGTCAACTTCAATTAGTGTGATACCCTTATGGGTTGCACGATCTCATTTCAGAACTTGAGTCCCTTCAAAGGGATTGAACACGTGGGGATTTCAGAATGTGAGTGCAGGGATGACACAATATTTTGCCAGGGTGGTTCAGTGCAACAAGACAAATTTCAAAATTTTAACAACAGCAGACAACTTTTTCACAAGTTGTGGCGAAATAGTATGTTGAGCTGATCATTTGAAAGGCTTTCCTAGAAACCGAGAGTGATTTCTAAACACTAATGGGACAATAATTGTCCTGATTTTTTTCTTTTCTTAACCCTGTGTGGTAACAGCAGTTTCAGAATTCCATTTGGTCCTCTAAGAGCTGGAGGGAACCATTATCTAGCAAGAAATTCCATCCTTTATATGCTGTGGCTTTTTCTGTATAAACCTTTTCAGTCATACACTACATTTCACAAGTTAAAATGACAAATACTGATTCTGAATAGAAGTGCAATAACTTATTGTACTTTTAATCACACAAAATGTAACACAAGCATGAGTAAATTCATACACTTGTTTCAAAAGACAGCTTAAAGCCACAAAAAATCTGGGGGGAAATATTCAAACTCATGAGAATTACATATCAAGAGAAAAACAATGTTCAAATGCAACTCTGGAAATACAATTTTACCATGTACCAGAAAAAATTAAAAGTCATACACTCAAATACATGATAAATTGTCTCACAACATAACATATCATTTTTAATATTTCCAAGAGTCTTATAACACTTCTTTTCATTTTTCATGCACTAAAATGTACATGCACACAACAGCAACACATATTTTTCATACATTTACTCCTATACTGGTTGCCTGACTTCAGTAGTATTAGAAAATGCGAAGTTATGCAGCGTTTTAGGGAAAGCTAATCTTGCATTGATAGTCCTTATGTGATCGTAGGATATCACTGAAGGTGTTTCAATCCAAGAATAATGATGCGTAAATAAGCAAAAAAGCGCGAAAACCATGAGTATGTATTATGTAAACCTGAGCTACCGAATGCCAGTATGTCTGTGCACACTGAGCAGAGGAACAGTCGACATTAAACCAACTAGAAGACAAGCGGCCCTGTCTGTCCTGACACACAATACTGCAGCCCACAGCCTCCACATGGCTCAGTGTTAATTAAAAAGCCTTCCTGGTTTGGTCTTGCGGCTGTGCCTCAGACCCTGCGATGGAGGGCTGCAGCTTGAGCCAGTGGACAGAGTGGAAGTGAGCAAAAGGGATAGGCACCGTGCAGTGTGTGTGTGTGTGTGTGTATAGAGGTGGGTCATGAGGAGGGGGAAGAATCTTTGAAAGCGGAGCCATGACAGCTGAGGGGGAAGCATGTGTGAGGCATGTTTGTTTTGCATTTACCCCCTTAGCGCAGCTGTGTGCACTGTCCTTTTCCCAGAACACCGGAACACAGCAGACGCCCTCACGGTTCGCCCTCCGTCCAACCCCTCAGCCAGAGCACAGGGGCCCCATGTCCACATTTGCAAGGAAACCCTCTCAGTTTTGAGATATTCACTCTACAGTCACGATTACGCATATTTGTTGAATTTAGGCTGGAGAGTATAACTGGATGTTATTTGGAGGACTCCGTGGAGATCTGCTCTACTGACAGGTTGTAGCCTGCACCCCGCTTTTCGTACCTGCCCAGAAGGACAGTGAATGTGGTTCAGTTTAGAGAATTAGCAATGGTTGCTCTGCCTGAAGGTGCACTGCAAGGTTATCAGGTTTTTTCAAAACCATGAAAGCTGTTGTTGTGCTTAAGGCCTAAACCAGGAAAGAAAGAACATGCATAACCGGTAAACCTCACTGGCTATTTCTGTCACTGGAGGAGGCAGGTACCAGTGAAAAAGAAGGTTAACAATTTAAATATTTGAATGATATTAAGATTTAAAAAAATATATAAGGAACTGATTTGGGCTAAGAGAGATGACGCACATCTCTGGCTGGTTCCAGATCAATTGAACCTCTACCTGGCCCCTCCTGTTTCCACAGAGAGACATAAACACAGACATATTGTTCCAAGCTTAGATAGAAGTAAACAGGAAGTAAAGGCTGTAACCAGAGCGGAGACGAGGAATGAGGAGATGCCTGATGGTGCTTTACCCTGACATGTTAGTGGTTTTACTAAAATCAGGTCCTGCTAACACATTATGCCAAAAGAAGAGACTTGATCTGCACGCCTCCATACTGAATCTTTGGGATAGTATGTGTCTTCTGTTACACATCACATTTACATGACAGGATTAACCTATTTGAGGTTAACATGTTGCTTCAATGTTCCCCTCAAGTTCAAGGCACACATCTCAGTATAAAGTGGCTTCACAATACTTTGAGTGCCAAAAACCAACCAGTACACCTACACTGGAATAGTACCTGATTATGGTTTTCTGTACATCATTTAGTTTGTAGTACAGGTATTTGACAACGTGAGATCAATATAAATTAAATAAAGATTTTTAGAACTAGATTTTGACACATGGTCACTTTACGTGATAGTGATACACATGATAGTACTCCATTACAGAATTGCATAATGCATGACCCAGTTGATATTGCACTGTAGTGGTGCAAATTCACAGACAAATTTGAAATGAATCAAAATAACCCCCCCAAAAAACCAAAAAACTGACACACAGTGAATCTGGGAGCTGTAGCATCATTCCCATAGAAATCCCCTGGACACTTCCTGTTTCCTCACTAACTAAAATTGAACACCATCATCCAACATCATTTAGAGATAAGGTAGATGTATCTGAGATGAACAGAACCATGTTTTTTTTGTGGTAAAAGAAAAAGATGGAGGATGAAGCGGATATTTCCTCAAACCTATGCTGAGTCGTCCAATAGATGTTACTCTGTATTAATCTGGTCAATGTCTGTCTTTGTTTGGTTTTGACAAAGATAATGAGACAAGGAAATACAATAACACTTACGCCTGCGCTGCTTCATGACCATTTGCCAGTTGGCTATGACAGCCAACACAGCCATGTTTAGGTCCAGAAAAAGGCTGTTGAACACTGACATCCGTTCAGTGTTTGAAAGTGTCAACAGACTCTGTGTAATCTCCACCAGCCTCCTCTGTTTCAAAGGGGGCTGCTGCTGGTTTCGGTGTTATTTCTGGCAGAATGACTGACTAGTAGGCACTTCTCTCCCTGAAACTCTTGAGATTGAAAATGCAAGGGGCACAGTCATGTCTTCTTGGAGTCTGTCCTCCTAAAAACAGAACTGGCTCTGTTTGGAGACTGGCGCTCCCAGGCTCTTCAGCCCTGAGAGCAGCAGGCCTGCTGTGCCCCTCTGATACTCCCGCACACCACTTCCTCCTCCATCCTTTCCTCTCCCTGGCCATCAGCAGGCTGAGTCAGTGCGGCAGGTGGATCTCTCCCCATGACAACAAACCACATTTCATCTGTCTGACTTTTAATGCTGGAGAGTTAGATCCACTTCTATTGTTTTTAGCAACTAAAATGTACAGTATGTATTGAGTCTGAGAAGCTTCATAATGTGACAGATATGCTGGGTATTAACAGCTTTCTGCAGCATGACTTTAGTTGCACACTTCAGCATGTGCTAATGCTGACAAAGATTGCCTTAGAATAATATGTACATGGCATATAACGAAATTGCATATAACAAATAAACTTGAACTTAATTTTTTAAGGATGCTTGCATAAAAAAAATGACCAAAGGAGGGGGGAAAAAAACAACACTCAAAATTTAAATAATAACAGGAATAAAACAGCACCTGAACAGAGAACCACAATGACACTAAAAGCACTGTACAAACAGATTTTCCTGTATTTTAGCAAATAAGTGCATGGATTTGTTTGAAATTATTAAACTTTTCCTAACATTTTCCTTCACCTATCATCAGTACTACACTGCAACTCATCTTATACAGTACAGCATCACCTCTCACCAGGCTTTCCACAAAGTTCACTCTCCCACTGTGGTTGCTTTCTCTCACCAGAGGGGTTGAGAAACATGGCAGTGCCACAACACTTATCTGCTAAATCCCTTGTCTCTTCTTCACCCATCCGTGTATTTGCATAATTATTTTATTGCAACATTTATGAAGGTAGTCACTGTTGCCTTTGGAGTTTTCAATTCTAGTGCCTCCTCACCCCATGCTGGGTTCGTCTAGATAATTCAGGGGTCAACAAGGTCCCCCATCCAGCAGGTATCAACACCTCATGTTGCCCAAGATATGGCTGCACTGTGCTCTTTAGCCTTCATGCGCAAAGCGGCGATACTGGAGGACTTGCGGTCAGGGTCCATGTTGAAATCATAGGTGTTCATGCCTGCAGGCATGCCAGGAGACCCTCCAAACAGGCTGCCCATGTGAGCCTGTCCCATGTGACCTCCGGGACTCGGCATACCCAGAAAATCAGAAACCCCGCTGGCAGAGTGGGGGTGAGGTGTCATACAGGGAGTCACAGTGTCACAGGGCACAACGCAGCCCGGCACAGGAGATGCTGCGCTGCTGCCACCGATCCAAGAAGGGTTCTGAATCTGAAATATTGATGGGAAAGCAACATCGTTAAAGAGTGGCAGAACTGTGGCATTAACACTAGTAGCTCATTTCTTATTCTTGTTATTCGCTTTCCTAGCTGATGGTTACAGGGAACCAGCTAAGACTCCAGGAAGTTGCTAAAAATAGTTCCATCATGTAACTTTAGAAAAAATACAATTTGACTTTTTTACACTTCAGGGTGCAAACATGAAAGTTGTATGAATCTTCATACCTAACTCTCAGCAAGGAAGTGAATAACTGTATGTCAGAATAATATTTTCAATCATTTTATTCATTCCTTCATAAATCAGAATTTCCAGATACTTCTGATATGGTAAAATATATGGACAAAATTAGGTTTCCTAACATTGACTCTTCCTGTATGGGATCTTGATGCTCTACTTGCAATTGATGACATCAGGCATTGAGTTAGAGCTTTGCAAACAAACAAAGCTCATGGCGCAGGTGGCTTTTCCTTCAAGTTTTATAGAAGATTCCATATTAGATAAGGATCCAACTTCCTGTAATTCCTTTATCTCTTCTCTCTCCCAGGAGAAACAGAATGGTTTTATTAAGGGAAGGCACACTTTGACACGTTTTCATTTGATTTTGACTCTAAAAATCAGGTTGAACTCAGGTTGTAATATCCATTGATGCCAAAAATTAGATTAGATAGTGTGGAATGAGATCTTTTTACAGTGTTGAATAGAACTGGATTTGGTAACAAGTTGTGTCCTGGATTTGTCCGTACACCTCTCCACAAACTAATGTACACACTAATGACAAATGCTCTGAGTAGTTATCTCTGGCATGTGGGGCGTGCCAAGTTCTGTTCACTTTCCCCCCTGTTGTTCACCTTGGCGATTGAACTTCTTTGTATTACAATGATGACCTCTCCTTTGGTTAAAGGTGATATACATGCAGGAATTCAGCATAGACTTCTCCTATATGTAGATGATTTATTATTGTTCATAACCAATTCAGCATCTGGTGTTCCTTCTATTTTATCTATCATGGCTCAACCTACCAACCCAAAGCACCAGAATTTGACTACCCTGGAATGATACTCAACATCTTACAAGTTGCTCCTTTAAATTTCATAAATCTGGCTTTAAATATCTTGTCATTGAAGTTGCATTGCTTAGCCTCTTCTCAGTTAATTTCGTACCCCTTATCTCCAAGACAAAGGGCTTTATCTTGTGCTTGGCCCAAAGCGGTGCACAACGCAGTACAAGTGTCGTTCCAAGTTTCCGACCGATGCACTTGTCATTTTCACGCCCAGCGCCCACATTGTGTAAGTAGCAAATATACTAAATAAATATACTAAGTAGCAGCCCTCCTCCTCCTCAGTTAAATTTGGTGCATTTGTTCATATGCAGTCAGAGTTACTGATTGGACAGAGGATTGGGAGACAGGAGAGGCAGAGGGTCCACCTAACCCTAACCCTAACCTGTCCCTCAACGAGATGAGTGCTGCTGTTATAGCAGACACACCTGGCTTTTAAAGGGAATTGGAGATGACACTCGGATTGTTTTAATTTATGTTACACCCCAAACACAACTATGAATAATCAAGGGGCTAAATACAATACCGTTTACTAGCAAAATGGAGATGGACACGCCCTAAATGCACTTGCGCCATAGACTTTAGACCGTATGCTGTAGATTGTTTAAATAGAGCCCAAAGACTGATTTCCAGTGATGGAGTAGTCTGCTACTTTCATTGACTGGCAGGGTTAACATGAACATTCCTAAATTTATTTATTTATGTCAAACTGCCCCTTCTTTAAAATGCCAGAACAAGTGATTAGCTCCTTAATATGGGATAAAAAAAAGAGCCAATAATCTCTAAATCTCCACTTTAGAGAAGGATCACATTCCCATCACATTTTTTTGTTTCTGTTATTGGGCTGCACATATTCATAAGACTGTTTATTGGCTTGAGTCACCTTACTGTCAGGGTTTCAGTTTTAGTGTGTTATTTTCCTGTTATGGTTTTGAGTTTGTAGTTTAGATTTGTTGGTTACTTCCTATGTTATCGTGAGTTTCTAGTTTATTTCCTGTTTTATTTTGTAGTCCTTTCCTCTTGTATCTTGTCCTGCTTTGCACTTCCTCCCTTTATTCTTTTCCCTCCACATTGATTGTCTGCCCCACCCTGATTAGTTTCACCTGCTCCTTGTTAACCTGCCCTTTAAAGTCTGTGAGTTTCCTTTTGTCCTTGTCAGTTCATTGTGCATTTTACCATGTGTACCTTAGTTCCTTGCTGGATTATTGGAGTTTTTGATTTTGGAGTACCATTGGATTTTGTTTGTTGTTTTGTTGATTTTGTTTTTCTCTAGTTTTTCTTAGTTATCATTAACATCCATGTAATCTTTTCAGATATTTTCAAATGAGACACTGTACCTCTGCCAGTTTTTTTTTTTCCAGTTTTCACCACTTCCTCCAAAACAACCATGAGTCGATCTGTTTTCTTTAAATCCATACCAAAGCATTCATTTCTGAAATGTAGCTCCCTCATGTCATTTGAAGTTAGTGGTAGTATTTATGCCCAGAATAAATGGGAACAGGAGCTTGAGGTGGGGTTAAATAATGCGTGGAGGGAAACAGCCATAGACAAAGTACATTCACCACACCTTGTGCTCAACTAATGTACTGCATAGGGCTCATCTTTTCAAATCGAGGCTTTCAGGAATATATGCAGATGTTGAAGATACATGCAGTAGATGTCATAACACTCCCTCCAATCTAAGTAATATGTATTTCCTAAGTCCAGAAATTGAGCATTGCGTTAGTTCAGGCAGGCCATGAAAGTCGAGCTCAGCTCACAATCTCAACTGATCACAATCAGCTGATCTCAAAGCCAGCCCACATCAGCTGATGGCTCAGCTGATTCTCTTCTATGCATTCAATTGGCAAATCTCATACAGGGTGCACTATTTAAGCTGCTTTGACCTGCCTACTCTTCCTGCTTCCTCTGCAAGCCGCTTTGCAGCCAACCTCCAACCCAGCTCCTCTTTTCTATGCTGTGTCTGACTTAATCAATGTCATTTGTCATGTCAACTGTTGTCATTGATGATTCTGTATCCGGAGGGTTATTTGCTGCTTAGCTCCCTGCCTTAGCCTTTCCATGTAGGCACATGGAAGGTTAGGGAGGTGTGCTCTCCCTGCTTTAGGCTTTCCACGTAGGCACATGTAAGGGCAGGGAGCTCCCACAACAGAACCATACCGTCACATATAACTTAATGCAAAGGGGGATCTAAGCTTCTTTGACTATAGTGTTCCTGACTGAACTACATAACAATAGTTTTCTTTTTTTTACTGTCCTCAGTAATCACCTTCAACTTGCAACCATGTCCATTCATGGAAATTTTTTGGAATCCCTAATGAAAGATTTGCTCCTTACTCTAAACAAAAACAAATAAATGCTCTGACATCTCAGCCAGTCGTACCACACTGTTACATTGAAACACAGCCAAGAATCCTTCTATATCCCAATGGCTTCAAGATGTCAAGTTTTTTCTTAAACTTTGTAAAATAAAACGTACACTGAGAGGGTCAAGAGAGAATTGTTTTCATACTTGGAAGCAGTGTTGGGTGTAACGTGTTCCAAAGTAAGTTACAAAGTTACACGAGTACTCAGATTACTTTTTTTGTGGTAACGAGAAACGTAACGCATTAGCAATTCAATTAATCAATATTTAGTTACTGTACGTTTTCAAATAAGCTATCTGTTACTTTTAAATTTTTACTGCACTTCCCTGTGTCTTTCAGTGCCATTAATTCAATGTTTGTTGAAACATGATGTGCTGTAGGCTATAAGAGCCTGTGTTTATCATTTTCATAGCGTACTGTCCCTATATGCCTTTTCTCAGTTCATTCTCAGAGTGTAAGCAGCAGGAAATTAAACAGCATGTGGAGCCAGAATATTTTATACAACTAACTCGGTGAATTAAGGATTTATTTCCACCAAGTTTCAGAGTTGGCGATTGTTGGAAAAGTGGAAAGACAAACCAAGACAGTTTTCGTGAGTTTTATTTTGTTTATGTCTCATTTGAATTGTTTTACGATGAGTTAACGAGGCAATTAAGCTCTTCGTAGTTTGGTGAAAGAGAGAAATCTGAATTCAGAAGGTGTACGGATGTATTTTTCTGTTCGGGACATTATGTACATGTATAAGATTATATTTCCTTTATTGACATTTTTGAGTTTGTTTGTTTATTAGACTAAAACACATCCCCCAGCTAAAACAACATTGCAAAGGGCTTTTCATTTTTAGTAATGCAAAATTACTCTAGTTACTGTTCTCAGTAGCTAAGGCTGTAACCTAATGAGTTACTTTTTAATGGCTGTGATCTAGTAACGTAACGAGTAATGCTACCCAACACTGCTTGGAAGCCCTTTATAATCCATCTAAATGTTTATCACCATTTGACTTCATCATTCATGACATTCATCCCTAAGCCATAAGTATGTACATGCCAACTTGTGTATGTTTGCTTGGTTTCCTTCTCTTTTCCTTCCTGTTGAGTCTGTTTCTATTTTAGGTGTGTTATCACATCCCAACTGCAGTCACCATTGGGGGGTGTTAGTAATCTTTTTGTGTATGTCATTTTTGTTTTATTTCAATTTTATTTAGTCATTTTATTCATTTATTTAATCAGATATTTTGTACTCTATTTGTACTCTAAATTGTACTTATGTATTACTTTTGTTATTAATGTTCTATCTCACACAGGCTCCACCCTCTACGGGACTCTATGGGTATTACTCTCCTCCAATCACGATCACGCATTTAGGTGGGCTGTGGCAGCTACCCCTAGCCGGTCAGGTTTGGTGTGGTGGGCCGATATTGGTCCGCCCTAGAACCTACAACTCATGGAGTCAATGGGCTAAAAATGTCAAACTTGTATTAAAGTACTCATTCTGTACCTGTGCGTAGTTCTCAGGACGTGCCAGAAGAGGCAGCTCATAAGCTGTTGAGAAATGTGTTCGGACCTGCTGCATTTGACCAAAACGCTCTCTTTTCCTCCATTTTGCCCTTCGGTTCTGGAACCACACCTGCAGAAAGAAAATGTCTGAATGTCATAAAACTGGCAGGATCATTTAGTCTGAGAGAACAATTTTTACTTTCATCTCGCAAAGTATTCAGTCTTGGTCTTGGGTCAATGTGAGATTTAAAATTCTTACGAAGGGAAAATGGAGTGTAGTGACTTATACACCTAAGCCCTTTAACAGGAAGTTTCTCCCAAATCTGAAGGAAATACTTTTCCATAGATAAAAATCTAGGTTTCCGATTAAAATGATCCCATGCAGTACTGCCAGAAGACTGAAAAAAACCCTATATCTGCAGCACATTAAAAAAATGCCAAGTTCTTCTCTAACATTGCACAGGTACAAACAAATCAGAGGCAATGAAACAGATGTAATCTGTGCAGGCTAAACTGAAGAAGCAAACAAACTGCAAATTGTAAACAAAAGAGGAACGGGAAAACAACATTTGTAAACAGTGTCACATCCACTAGAGAACATAAGCAGATCTTTTTCCGCCCTCATTTTTGCTTATTTGTTGTCTGACAGGAGAAGGACTTTTTTCGCCTGACTAATGTTTTTGTAATCACCTGTGACATTTAAATCGGACACTGAAGTTTATTGAAAGCATTGTTGTGTTTGAATTAGCATCAGAGTGTGTGAATGTACTCATTTGTATCTGTTGGGCTTTAGACCTGACATGCAAATTCAAAACTCCATGTCAAATTTGAATGGTTTGTTATACAAGTCTCGACTATCTGATTGTTATTCCCCGACCAGACTGATTAACGCACACATTTCGCAACAAACGTTGTCTCTGTGTGACTTGTCGCTGATGTTATTTCTCTTATTTCATGAACTTGTCTTTGCTTCACACACACTTCATAGTAAGGAGGCAATATGGGAAATTGAAAAGTGAGATGGGATTATGTGTGAGGTTTGTTTGCATTTTCCTTTTTAATTTCCTGAAGCCTGAAGCTCCTGGCTTTGAGATGCTGTCTCCTCCTAAGTTAAAGAAGCAGACAGACGAGAGGATGTAATCCTGCTTTCCTTGATGTTTTCATACATCGCCCTCTGCACTGTCTCAATCGGGATCTGCAGCCCCTTACAAGATCACTGTGTTTGCTGCTTTATGATTATTATACATTAAAAGATGATTGTATGGCGTCTCTACTTCCCAACATACAGTGTCACCAACCGCTCTCATCTGCTCTCTGTCTTCTTTGTGCTGAGTCTGTTGGCTATTATACAGGGAGAACATATTTTTGTGCTGCACACACTGCGTTGTGACAGTAATTGGTAAAGACCATGACAGCTTAAGTAGCTGGTGGACTTTCAATGAGGCTTTATTTATGTTACAGCCCCAGAGAGAAAGAGCAGAGAAATGCCAAGCTGGCCCCAGCAGGAGAGCTGTATGGGGCTGAAAACACTTTGAAGTGAGAGACCGGCTCAGAGGATTGATAACCCGCCTCTGCTGTCAGTCATGTCAACTTGCAAACCAAAGTGAAAAGAAATCCAAAGCTGAGCCTGGCTTCAGTTTTCCAACACCCCCAAAGCACTAATAATTTCAGGGAAACACCTCTGACCGTTGTTGTTGATTGTTAAATGTGTTGTTCTTTTTTCCCCAAAATCCTCCACCGCCCAATGTTTAATTTCCCACGTGATTTCACGGCAAGTTCAGAATACAAGAAAATTTATATGATGCACTTAAATTTGATTGTCTTTGCAATGCTAATTGGTGATGGTGTTGTACCAAGACTTAAGTAATCTTTCCCTTGGTACAATTGTTGTCATGATTCGTGTTATCTCCTGTGTTATCGTTCTGAGTGTCTAGTTTGTTATTTCCTGTTTTATTTTTCAGTCCTTTCCTCGTGTGTCTTGTCCTGCTTTACACTTCCTCCCTTTGTTCATTTCCTGCCTGTTTTGATTGTCTGCCCCGCCTTGATTTGTTTCACCTGTGTCTTGTTAACCTTCCCTTCCTTGTGTATTTAAGTCTGTGTGCTCCCCACTTTGGTTGACCATTCGTCATGTTACCTAGTGTGCCTTTGCTCCAGAGTTCCTAGTGTTTCTTGTTATTTTACCTCTCTGTTTTCTGGACCTTGTCTTGGTTTTGGACTTTGGATCTTTGCCTTTACCCATTTTGGACTCATTCCTGCTTCTGTCATTTTGACTTTAATAAATAACTCTGAAGAAAACCTGCTCTGTCAGTGTTGGCATCTGGGCCCAACCCTGTTTCTACTGTTTTTGGCACATAAACCGTGACATTTGATATGTTAACAACTCAAATATTATGCATTTCATCCCAATTCTTTATGAATAAAGTTATATTTACCTGTCGACCTGACTAGGGCTGAAATTATCATTATTGATTAAACTGACAACTTGATTAATTAATCATTTTGTCCATAAAGTGTCTAAACATGTTTAAAAATGGCTATAACAATTTGCATAAGCCTAAGTGATGTCTTCATATTGCTCGTTTTGTTTACGGTTTGTTAACACAAGTAAAAGCAGCAAATCAAAATATAAGTTATATATTTATAACTTAATTAAATAATTAATTATCAAAATAGTAGCCAATTTTTATTCTGTTCAACGATTGATTGATTGATTGATTGATTGATTGATTGATTGATTGATTGATTGATTGATTGATTGATCAACTAATTTAATACCCACCTTATGTATTAAGGTATATTTTCAATTGTTTTTTAGAAATTGTCCTTTTCTTTGTATTTCTAAAATGTCAACAAATATTGACCCTATCTACAAGTTGGACAGTGTTTGAAGGAACAATCATCTCCTTCCTAACTGGTCAAATCAGGCTTCCCCGCTGTTTCATCTTCTGTTGACTGTTTGGATCTATAAACTCATATGGACACCTGTGTTTGCCTGGTGAGCCCCACATGTCAGATGCCATCTCGACTCTCTGAGCTCTCTGGGCTAACAGAACACCAAATCTGAGAAATGTGATGTTGTTGAAACCCTGACCCTTGACCCCTGACCTTCCCATGTATCTGTAGTGCATATGACTCAGATCTGAACTTACTTTCTCCCTTTGAAAGACTGAGACTGAAAAAGCAAACAACTCCAGACTCTGAAGGGTTGTTTTTTTTCTACCACACGTCCCCTGTGTGAGAATCATCAGACAATGAGGTGTAATATCACCCTCCTCAGAATTATATTCACATACTTTTTTTAGCTTATCAGTACAAAAATGCTCATAAATGTTTAAAGTTAAGGTTTTCTTTTTTTGTGTGAGTCCTTCTGCGTGTGAAAGACCTGAATAGAGTACAGAGCTCTGTTCTCTGACAAACTATAGGCATCTTGTGTCTTTTATCTTTTTAACTTGAACGTTTAAGAGAGCCGCTGGGAGAGCCGAAGGCTGTAAAGCCGCATCCATCTGAAGAGGCAGGTCTGTAATAGTATAAGCTGCAGAGCAGAGCACATAACCTCAGAGCCTCAGGGTTGAGTTATAGCCCTGCGGTTGCACAGACTTCCTGTATTTCACTGCCTTTTTGGTCACCGTTACAGAATGTCACGTGAAAGATTGGTTTTAAATTGAGCTATTATCTCATCCCATGTACACACAACAATAATGAATCCAGATTATTGTTTATTTGCAAAACTGACATATATCGTATTCCTCAAAAATGTTCAAAATTCAGATGTGACTTGAAATATCAGTTGCTGACTTGCTGGGAAGGGTTTCACACCTACCTTGGACGCCACAGCAGGGACACATTCTTGTCTGAACAGGATGTTAATGAAAGAAAAACAATGAAAATCCAGGGGCTTTGGTAGTCCATCACACACACACACGCACACACACACACACACACACACACAAACGTCCAGAAATAGTAGAGGTCTCTTTCTCTGTTCGCAGATGTTGGAGTGCATTACAGGACCGGATTGTATGTAAATCAGGTCAGAAGGTCACTAGAGGGGTTTCAGTTAGAGAGGGGCTGAACGCCTCAGGCTCGACTAATACCAGCAGACCTGAACTCACAAATGTAGGAAACCAAATGGCGACAGGTACAAAGAAAAAGGCCAGTGAGACGATCCCATCAACACGCAGCCACGGAGTCAAACAAGTCTCCTCACATGTTGATGAAAGTCAGCTCTCTGAAAACTGCACATATGAGGCCCAGGCAGCTCAAACCTCAGTCCCATGGGCCCCCTAGCCTCTGCTAGCTTCGACTCCCCCGCTCTCTCCCCTGACTCCCACATCACCAGATAAATCTCTCATGTTCTGTGAGTGACGTTATCTGTGCAGAGCTGCAGATGTTGAAGGACCGATGAGGCTGTGTGTTGTTACATTGTTCTGCTGTGACGAAGAGCTCTTTTTTTTTAAAACTTATTGATACAACAGACATGTTGTTGCACAAAACTGTCACAATTAGACATCTAATGTGAGTTGTAGCTTTTATACTAACCTCAGACTGTTATTACAAATCTGATGTTTGTTAGTTTGTGTTGTCTTTTAGACATCTGTCAGCTGTTTTTATTTGCCTATTTAGCTGCATAAAGCACTGTTGTTAAGTGTCCTGCATTACCTGCACACGGGCTTCAGTCAGGTCAGTCCTCAGTGCCAGTTGCTCCCGGGCGTAAACGTCAGGATAGTGCGTCTTCTGGAAAACCTTCTCCAGCTCTTCCAGCTGGTAGCTTGTAAAGGTCGTGCGGTTGCGCCTCTTCTTGCCCTTGTTACTTTCGCCGCCATCACCCTTGTCCAGAGGGCTTGACAAGTCTGTGCCCAGTGGCCTATCAGAGGCTGCCTTCAAGCCCTGTTCCTTCACAGCCAGGTAGCTGGTCTCCATTCCAGGTGGGTCGGAATCCGGGGCCAAGTCAGACTCTGCCAGGCCTGAACTGTCTTTACCTGCAGAAACAGGAAGGACACTAATGAATGTATTACCCTTTAACTGAAGAGGTATGAAGATCATTACATGATGACACAATCTGTCACTTGTCTACAGCATATAAATGTATACTAGATAGATGTGTCTGTAATGCATTACATTTTACTGCTATTCTTTAAGGTTTAGGCTCCAATACAGAGTTAACTGAAGTCAGGTGTATGGATTCTTCAGATGAATAAGATGATAAAGTACACGGGGAGAGCTGGTGATATTAAAAACTTCACATATCCTCAACTCCTCGTGCTTTAGTCCAAATATTTAAACCAGCTTTTTGCAACACCGTCTATCCATAATCCAACATTTGTCACTGACAAGCTTCTTGGAAATAGGAAAGAGTTGTCCACAAAGAAATGCAACTGCTTTAAATTCATAAATAAATAAAATGTGAATTCAAACCTCTATTCCGCTCAGCTGTAATATTCCGTCACCTGCCTCTAGCAGTGTATTCATAACTGATTTATTTGTCGGATCAGTGTTATAACTCATGAGGTCTGATAGGGTGGAACAAAGAAATTCCCCGCTCTTTGTGAGGAAATATCTGTGACAGGTGTAAAATCTGGTGGCACGCAAGTGTAGTGAGTATATGTGTAAATTTTGACCTGATCCCGTTGACAAAAAGTTGCAGCTTTTTTATTGCACTTAAACACCCACATCCTCTGCTCCAAGACACACACACACACACACACACACACACACACACACACACACACACACACACACACACACACACACACACAC